>JANAVB010033011.1:8717799-9245299 GCA_029216955.1 Iris pallida | reverse complement strand
TTGTCAACCGTCAATTCCGGAACAACCATCTCCGCTCAGCCGCGTGTGCAAGAGCTTCCGCCCGCCGACGAAACTGTGTGCCGCCCAAGGCCTGCTAAGTGCCCGTCGCCGAGATTGAGCCACTGGCGCTCGACTCCAGATGCGATGCCGCGCTCGCTCCAGCGAGCTCCTCAGGCATCGTCGATCCTACCCTAGCACCTTCGCTGTCAGATCCAGGCGGCCGACGTGCCGCGACTGCCTTTCCGAAATACCGAGCCCGCTTTCAGTACCGCACCCTGCCGTGGTTCCACAAGATCCCGCCGCACCACTGCTCTTTTCCCCCATCGAGCACCACGTCGAGCATCGAGCTCCCAGATCCGATGCTTGACCACCTGGCATGAGCGCCGCCACGACGCCTCCGCATCAGGCCGCCGCGACAAAGCCACCGTGCATCCACCCCTCTGCCCTGTCCGCGTTGGCGAACGGTCGCCCGTACGGAGTCTTACCCGCAACAACTTGTGCGCCATCAACCTCAACCTCCGCCGCCGGGTCGAGACCCTCTCCGTCGGAAGCCCACTGCCGCCGAGCCCCTCGAGCTTTACCGCTCCTACGGCAACCGTCGTCTCACACGCGCGCTGCCACCGCCAGATCTGTCGGCGTCCGCCCCAGCGTTTTACCTTGTCGCGAGCTGCCGACCGCCGAGAGCGGAGCTCTCTCCGTCGTCCATAACCCTCCGCCTGACCGGCCCTGGAGCTCGGTAAGAAACCCTTCCCTTCCCTTTCGAATTTCTGTAGTCTCTATTATCTCTCTTGTGATGGAGAGAATGGGAATATAATGGTATTGGGCTAAGAGTGTTTAATGGGCTTGGTTTGGACTGCTTAGTCCATTAGCTTTTCTTATTAAATAAATGTTTAAGTCTAAGTAAATATAGACATATTTTCTATGGATTTCATCTAGGCTTGGGCCTGCTAGATTATATATAGATTATTAATGTTTATTTTTTAAATGGATTTCCATTTCACTGTTACTAGGCCTTTTAAATTAGTTGGTATGATAGGATTATAAGATAAAACTCTTGTATATAAGGGATTATATAAATTATGGTATTTTATTTCATGAGATTTAAGCAAGGTCATATATGTATTTTCTTAAATGGTTTATATTTCCTTAAAAGAAACACATACTATCCTATATAGGAATATTCTCAATTAACTTTATATCTTCTAAATGCATAAGTTTAATTTCTAATTATCTACTATGTCCCCTAAAAATCTAAAAGACTCTAAAAGCATATATATAATCATATATATATTTGGTTATATAAATACAGGATATATATATATATATATATATATATATATATATATATATATATATTCTCATCATAACTTGACTTTAATGGGTTTAATTATATACTTTGGACCTTAAGCTCCATAGTCATATGGACTTTGTGCTCGAAGGAAAATTTGATAAGACCTTTATGTATACAAACGTTGGGTTTTGAGTATATACTCTAAATTAAGTTTTATATTATTTAGGTAGAAATTAGAGGACTTAGTAAATTCTAGTGGGTTGGTATTTGGATTTTTATTGCAAATAAAACTTATATTAGAATTTCTAAATTGGGTCTTATAAATAATCGAGTGGCAAACCAAACATGAATCCAAATATCCTCTTAGCCTAAAACTAAACAAATTCTCTTTCCTCTTAGACTAGATTGTTCAAATGTCTAAGACTAAACTAGTCGTATTTCTTTTGCCAAATCCGGGTCTCTTATCCCACTTGGCTAATGGACTATTCTGGATGCAATGGTATTGTCGGTTTCACCAGCTAAGGACCTCAGGCAAGTACACTTTTTGATTGCTTTTCGATTCATAGTAGACTATGTTGACCCAAACCGGATCACAGTCAACCTAATCTTGACAATTAACAAAACAATATTTGTTGTAGTCCAATTTGACACATCGAGCTCGAAATCAATCTACTCAGCTCATTTGTTCCAGTTCATAGTTGCTTGGAGTTGTACCACTTTGTTGTATACTAGAGTCTATATTTTTATTATTCTTGAGTATAGGATGATGTACGTTGGATCATACTGAGCACTTTGGGCTAGCCATGGCTTTACAGGTTGACTTAGCCCAAATCCCAAACAACCCATTTATCCAAAGCCCACAAAAGAACATTCTGTCCATAGTAGACAGAGTTCGGGCCGAACTCGGTCCCCTAAAATTCAGGATGCTGATTTTTAGGGATTGATCACTGCTAGTTATCCAACGGCCAAAAATTTGAATTATTTATACCGAATTCTGGCCGAATTCTGCCTACCCCGAACCCTATAAATAGGCCTTGGTTTCTCTCATTTGAATCCATCCACTCTTCTCTTCTTCTTCTATTACATAGCCTATATATTCAAGAGCCTTACCTTCCCATCCACTTAGCATTCAAACTTCCTAACCGTCCAAGGTACTCGGTACGATTCAGCTAGAAGTTTGAAGTGCAAAAAGTTGTAAGTCACTTGGAAAATTCCAAGTTTCGCCAAAGCGATCATTGAAAGAAGTTTGGCGTGCTCTTCTGTGAAAAGGCACGTGGTTGTAACCTTATTTCACAAATAGTGGATTTCAATCCTGAGCTAGAGTTCTCAGGCCTGGACTAGTCCTCCACGAGGGAAACCAGGTTAAAATCTTGTTGTGTTTGTGCTTGCTCTCTACTCTTTATTTCCGCATTTATTTTTACTCTGATTATTTAGTTGGTGAAAAGAGTTTAAATTTTTAATTGATCATTTTTGATATAAACTCTATTCACCCCCCTCTAGAGTTGCCAACTTGGTCTTCAATTGGTATCAGAGCTCTGTTCTCTTATCAAGGACTAACATCCTAGAGCTGATCCATGGCAACCACTCAAACCATGTTCTCCAATCACGGTGAAGGGCAATCCACACATAGGCCTCCCCTATTTGATGGAACAAACTACACCTATTGGAAAACAAGGATGAGTTTTTATCTCAAGTCGCTAGACTTCGACCTGTGGACTATCGTCACTGATGGTTACAAAAAGCCCGCCAGGATAGTTGTCAATGGTGACCTCGTTGAGAAAATCCATGACAAATATTCTGACGAGGAGAAGAAACAGGCGAGTCTAGACGCGAGAGCTATTAATGCTTTATTTTGTGCTATAGACAGGAATGAGTTCAACAGGGTCTCAACATGCACCACCGCTCATGAAGTATGGAGACTTCTAGAGGTGACGCATGAAGGAACCACCCAAGTCAAGGAGTCGAAAATAAGTCGTCTCACTCAAGAATATGAGGCTTTCAAGATGAAGCCAAATAAGACGATCACACAAATGATTACAAGATTCCTCGACATCATCAATCCCTTGTCTTCTCTCGGCAAACAATATACAAATCACGAGAAGATCTGTAAGATTCTTAGGGAGCTACCAAAGATTTGGAACCCTAAGGTGACAGCCATCATAGAAGGAAATGATCTCACGACTATGTCCATGGAGACCTTGATGGAAAAGCTGATGACTCATGAGCTTGACCTCAAAGACTTCGAAGAGCCTGCTCCTAAGGCAAATAAGATTGCCCTTAAAGCTCACCGATGAAGGGCTGATCCTGAAGAGACGGATGACAACAACTCGGAAGGTGAAGATCAAGCTCTCCTTGTCCGCAACTTCAAGAAATTCCTTCGCTTCGATCGAAGAAAGAAGGAACCACAAGAAGATGACGAAGAAGAGCCAACACGCTATGGTTGCAAGAAGACTGGACACGTCCGAAAAGACTATCCATTCACAAAGAAGAGCAACCGATATGAGAAACCATACAAGAAAGCTTCCTCAAAGAAATATGCCAACACAAGCATTTGACATGAAAGCGAAGCTAGTGACTCCGAGGAAGAAAAGGACTCTCCTCAAGACACCGCCAATGTTTGTCTAATGGCTACATCCGACAAGGTAACAAGCGAAACTCTCGATGATTTCACGTTTGATGAACTTGGCGATGCATTCAATGATTTACTCAATGACTACAAGAAAGTCATTGGTAAATATAAATACACCAAGGAAAAGATCAAAAGTTATGAAGTCGAGATTCAAAGACTCTCTTCATTGCTTGATGATAGTAGAGACACTTCACCCACAAAAGTCACAAATGAGGTATCTAAGCTTAAATTAAGCCTACATGATGCCGAAGCACGTATTGAAAAACAAACACAAGAAATCACAGCACTCAACACTGAGCTTACAGATGAAAAGAATAGACACAAGATTTCTATTACTAAGATTTATGGTTTGAATACTAAGATTAATGAACTGCAGGCTGTCTCTAAGAAATTAGAGACTAGATTGGAAAAATAGGTTGCTCAACCTCAAACCCAATCACATGATACACACACAAAGCATGACACTACTCATACTAGTCAACCACGTCATCCACCTGCAGCACGTAATCATGCTTATATGTACACCAACTTTCATAAAACACACAAACCACATGCACGTAGAAATAATTCTCATATGACACAAAATCACCATGCTACACATAGATACAATCATCACTATGTTGCACATAAACAAAATCACCATCATACTGCTTATGGATATAAACATCATCATGCTCCACACCACTCTTACCATGCTACATATAGACATCATCATCATACTCCACATCACTCTACATATAGACATCATCACCATGCTACTCCACACCACTTTACATATAGACAACATCTACATGCTCCTAACATAAATAGGAATGCTATTTGTACTTATTGTGGACTACATGGACACATTTTACCACAATGTAGAGTTAGGAGATTAGTAGATAGAAACATATATGCATGGTTGCCGAAAACTAACTTTTCAGGACCCTCAAGAACCTGGGTACCAAAGGTCACATCTACTCTTGATGTAGGTGGACCTTCCCTCCTCAACTAAGAGTAAGTGGATTCTCGATAGTAGATGCTCGCGACATATGACGGAAGATGCAAATCTTTTCGCATCACTATCGATGAAGAGGGAAGGGTATGTATCCTTCGGCAACGACCTTAAAGGGTATATCATTGGTAATGGTACTATAGGTCATCCTCCTTCTCCTGTAATAAAGGATGACTGTCTAGTGACCGAGTTAAAGCATAACCTGCTCAGCATAAGTCATCTTGCAGATCATGGGTACGATATTAACTTTGGACAAAATAAATGCTTTATTTATGATAAGTCAACAGGAGACATCATTTTTGAAGGGATAAGAGAGGACAATATTTATATTTTTTATCTATCTAGAGATACTAACAGTGCAAGAAGATGTCTCTATGCTCACAAGGATAAGAGATTATTATGGCACTAGCATCTTGGTCATGCCAATATGGATACTATATCCAGGCTATCGACTAAGAAGCTAGTTAAAGGCTTGCCCGACATCACATTAAAAAATGACACTGTATGTGCCGAATGTGAGTTGAATAAGGCAACCAAGTCCTCATTTCTTTCCACAAACTCTGTAAGTACTACTAGACCCTTGCAATTACTTCATATGGATTTATTTGGTCCTAATAGAGTAGCCAGTCTTGGTGGAAAACTCTACACTTTTGTTATAGTAGATGACTTTTTAAAATTTACTTGGGTTTTCTTTCTTACAAACAAAAGTGATACCATTTCCATTTTCAAAGTTTTTGCTAAAAAGGTTCAAAACAAAAAAAGCTACATGATTACTCGAATCCGAAGTGATCATGGAGGCGAATTCGAAAATACTGATTTTAAAAAGTTTTGTGATTTAAATGGTTTTAATCATGAGTTTTCTTGTCTAAGAACTCCTCAACAAATGGTGTTATGGAGCGGAAGAATAGGACTCTTGGCAATATGGCTAGAGTCATGTTAAATAAATTCTCTCTTCCGAAATATTTTTGGGCTGAAACTGTCAGTACAGCGTGCCATATTTTAAATAGGGTGCTAATTCGTCCTATTACGAAGAAAACACCCTATGAGCTTTGGTTTGGAAGAACTCCAAATGTTTCATATTTTCGTATTTTTGGTTGTAGATATTTTATCCTTAACACTAAAGACAACTTAGGCAAATTTGATGCCAAAGCTGACGATGGTATATTTCTTGGCTACGCGGCCAAGAGTAAGGGATATAGGGTGTTCAACAAACGCTCATTAATTATGGAAGAGTCTACAAATGTGACTTTTAATGAGGATAGCAGTGCAGCAGCTACTCTTGATGATGAGTTGAGCCATCAACTTCTACTCCAAAGAATACCACCACTGAAACCAATTCTCTGGAGGGCTTGCCAAGGAAATTCTCTTTCAAGTCCTCACATCCAGAAAATTTGGTTATAGGTGAGGTTTCACGCGGAGTAAGTACTAGATCATCATTAAGAGACTCCATTGCTAGTACTGCCTTCATTTCACAAATTGAGCCAAAAAATATTATAGAAGCTTTTAATGATGAATTTTGGATTTCTGCCATACAAGAAGAACTCAACCAATTTGAGAGGATCCAAGTTTGGGAACTCGTTCCTAGGCCAGCTAATCATTTAATTATTGGTACAAAATGGGTTTTTCGCTACAAAGTTAATAAAGATGGTTCAGTTACACGCAACAAAGCTCGTCTAGTAGCCCAAAGATACAACCAAGAAGAAGGTATCTACTACGATGAAACGTATGCTCCTGTTGCAAGACTCGTATCCATTCGAATGCTTTGTGCATTTGCTAATTTTCAAAACTTTAAACTATTTCAAATGGATATGAAAAGTGCTTTCTTGAATGGATTTATTAAGGAGAAAGTTTTTGTAAAACAGCCTTCTGGTTTTGAAAATCACAAATTTCCCAACCATGTTTTCAAACTCAAGAAAGCGCTATATGGCCTCAAACAAGCCCCTAGAGCTTGGTATGAGAGGTTAAGCAATTTCTTGCTTGAAAAAGTGTTTTTCAAAAGGGAAAGTTGACACAACACTTTTTATAAAATCTTTCAAAGACACCATTCTCTTAGTACAAATTTACGTTGATGATATTATATTTGGTTCGACTGATGAAACTCTCTGTGAAGATTTTGCAAGTGTATGCAGACCGAGTTTGAAATGAGCATGATGGGAGAGCTCAATTACTTTCTTGTACTGCAAGTCAAACAAACATCAAATAGAACTTTCATCTGTCAGTCAAAGTATACAAAGGACATGCTGAAGAAATTCGACCTTGACAACGTCAAACCAATCAGCACTCCAATGGCTACTACAACTAAACTAGAACCAGATGAAAGCGGCAAACCTGTGGATCAACGTAAGTATCGAGGTATGATAGGCAGTATACTTTATTTAACTGCTAGTCGCCCTGATATTATGTTTAGCATTTGCCTGTGTGCTAGATACCAAGCTAATCCTAAGGAATCACACATGACTGCTGTTAAGCGTATCTTTTGATACCTTAAGGGTACAGTTACAGTGGGCCTATGGTATCCCAAATTAACATCATTTGACCTAATTGGGTATTCTGATGCTGATTTCGCTGGATGTAAGGTCGACCATAAAAGTATAAGCGGCACGTGTCATTTATTAGGAAAGGCTCTAGTCTCTTGGTTCAGCAAGAAGCAGAATTATGTCGCACTATTCATAACAGAAGCTAAATATATTGCAGCTGGTCATTGTTGTGCACAAATTCTGTGGATGAAGCAAACCCTTGAAGACTATAACATATCTTTTATGCACATTCCTATTTTTTGTGACAACACTAGTGCTATAAGTCTCACTAAGAACCCCATATGTCACTCACGCACGAAGCACATTAAAATACGTCACCACTTTTTGCGTGATCACCAACAAAATGGCACTATTAATTTAGAATTTATTGACACTGTTCATCAGTTAGCCAATTTTTTTACAAAACCATTATCCGAGGAGCGATTCAATTTTCTTTATCGAAAATTAGGAATTTTAGATGAAACGGTTATACATTAAATTGACCTGCGTAATTATCGATTATGTCATAATTTTCTATGCTGAATTTGCTATGGATACAAGCCGAAAGGGTCCTTCTGACAACAAGGCGTAAAAGCCTAAGCGACACGGTACACTAGTCTTCGGACTACCGCTAGCTGGGATCCGGCCCCTGCAGCTACCCCATAGCAGCTTCACTATATTAATTTATGTCATAACTCCTTAGTTATTATATGGTTAAATTTTATTTATAGCTTGCCTCATTTGAAATTTTTAATCTTGTCTTTATTCATACTGTTGACCATTTATTCGAATCTATTTCAATCTCAATTTTTATTTCTTGTTTCCAGTTCTGGTCCAAGGAACCAGAACTCGGGCCGAACTCTGCCCCACCCAGAGTTCGGGCCGAGTTCGGTGTCCTCATTCCAGAACCTCAAATCCTTCTTAGCCGTTCATCTTGTCTTAATCCGATGGCCCATATTCCACCCGACCAGCCGACTAAGAGACCATAAATTCAAAAATTGCTCTCTTTCTCCTTCATTGTCTTCTTCCTCCTTTTTTACATCTATTTTCATCAAAACCCTAACCCTAGAAAGCTATTCTCCTTGGGATTTTGCTCTCCAAACTCAAAGAGATCATTTTTGGAGTTGATCTCCTCCATCTTAGGTCTCTTCTAAGGTATATCTATCTTTCTCTCAATTTTTTTTAATGGCTCCTAGATTGCTTGGTAGGGGTAAAAGACCAAGGAGAAGTATTGGTGAGTCCTCTACTAATCCTAACCCAAATCCTCAACCTAATCCTCAATCTCCTCCTCTCATGGTGCATCCACTTTTTAATCCACCTCCACCACTCAATGCCGACACATACGATGACCGTCTTTTTGTGTCCTTAGATGCGTCCAACGCATGGTTCGCCGACTTCCGTCATCGTCGTGTCTTTGCGGGACACCCCATTAAATTTACGATGTTTTCCGATTTTCTTCCAAATTTTTGTGACTTATGTCTTGATGAGCTTGTTGCGACTCGTGAACCGATATATGTAAATGCAATACAAATGTTTTATTGCAACATGACTTATGACCGCACACGTATCTATTCTCGTGTCGCCGGTGTAGACATATCTTTTGATGATTTTGAGTTAGCCGACCTACTTGGTTTGCCCGACCCAAACCCTTGGGAAAGGCTTGATGATGCTCGGGACTCTGTTTTTCCCGACGAGACCACGTTGGAGAGTTTCAAGGGTGATCTTTGTTCTCCAAATCCTTCCCCTTGTAAACTCATGGCTAAACATCTCAACAATCATTTCTATGAACTTCATCGAATCATCTTTTCTTCGATCTTGCCAAAAGCTGGATCAACAGATGAAGTTACTTACTTTGAGATCACTGCTCTCTTCTTGCTTCATTTTTGCGTCCCCTTTAACTTCCCTCGCACGATGATGGATTGGATGATTCGTGCTAGGCCAAAACCAAAATCTTTGGTTTATTCTATTTATCTCCCTTTGATATTTCGTGCCTTCTATATTCCATTGGATCAGTGTCAGTCGTTGTCCCCTCCTGCCTTTCTGACTAAGTCCAGGAGAACTGTTGCTGCCATCGCCTCTTCTGAGTCCAATGATGATGAGGAGCCTGCATCTCCTGCTCCCATTGCTGCTCCTGACTCCCCTGCTCCCGAGTCCACTGCTCCACTGGACTCTCTTCAGACTTTGCTTCGCGATCGCTTCCGTTTGGAGGACGAGCGCTGGGCCGAGATGGATGATCACTGGACGCAGATGGATTACCGTACTACTCTGCAGATGAGTGCGCTCAGCAACTCCATCCATGACATTCAGTACTCCATGGCCTCTCATCCGATGATGCCGATTCTGTTGCTGCGTGATCCGTCTCGCGACGGCTATCGTATTGACGATTCGTGGGTTCGTCGTTATCTTGATCCGACTTCAGCATTTGTGGATCCCTGCCGTACTGGTTCTGATGGTGCGAGGCCTTCTTATGCTCCTTGATGGATATGGCCATTTGTACTGCTACTGATGATTAGGACTATTTTTATTTTGGCACTTTGTTTCATTTTGATCAGTTTGCTTATGTTTTTATGTCTTTAGAACTATATGACTTAGTTTTTATCAGTTTATGCATGCTCTCTTTCATTTTATGGTTGGTAGCTTTATCTCTATATGTCTATCTCCATTTTTACTGATTGTCAAAAGGGGGAGAACCATTGCTATTTGTATGAGCCTATATTGTGTATCCTTGTATATGTATATTTGGATAAGTATTTACAGGAAATATCAGTTTACAGGGGAGTACGATTGTTCAAGTACGGGGGAGCCATAATGTGTCCAGGTATGAATATTGGACATACAAATAGCATGTTTTGTCAATTATCAAAATGGGGGAGATTGTTGACCCAAACCGGATCACAGTCAACCTAATCTTGACAATTAACAAAACAATATTTGTTGTAGTCCAATTTGACACATCGAGCTCGAAATCAATCTACTCAGCTCATTTGTTCCAGTTCACAGCTGCTTGGAGTTGTACCACTTTGTTGTATACTGGAGTCTGTATTTTTATTATTCTTGAGTATAGGATGATGTACATTGGATCATACTGAGCACTTTGGGCTAGCCATAGCTTTATAGGTTGACTTAGCCCAAATCCGAAACAACCCATTTATCCAAAGCCCACAAAAGAACATTCTGTCCATAGTAGACAGAGTTCGGGCCGAACTCTGCCTCACACAGAGTTCGAGCCGAACTCGGTCCCCTAAAATTCAGGATACTGATTTTTAGGTATTGATCACTGCTAGTTGTCCAACGGCCACAAATTTGAATTATTTATACCAAATTTTGGCCGAATTCTGCCTACCCTGAACCCCATAAATAGGCATTGGTTTCTCTCATTTGAATCTATCCACTCTTCTCTTCTTCTTCTATTACATTGCCTATATATTCAAGAGCCTTACCTTCCCATCCACTTAGCATTCAAACTTCCTAACCGTACAAGGTGCTCGGTACGATTCAGCTAGAAGTTTGAAGTACAAGAAGTTGTAAGTCACTTGGAAAAGTCCAAGTTTTGCCAAAACGATCATTGAAAGAAGTTTGGCGTGCTCTTCTGTGAAAAGGCACGTGGTTGTAACCCTATTTCACAAATAGTGGATTTCATTCCTGAGCTAGAGTTCTCAGGCCTGGACTAGTCCTCTACGAGGGAAACCAGGTTAAAATCTTGTTATGTTTGTGCTTGCTCTCTACTCTTTATTTTTGCATTTATTTTACTCTGATTATTTAGTTGGTGAAAAGAGTTTAAATTTTTAATTGATCATTTTTTGATATAAACTCTATTCACCCCCCTCTAGAGTTGCCAACTTGGTCTTCAGTCTATACATTTTATGTTTATACATATGTCTTGCTGCTTGTTGACATGCTCGTCATACGGAGTAGTCGGGAGGGGAAATATCTTAGTAGACATGTGGATTACCCAGAACTATCCTCCGTGTCTTTCGTAGAGAATATCAGCTGCACACGACACGTGCAGGTGCCGGATTTACCCTCTAGCCGTTCACATGTCGAAACGGGTATTTCAAATCACATAGATAGTTATATTTTATTTGTTTTCCTTGTCTACTTCACTACCTGTCATGTCATCAGTTACTTTCTAGTTTTTATCTCTCATATGTTATTTTCATGTCTTGTTAATTCTATTGTGTTTTGTATTACCGTCGGTTTGTGTGCTTGTTCCATTCCTGACTGGAAACCAACATTTTTTGGGTTAGCTGTGGCTTCACTTAGCATGGGGAGATAGGGTGTACTTGCAGGCCAAAACTTAAACTTTAGATAGGTGTTGTAGCAAATTTAAATATGTGTAAGAATTTTGTATTTTCTTTCAGATATAAATCTTGTGTATGTTGTAATAAATCTTAGAAATGTGAATGAGCAATAAAGTTGTTATTTTGTGATTTTGAGCATCATGGTCGTGACAACGTTCTACCGCCGACTCTACGGCGTAGGCTGGCTTGGACACGTCTCGTATCCGAAAAGTGGGTGCAGGTCGTGACATGATCGATGGGCTTGGGAGGGCTCACACGCCGATCTGTTCTCCTCTCGAATAGCCTACGAGCAAGTAATGCCTCATGCTCTGGTAGTCGGTTGGGCAGATGTTGTATGGTGTAAAGGAGCCTGTTACCCTCGATTTTTGTTATACGTATTTTGGTATACGTGTACGTATCTCGGACCCATATTTCGACTTGTCCTGGCTGGCTAGTCTTGGATTTCTTGTATTGGCATGGGTTAGTTGGCATTTTATGGCTCGTGTGGTTTATTCTGGCTGGGGCATGCATCGGGATCGGTTGGATTCGGTCTGGTTGGGTTTGGTTTGGGTTAGTATGCAAACCCCTACCTACCACCATCCCCCATTTATTAACCCAACAACCCTTCTCTCTTCTTATTCATTTTCCATCACTACTCTTCTTCTTCTTCATTTCTCCACTGACCACCCGCAGTAGGCAAGTGCAACTTATTTCATGGAGGAACTCAATTTTGTTGTTCCATTGTCTTCCTCACGAGATTTTAAGACACTTTAGTACTTAGCATTTTTGATTTCCGTGGTTCATTTCATGTAGATCTAAGTTTCAATATTTTTGATCTTCATGGTTTTGATCTACTGAACTTGGTTGTTTTCGGAAATAAAGAGTTCCATGTGGTAGGAATTTTGATTTTACACAAGTTTGGCTTTTGAATGGCTAGATTTTACCAAGTCTTGGCCGAGATGGAGTTCCTTGAGTTCTTGAGACTCCATGGTTGCAAGTCTCGGCCTTGGGGAGGAGATGAGCCTTTTACGCACACATTTTACGTGCCAGCGCAGTACTTTTCTTTACGCACACGTTCATACGTGCCCGCATAGTGTTCCCTTTTACGCATATGCCTTACGTGCCCGCGTAATCCGTTCTACGCCGAGCTCATTCGAGCTCTACGCATGAGACTCCCGCTTGCGTAGAGTCTCGCGTGCGTAGAATCTCGCGTGCGTAGAATCTCACGTAGAGTCTCGCGTAGAGGGCTGCTCGCGTAGAGTACTTGCTCGCGTAGAGGGGTCCTTCCTCAGGTCCTGCTCGCGTAGAGGGGCCCTTCCTTGGTCTTGCTCGCGTAAAGCCATTTTATGCTCGGGGCTCCTAGCCTAGCGTAGTTTCTCTCGCGTAGAGGCTTTGAGCCCCTATGTATACCCGTGTGCCCTTTTGTGCTTGTACCCTCTTATCATGGACTTGATAACCTTGACATGATTGACACGATTGGACTGATAATTGTACATGGCATGGTATGACATGTAATTGACATGACATGGCATGACATGACAAGACATGACTAATAAGCATGAAGGGAACTAGTTAATGATGTTGCGACGGCAAGTATAACATGATAAGAATGAATGGCCTGGACACCGTGGACGATTGTGTTTGTACAAATAAACCAGTACTGTCTCGTATCATGTCTAGGGCAGGGACCCCTGAGTACCACGGTCAGGGGTACCTACTGAAACTGAATAAGGCTAATAACTAGAATAATCCAGTAGTCAGGAAGTGATTTTCCAGCTACAGGCAATCCCGTTATCTGGGCACCCCATATGGGATCTGTAGCCTGCCGTTGAGTAGGGTACATTTCCAGCACACTGTCTTGTGTTGCACCCTTCAAGCTACTTAAGGGTACATGCATTTCCTGAACGATGTACGCACATGAATTCAACCCCTAATTTGCGTCTGGATAGCCTGGATGGTCTGTAGGGCTTGTGGCTGTGGAACAATCTCATTGCATTTTACTAGTAACTGGGCCTGTGATAACCCTAGTTAGTTAAAGTATCAAGTCGTACTTATTGTTTGACCGTGATTGATTGGATGGAGTCTAATCCATTCTAGTCTTGTCCTGATCCTGGACAAGATGGTTATATGACCTGATTGCTTATACTTTATTGATAAATGGTGGGAAACCAAATTCCGTTCATACGAAGGGTTACAACCACGGTCCTTATTTGGTTTAAGGGTTGTAACTTGGTTATCTGAATAGTCCCATGGTTATTTTATCGTATATCATCATAATTTTTCATGTTTCTAGTCTTTTATTATATAATTATATTTTGTGCTAATTGTTGGTTTTAGTTCTTAAGTGAAGCCTCCTTTGTGGCACTTGCTCTTTCTGGGATCTGATCCAACTGGTTTTGCATGACCACATACCGGAGTGGCTCCGGAGGATCTCCCTACCTTCCAGCCAAATGGTGACCACGAGGCGTAACCCTGACAACGAGTGGGTTTTATTTTGCTCTCCCACTATATTATAAAAATATTCTTTTGAGGCGTTTAGCCGACGAACACATGTTAGCTCGATTGCACTTTACATACTGTCTGTCTACGGGCTGTAGCATGATTAACAAATCCTAGGCTTGATCATGTATGACTGAAACTCTTGCTAGTCTTCACATTTTGTATGACTAGATTCATGATCATCCAAATATGTAATGTATGGGACGCCTTTCTGTTGTATATTTGGTGCTCTAACACCTTGTAACTGTTATTACTTGCTTGAGATTGAGATAATAGGCTTGTTCATGACCGTAAGAGACTGATGGCTTGTAGTAAACCATCATGTATCTAGACAGCCGTGACCGTATAGTGAGGTGGGTTGCACTTCAATATACGTAGCTGGTTGTGTCCGCCCCCGCTGTAACGACCGTGGTTCGTATTACGTATTTTGGTATACGTATGCGTATATTGCATGTTTCCTGGCATGGTTTATTCTGGTAATTCCTTGTTTGGTTCGGCTCGGCTTGACTTGGTTGGCTTGATTCGGCTTGGTTTTGTATAGGTTCGGTTTTGCTTGGTTTTGAGTAGACCAAACCACTCCCACCTACCACCCCTTTCTTCTTTAATAGCCGTCCAACACTCTCTCTCCTTATTACTTCTTCCCCATTACTCCTTCTTCCTCACCATTACTCTCCTCACCTACCAGAGAGAGGTTTAGGCAAGTGCAACTTGCTTCATGAAGGAACTCAAGTTTTATTATTCCATTTTCTTCTTCACAAGATTCTAAGCCACTTTAGTACTTAGCATTTTCAAATTCCATGGCTCCTTTCATGTAGATCTAAGTTTCTAGCATTTTGATCTTCTTGGTTTGGATCTACTAAAATGGCTTGTTTTTAAAAACTAAGAGTTCCTTGTAGTAGGCATTCTGATTGTATGCAAGATTAGTTTTGGGATGGCCGGATTCCACCAAGTCCTGGCCGAGATGGAGTTCCTCGAGTTCCTGAGCTTTTACGCACGTTTGTCTTGGCCATGGGGAGAAGATGAAGCTTTTACGCCCACGTTTTACGTGTTAGCGTAGTGCTTAGTTTTACGCCCACATTTTACGTGACAGCGTATTATTCAGCCTTTTACGCACACGCAATCGCGTGCCAGCGTACCTCATTTTTTTGCTGAGTCCCTATGAATTTTATGCTCGAGATTCTTTCGCTCGCGTAAAATTCTGCTCGCGTAAATCGTGCTCGCATAAAATCCCTGGCCCGAGCTGACTCTCGCGTGCATAAAAGTCTGGCTCGAGTGATTCACTAGCGTAGAGTTTCGCTCAGGAGTTCGCATGCGTAAAATCTTACGCGCGTATAATCTCGCTTGCGTACAACCCGGCTAGCGTAAAATACCACCCACGTGCACCCTTGCTCGTGCTCGCGTAGAGCCGCTTTACGCTTAAGGCCCTTGGCATAGCGTAAAGGCGCACTCGCGTAGAGGCTTGAGCTCCTTGCGTACTCGGTTGACTTTATACCTTGCACTATTCATGAATTGACAAATCACGGATGGATTGATATGACCGGGCTAATAATAGCATAGAATGGCATGGCAAGTACTTGATATGACATGACATGACAAGATATGACAAGTACACACCATGGTGAACATTAAAAACTGTTGCGACGGCTTGCAAGACATGACTATAATGGATTACCTGGACACCATGGATGATTATGTTTGTACAAATAAACCAGTACTGTCTTGCATCATGTCTAGGATGGGGATACCTGGGTACCACGGTCAGGGGTACCTACTAAAAATTGGCTAAGGCTAATAACTAGAATAATTCAGTAGTCATGAAGAGATTTTCTCCGCTACAGGCAATTCCGTTATCTGGACGCTCAAGTAGACTTGTAGCCTGCCGATGAGTAGGACACATTTTCCGCACACTGTCAAGTGTTGCCCCTACCATAGATGGATATTCGACCTGGATACCTGGATGGTCTGCAGGGCTTGTGGCTGTTGGAATAATCTTATTACATTTTGCTAGTAACTAGGCTTGTGCTAACCCTAGTTAGTTAAAGTATCAAGCCGTACTCTTTGCTTGGCCGTGATTGATTGGATGGAGTCTAGCCCAGTTTAGTCTTGTCTTGATCCTGTACAAGATTGTGACATGACATGATTACTTATGCTTGCCTTAACAATAAAGATTAGGGAACCAGTTCTGTTCAGGCGAAGGGTTACAACCCCGGTCCTTGTTTGGTTTAAGGGTTGTAACTTGGCTTCCGGAGCAGTTCTGTGTCATCTCTTTGTTTATTGTCTTATTGCTTCCCATGCCATACTCGTCATGTTTTACCTTACTTCAATTACATGAGTACTGATGCCGGCCTTAACAATAAAGATCAGGGGTCCAGTTCTGTTCAGGCGAATGGTTACAACCCCGGTCCTTGTTTGGTTTAAGGGTTGTAACCTGGCTCCCGGAGCAGTTTCGTGTCCTCTCTTCGTTTATTGTCTTTTTTACCCTATGTCGAGCTCTTCCTGTTTTACTTTACCAACAATAATTGAGACATGTTTCTATTCAGGTGAAAGGTTGCAACCCCGGTCCTTGTTTGGTTTAAGGGTTGCAATCTGGCTACTTGAATGGTTTCCTCATACTCATTCCAGTGTTGTTATTCTATTATTATCAGTATCTTTATAATTATTATTCATTTTTGATATACATGTTTTAGTTCCTAAGTGAAGCCTCCTTTGTGGCACTTGCTCTTTCTGGGGTCTGACCCAGCTGGTTTTGTATGGCCAGATTTCGGAGTAGCTCCAGAGGATCTACCTACCTTCCAGCCAGATGGTGACCACCAGGCGTAACCCTGGCAACGAGTGGGTTTCTTTTTATCCTCCCACTCTATTGTAAAAATATTCTTTTGAGGCGTTTAGCCGACGAGCACGTGTTAGCTCGATTGCACCTTTATTTACTGTCTGCCTATGGGCTGTAGCATGATTGACAAATCCTAGGGTTGATCATGTATGACTGAAACTCTTGCTAGTCTTGACATTTTGTACGACTAGCTTCATGATCATCCAAATATGTAATGTATGGGATGCCTTACTATTGTATATTTGGGGCTCTGATATCTTGTAATTGTTATTACTTGCTTGAGGTTGAGACAATTGGTTTGTTCATGACCTTAAGTGACTGATGACTTGTAGATAAACCCTCATGTATCTAGACAGCCGTGACCGTATAGCGAGGTGGGTTGCACTTGAATATACGTAGCTGGCTATGTTCGCCTCCGCTCTCCAGTATTCTGGTTCTGGGGCGTTACACCCGCTCTCTAGTATTCTGATTCTGGGGCATGACAGAGCTGCCGTTAAAATGAAGTTGTGTTCCTATAAGGCCATTCGATACAGGCTATTAACCAAAGACAAATTAAAGAGATTCGATATACATGTCCCTATGAAGGGTTGCTTTCTATGCAGGAGAGAGTCGGAGGGGGAAACACATGATCACATCTTCTTTAATTGTGCTATGTCTGGAGCCATATGGCAGTGATACAGAATCAAAATAGGTATCTCCAACACAAGCTACTCAGGCTTACAGAGTATCTTTGATGAGGTGGCTGCTACGAAACACATGGGGGAAGGCACATACAGAAGAGCCAGATTGTATCTCCTATCGACTATTTGGCATGTTTGGAGAGAGAGGAATAGAGGAATTTTCGAGGGAACAACTACTTCAATATCTGGTATTACTAGTAATATCGAATTTGATGTTAAATGTATGGAGAAAAAAATGAACATGAAGTTCGTGTGAGATAAAGATGACATAAAGAGTGATTGTAAGACTACTAGAGTGTTACCTCCATTTTACCTTTATATATATATATATATATATATATATATATTGAAAGAAGATAATTGTAGTGAATGCTCCCACGAAAATCGATCTCTTGACTACTCGGGCTGCATGCATCTCTCTTAACCACTAGGCTAAAGTTCATTTGCTATATATATATATATATATATATATATATATATATATATATATGTATATATATATATATATATATATATATATATATATATATATGATTTGGAACTGGTAAGAGTCGATCTGTTGACCACTCACCACTATGACTAGGCTGGAGGTTTGAAGGGTTAGGAGATCAAAT
The DNA here is from genome assembly GCA_029216955.1 of Iris pallida. Lineage (NCBI taxonomy): Eukaryota > Viridiplantae > Streptophyta > Magnoliopsida > Asparagales > Iridaceae > Iris > Iris pallida. The sequence continues at coordinate 9,226,966 of JANAVB010033011.1, read as the reverse complement.
TTCACTGGGAGCGTTTGTAAACCCTAGACCAATTCTCCTCATTCTTAATAATTATTTACAACTTGTGATCATTCATTAATTTTATTTTAGTTATTTTATTTACTTAAAAATAACAATGTAAAGAGTAAGGTGGTAATATCCAATTGATAGGGACTTAAAGGGAAAATTGAGATTCAAATCTCAATTGTTTTATATATAGACTCCACTTCTGTTTGAATACGAACTCATAAGCCTCCCTCTGTTTTCAAAATCTTTAATTCGAATATGTGACAGTCTCGAATCCTTGTGAGTAAACCCAAAATACTTTTTAAATCCAATTTCCCTTTATCTAATTCTCCCTTTTGGCCGACCCCATAAAACCCTGTATTCAAATTTTAAAACCCTGGCCGACTGGTTTAAACCCATATGGATTTGTTTGTATCGAATTCAAATTCGATTCTTCTAATCCCAAAAAGAGATGAGACATATCCTTAACCCTACTATATATTAGAGATCGTCCAACTCTTCCGTTTTCCCTCATTGAAACCCTAAGAGAAATTACAACCTCCTTCGCAAAGTCTGTGGATCTCCGTCTCGAGACTGCCGACGCATCCTTGGCAACCTACAGAACATACTTCGTTAAGGTAAGGATCGAAACCTCTTTCCATTGAGTATATCGCGCTACATGTTCGTTTATAGTTCTAAGAAGTAATGTGCTAGCAGAATTGGTCGGGTTTCAATGTCCATGTCAAATGTCCGGATGAATTATAAAATACAACCGCTAGGTACAGGTGATTCGGATACTTGAAACATACATTCTAGCGTGTGCTTGTACTGCTGTAGGCAGAGGTTACATTAAGGAGTGAGTAGGAAGGAAGACCCTGTCCCTTATACAGGGTATCAGAGAGATAACAGCAGGGTATCAATTAGGGATGAGGAGGGTGCATGTGTCCCTTGAGCGTAACAATCGATACCGGTGCAGATTAATGTTAGGGATCGAATGAATAATTGATATAGATATAACGGTTAATATATGACTTTTGGGTAATGAACATGAATAAGGATGGATGTGACCATCTAAACAATAACAACTTGACTAAGATGGGCTAGTACCAGACGTGTGGGGGGCATCTTGTTAGGGTTGCACTGCATATTTACAAATAGCAGAGTAGACGAGAGTAGGGGATGTTAGGACACCTACATGGTATCCTAATTTGCATATAGAGAAATGCATAGAGGTATCCATGGCGAATATGGGGGACCCTGGCCAGTAGTAGCCTGTAGGTAGATGAGTCACCTATATGGGTTGCAGTCAAACAGTTAGATGAAGAGGACTAAGCAGCATGCACAGGCACAACCTGAGTCGAGCCCTTTGTATCAGAGGTACACTAGGTATCAGTCGTGAGGGGATGTGTCCCTAGGCCAATAGTTGGTTGGTGTCAGACACATAGAATAGTCCATAAAGCTACTGATACTGCAGAGGACTATATATGTCTATAAGATACATAGTAGTTTCGTTAGGGAAAACACCATTAGGATACCTGTGGATATTGCCATACAAATATTGTATAAGATATACCCCACCTCGACATTATAACAAATAAGAGTAAAAAAGGAAACTAAGATAACAACAATGTGTACAGGATGATGCCGATAGAGGACATATCATATTTTTTAGGAGGGAAGAGGATGTAATATAGATGGCATCTATAAGTAAAGTAGGAGAATCGAGTAGGGTATCCATGTAGCAGAACAACTAGGTAAAGGATTAGGAAGGGTTAGGGCATGGTAAGGTATATTTTGAGAACGGTATCAGTATACAGCAGGTATCACAAGGTATTGGGTTAGGCAACTAACAGGGAGGGTGGCCCAGCATGGGTCGAGTTGGTTCTAGATTTCAGTGAGTGACAGCAACATGTGTATCACAGATAGGAATGACTAGCACACAATGTCAACCTGGGTCGAACCCTTTGTATTAGAGGTACCACTATTGGTTAATACCAGTTAAATTTATAGGTGGTATTAGAGAGTTTGAGTTGTATCCTGCATAGCATCACTCATGCCATGTACCTGAGCACAGACGAAGTAAGCAGTGTACACTGCTCTGCAGTGTCCAGGTAAGGGGTTACCTATTGCAAACTGCAAGCAATAAAGGGTACCTTAGCAATCAGTTTTCACAGGCATAGTAGGATGATTCTGAACCATGACACAACAGGAGGTAATCAGTAAGGGGTGGAGCAGGAAATAGGATATCAAGTCAAAGTGCATATCAATATGATATATATTAAACTACAGAATATATATGAGGGTGTGTGTGTATCCACTTATATCTAATGTAACAGTAAGAGTTGGGTCTTCTTAGTGTCAGTCAATGTGTATCATAGGTATCTGAATTAGGGTATCAGAGTGATAAGGACTGAAACCTAGGTACACTGATGTACAGTTCAGTTGGTATATGACACTCAACTTAAGAAGTAACATTCCAAATACCTGGTATCATAACATTAGGGATTCCTTGGGTGCCAGTCCTAAACCAAGAGTAGAGTTAGTTACCAACAATAATAAGCTTTAACAAGTAGGCATTATTGGTAGCCATTTAGACATGTGCAAGTATAGGTTCGACAACACCAAGTAGGTAAATGGCCTAGTATGAACATAACAAGTAAAGATAGTTAAGTCGTTTATGTTTCAAATCACGCATTGACTTTACAAATTCCAAAACAGGCCACTTGGACCTCGATATGGATTCTTAACCCGTATTCTCAGCTCAGGACCACAGGCAAGTATACATTGCCTCTCTTTACAGCTTTATTTACATGCTTATTCTTTTCGTTATTCATTTCTCCTGTTTGAGAGTTGACATGTGTTTCTCGTATCATGTATACTAGTTCGCTAGCTTCATTGGTATATAGTCATTGTTCACAATTAACCTTGTAGTTCATATTGGACCTATTTCACACGTGTGCTTGATTGAGTCATATTATAGAAAGAATGTGCTATAGTTGAACTGATATTTCCTATTTATCATTTTCTCAACCTGCGAGTCCACATTAGGGACGAGGGTTGACTGTTTGCACCTGTAAGTCCACACTAGGGGCGAGGGTGATTGCCTTGAACTAACCTTCGAATCCACACTAGGGGCGAGGGTTAGTGATTAGTTTCAAACCTGCGAGTCCACTCTAGGGGCGAGGGTTTGGTATCTGATTGATCTCTTGACATGTGTTTACTTGTTTTCTTCCAGCAGTTCATTTATGCATAGTTGTTCTTGTCATGCCCCAGAACCAGAATACTGGAGAGCGGGGGACAGACACAGCCAGCTACATATATTGAAATGACTCCTACCTCGCAATATGATCACGGCTGTCTAGATGCATGAGGGTTTACTACAAGCCATCGGTCTCTTATGGTCATGAACAAGCCTAGTGTCTCAATCTCAAACAAGTACGTAAATGTTACAAGATGCTAGATCATCAGACATACAAAGTAAGGCGTCCCAAACATTACATATTCAGATGATCATGAAGCTAGTCATACAAAATGTGAAGACTAGCAAGAGTTTCAGTCATACATGATCAACCCTAGGATTTTTTAATCATGTTACAGCCCGTAGGCAGACAGTAAGTAAAGTTGCAAACGAGCTAACACTTGCTCGGCGGCTAAACGCCTCAAAAGAATATTTTTACAAGGGAGTGGGAGAGCAAAATAAGAACCAACTCGTTGCCAGGGTTGCGCCTAGTGGTCACCATCTGGCTGGAAGGCAGAAAGATCCTCGGGAGCTACTCCGAAATCTGGCCATACAAAACCAGCTGGGTCAGACCCCAGAAAGAGCAAGTGCCACAAGGGTGGCTTCACTTAAGAACTAAAACCAGCATATTAGCACATGATACATAAAGGATAACGAAAGACATGAGTTAGAGAAAACATGGTGATAAATGATAAGATGACTAACGGACTATTCCGGTAACCAAGTTATAACCCATAAACCAAACAAGGATCGGGGTTGTAACCCTTCACCTGAACAGAACTTAGTCTCTAACCAATTATCGATAAAGTAAAGCATAAACAAGCATGTCCTGAGATAGCCATGTACTGAATTTAGGCAAGACTAGACAATATAGGACTCCATCCATCATTTACGGCCAAGCAATGAGTACGGCTTGATACTTTGACTAACTAGGATTATCACAAGCTTAGTTGCTAACAAGATGCAACGAGATGTTCCAACAGCCATAAGCCCTGCAGTCTTAATCCAGGTTATCCGGTCACAAGTTGAGAGAATTGGATTAGGTGACTTAGAGGTGCAACACATGACAGTGTACTGGAAATGTGCCATACTCGACGGCAGGCTACAAGTCTACTTAGAGCGCCCAGATATTGGGACTGCCTGTAGCTGGGAAATCTCTTCATAGACTACTTGAACAATCTAGTCATTATCCTAGTCAGGTTCAGTACGAATCCCTGACCGTGGGAATCAGGAATTCGTATTCTAGACATGATGCAGGACGAGACATGTAGCTTATACAAGCACAAACACCCACGGTGTCAAGACAAGAGTTACTTAGCAAGTCAAGATAGCCGTCACAACAACATATCGAGATTATCATGTAGGTTTACTTTATCAAGTCAAGAGTGCGGCACAACGGACTATCATCAAGAATTATCATGTCAAGTTACTTGTCAAGAGTGTACCACGACGGGTCACTATCAAAAAATATCATGTTACTTGATACTTGTAAAGAGTGCGCCTTAACAGGCCACTATCGTGTTCTATCCTTATATTATCATGATTGAGAGAAACTTGCATAAAATAACTAATAATATATTGTTGAAGCCAAGGAAAAGATCTACAACTTTCATGTTTTGAGTTTTTCAAAATTTTAGCTATAAAATAGCCCAAACGGGCAAAAACAGTCATTTGGAGTGACCTGCGCGCAAGTTGCGCGGGCAAAATTGCCCACGGCGCACGTTGCGCGCAAGCACGGCACACATTGTACGGCAGAAAATCGTACGGGCATGCGGCCACGCAAGTTGCGCATTATGCGCGGGCAAAATTGCCCACGGTGCACGTTGCGCGCAAGCGCGGCGCGCGGGCATGCGACACGCGAGTTGCGCATTGCGCGCAGGCAAAATCGCCCACGGCGCATGTTGCGCGCAAGCGCGGCACGCGGCAGCGAAGATACTGCGCGCGACGCACAAGGTGCGCATTGCGCGCGGGCAAAATCGTCCACGACACACATTGCGCGCAAGCGCGGCGCGCGGGCGTGCAGCGCACGGGCGCGCGGGCACACGACAGAGAAGTGCGCGGGCGCACGACACAGAAGTGCACGGGCGCGCGGCGCGCAAGTTGCGTATTGCGCACGGGCAAGGATAGCCAGGGAGTCGGAGGTGCTGCGGTCGCCGATGGTGGTGGCCAGGACAGGGCAGTTTGGGTTTAGGATAGGGTTTTAGATGAATCGTGTCGGGGTGTGTCCGATACGAAAGAGTTAAATAATGTAATTGTAAAGACGGAATAAGAATTTGGACGAGGAACACGGACACGATGCACGCACGTTTGGTTGTGGAATTTGGAGAATAGAAATATATTGATGAGTACCTGCCTATTTATAGGATGTGGGAATTCCCAGTTGTATATGGATTACAATAGTTAAACCCAATTAGATAATTCAATCTATTAATTAAATTAATTCAATAAATCCAAATCCAAATCAAAATCCAATTTAAATATAATTAATTTCCATCCTTTAGTTTAAAATCAAATAAGATAATTCAAATTCCAAATATAGATATTAATTTAATCTATTTAAATAAGTCCAAAAATCAAATCAAGATTTAAATTGCCATAATAATTTCAAAATAGGTTTTCCAAAAATACTAATAATAATAATTTTGAAAATTACATTATTATTTAAAAATAAACTAATAAATGATTACGAAATATATATGTATGCACAAATAATATTTACAAATATATACTTTTCTAGTATACCATTTTATAAGAATATTATTTATTATAACTGTCTAATTAAAAGGCTTTTCATAAATAACTCATATATTTAGAAATTTTGATAGCTAAAAATAATTATTATATATTATCTTGAAACTATAAAAATAGAAAAATATTTTTCTAAAAACATGTACGCTCGCACATATTCGTACTCGTCGAGCAATTACGAAAAATAAAATTTCGTACGCGACGTACAATACGACTACGCGACGTACAATGCAAAATTTTAAATCAGTACCAAATTTAATAAAAAATAGTAGAAATTTAGGGATTTTACATCCTACCCAACTTAAAAAAAATTCGTCCTCGAAATTAAGAATTAGTAAGGGGTGAGAAGACACAAGGGGGTATCGGTGGGGAACAAACAATGACAATGTTTCCACAAAATTATGTCGTAAGAAATCGTGATCTAAATCATAGAATTGAACACGGGTATGGTTACGAGGGTCGCGAGTTAAGGCACGAGTAAAAGATTAAGGGTTTAAAGTTTAAATCAAGAGTATCATGCAATAGAGAATGATATGCTATCAAGAGAAAATAAGTTAGAGACCTAGTAGATATGGGTTCTTGAGAGTAGGTTGAGGCACGAATAAGAGATCGATTAGGTTTTATGCCTAAATTAAGCGATTAGAATGTCATGACAGGGCCGAGAAAAGGACGAGCAGTTTAGGATGAAGGTATAGCAACTTTGAGTGGTAATGGTCATAAGTGATAGGGCAACTAGCGGAGTTCTAGTACAACGCCTTCGTCCTTCTAAAATAGGTGAAGGTGAAGGCAATAAGGAGTTCAAAAGACGATATTATCGAGTACAAATACTTGGTTCAAAGACGACCGAATAATTTCAAAGGAATTGTCAAGACAGTCGTGGATGAGATTCTAGAGGACAAGTTTAGCTATGTCCCCATCCACATAAAACGATAGATAAAAGCGAACCAAAGTGCACTCGGTTGATCAGACCATCATGCACCGGTTCTGAGTAGACAATACGTTAGTGGATGCATCCAATAACATATGTCATGAGCAAGCTTGATAAAGAATTTAGCTTACAAAAACTAGGCTACATTAGCATCATTAGTTTAGATAGTAAAAATATAGACACGTGAGATTAAGATTGAAATAAAGTAGAATCAACTCAATTCCTTAAGTCTTTAAGTCATATTCTGTGTTGGTCTCCAAACAGTCATCCTACAGTCTTCTTGTCCAAGTCCTTGGTTGGCTAAATGGGTTAGGGTCCTCTAAATTCTAGAATCTAAGTAAACTTGCTAATATAGGTCACAAGGACAAAGGGATTGCCAGGTCAGAAGGCATTCTACCCAACTTGAAGAATTAAACTAATTGTGTTTTGGGACAAAAAGAAACATGTCTAACTAGTAGGGATCACCTATCTAATCTCTAGCAAGCACGAAGGGAAGATAAGAATTATGATAGGAGGAATCAAGCAAGATGCAATCTATGAGTCGAACGGTAGTTCGAATATAGAATCGAGGAAAGAGGTCAAGTAGGTGGATGAGATCCTAGACTTCTAATCCTATTCACAGGCTTGTTTGGTACGGTAAAGTAACCAAACAATTTATCTTGACCTGCATGGGCCATCACAAAAATATGTAACGCCCTAGTCCCAAAATACGTAGGACTAGGAACGTAGACATGCCAGCTGTATTCATACGAAGTACACTCCAATATATAAAAATCTCGTATGAATACATAAGCTGTAAAATACAGTAGAACCAAAACTAATCTCATCCACACAAAATAAATGAATAAAAGATATCATATAATGATAATGAATTGTCTTGATACAATATGTTGGGCGGAGACAAATCCACTACCAACAAGTAAAAGAAAAATACATGAGAAAAGAAATGATTTTTGGCGAGCAAAGCAAAGTCGATCCAAGCGCAATCATCCCCGAAGAAACAGCAATGATCACGGCTGGAGCTAGAACACCTGCGAAAGATAAGAGCACACACCTTGAGAGATGACCAGGTCCTCAGAGGGACATAACAAGACACACAATGTCATGCCATATAAACTGAATAAATATTGCTCAAATAAATAAGTCAATTGAATTACAACATGGTCCAATACACACCTATTGAACTAGATTACCATCCCTCCAACCAAACAAGGACAGAAGATGGTAAACTAATTCACAGTGACGTATCTTTCCATGCTATGAATCCAATATGGTATCCGAACCCGAACAAGGTTCAATACCTTCTCATCGAAGTAGTAAGTCACACCTACAACTAAACAAGGACAAGATATGACGAACTAATCCGCGACAAGTTATTGTTCCAAGCCACGGTCAGATACAAGTACCCAAACCAAAAGTACTCGTACCTAACGGATAAAGGTGCCTAACCGTTCTAAGTGAAATGTAGTTAAGAACAATCCTTCCTATGCATGGACCCTGGCTAAATAGGATTGGCATGGTCCCCCCTTGGGGCACTAGAGGCCCCATCAGTAAGAGCATAATATTTCGCAGAATGTTAGTGGCCGTCAGTAATCATGGGTAATCTGACCCGCGTCTCCGACGGAGCTCACGGGGGTAACAAAAGGGAAAGTGCATCGAAGCCCATACGCTAAGAAATTGTCCTCCCCGCCCAATGCCTACTATGTTGTATCCACAACAGTAAACCTCTATAACCGCTAAGTCAAACTAGCATGTAATTCTATTAGCGGTTAACCCTATCGCACGGCTTGTACGTACTTGTGGCTCGCCAATCACGTACTTCCGTGTTCTACATGCGACACACAACTTCATGGTACAACGTGTCAAGGCCAATGAATGCAACACACAAAGGTGGTCCCTTAAATCTAGGTTTAATGTGTAAAAAAATTAATACGTAGCAGGAAATATAAATGAACAGTAAGTTCTAACAGGTTATGCCATGTATCACAGTTTATTTTGCATAAAAAAATAATGAATAATGCATGAAATATGAGCTAAAATAAATAAACAATAAATGACAAGGTGTCTTGCCTGGTAGGACGTCTGGTGTGCTGCGATGAACAAGGTGGCACGAACTGCGACTTTGGTGTAAAAACTATGCAAGGTGACCTCTGATGGTGGCACAGATAGTTCCATTGGGTCCAGAAGGGTCAATTTAGTTAGGGTGTACATAGGGTAGTCTCGAAATGGGCGAAAGAATAGGAATAATAGGACTGGTTACGGACAGGAGAAAAATCAAAGAAATAATGGATAAATATTATATATACAAGTTTTAGAAAATATTTATAATTCCTAAAAACTAGTTTTCACGAGTCAAAATATTTTTAGGAGAAATACAAAAAAATACTTAAAGTCAAGAAAACCGTTTTCGGCAAAAATTTTATGTTTGTCAAAGTAGTATTTTAGTTTGAAATCTCTATAAAAATACTATAAGGAAACAAAATAATAAAACTAGTTAAGACTAAACCCATATTTTGTAAAAATAAAATTTTGGTAAAAAGCTATGCTTTTTATTGACTATTTTGAAAATCGAGAAATTTTATAAACATTTTAAAACTATATTATATTATATGTATATATATGACTCTTCAAAAACAATAATAGTGTTAGCAATCACACTAATAATATTAAAACCAAAATACTAATAATAATTTCACAAAAAAGATAATAATCATTATTATTATTATACACCGTGTGAATCCTATATATAACTAGTTTTTTAAAAACAACACTATAAAAAAAATAAACAATAAGAATTACATATTAAAAATAGCAATAATAATAATAATAATAATAATAATAATAATAATAATAATAATAATAATAATAATAATAATGATAATAATAATAATAAAAAGAAGAAGAAGAAAACCATTAATGAATAAAACTAAACAAAAAAAAACACACAAAAGTAAACAATTGAAAACAAAACAAAAAATAAAAAAGATAAATACAACTATCAGCTGCTTTTTCCCCATTTCCATTTTCGAGAACCAAAGAAAGGAGAGAGAACGAGAAGAAGAGAAGAGGAGCGGGGACTCGGGAGAGAGAGGAAGGAACGACCGACGGCGGCTGCTCCGGCGGAGAGGGGTTGCGCGCGCGCGGCTCGCGGTGGGGGCGGAGGAGGTTGGAAGAAGCGCCGGTGGCGGAGAGGGTTTCGTGGCGCGGCGAAGTTGGCCGGCCATGGAGGAGGCGTCGAAGTCTGGCCGTATTGGGAGTGGGAGTTTCGCCGGAGAAGATGATGGCGGTGGCGAACGGCTTGGCTAGGCGAAGATAGGCAGCCACGCGCGAAACGGCGACGGCTGTGGGTGACTTGCCGGAGCGCGCTCGCCATCGCTGTCGACGGCGGAGTAAGAAAGGGGGTTTCGACGACCAAGGAGGCAGAGAACGGCGGAGATGGTCGGGATCGGTCGACTGCTTGGCGCGGGCGGAGGTGCTCGCAGCGAGCCACGGCCGAGGGACGCGGCCGATGGGTACGCCGAGGACCGCGGGAGAGCATGGCTCTGGGACCCGGTGGCAGAGGCACTGGCGCCGGCTCCGGAGAGGTGCGGAGGCTGCTTTATGGGTCGTCGTCTCGACGGTGGTTGAAGGGATCGGGGCTCGGCGCGCGGCCGTTGGTCAGGTAAGAATCTTTATTTGCGGTGGCGGTGATGGTTTCTACTTTCTATATCTTTTCTCTATGGGGTGGTGGAGGCTGTGGTCGCGATGTTTGGCCGACGGATCTAGGATTTCTGGTGGTGGTAGTAGGAGGGGATGGCGCTGGCGGTGGGTTGGTGGTTTGCCGTTGGTTACGCTGGTGGGCGTTTTGCTGTTGGTGATGAAGTTAAGTGGTGGTGATGACGGCCATGACGGGGGTGGTCGATTGGGTGGCAGCGGTGGTCGTGGGGATGACGAGGATGTACCTATGGGTGATTTGGGTTAGGGTTTGGTGCTGGCTGGTTGTCATGGGGGTCGGGGTGTTGGAGTCGGACAACAATGACGGAGGCTGGGTTATGGTGGTGCTAGTGTCGGTTTATGTCAGGGGTGATGGTGGTGGCTAGTTTGCTGCGGGCATGAAGGTCAACATTGGGGGTGACGGTGGTCGGAAAGGATATCCAGGGAGTCGGAGGTGTTGCGGTCGCCGATGGCGGTGGCCGGGACAGGGCACTTGGGGTTTAGGATAGGGTTTTAGATGAATCGTATTGGGGTGTGTCCGACACGAAAGAGTTAAATAATGTATTTGTAAAGATGGAATAAGAATTTGGACGGAGAACACAGACACGATGCACGCACGTTTGGTTGTAGAATTTGGAGAATAGAAATATATGGATGAGTACCTGCCTATTTATAGGATGTGGAAATTCCCAGTTGGATAAGGATTAGAATAGTTAAACCCAATTAGATAATTCAATCTATTAATTAAATTATTTCAATAAATCCAAATCCAAATCAAAATCCAGTTTAAATCTAATTAATTTCCATCCTTTAGTTTAAAATCAAATAAGATAATTCAAATTCCAAATATAGATATTAATTTAATCTATTTAAATAAGTCCAAAAATCAAATCAAGATTTAAATTGTCACAATAATTTCAAAATATATTTTCCAAAAATACTAATAATAATAATTTTGAAAATTACATTATTATTTAAAAATAAACTAATAAATGATTACGAAATATATATGTATGCACAAATAATATTTACAAATATATACTTTTCTAGTATACCATTTTATAAGAATATTATTTATTATAACTGTCTAATTAAAAGGCTTTTCATAAATAACTCATATATTTAGAAATTTTGATAGCTAAAAATAATTATTATATATATTATCTTGAAACTATAAAAATAGAAAAATGTTTTTCTAAAAATATGTACGCTTGTATATATTCGTACTCGTCGAGCAATTACGAAAAATAAAATTTCGTGCGCGACGTACAATACGACTACGCGACGTACAATACAAAATTTTAAATCAGTACCAAATTTAATAAAAAAAATAGTAGAAATTTAGGGGGTTTACAACCTAGGACTAAGCTTTTCCCGTATGCCGAATCGAATGACGCCACGGGTTGGCGAGATCCTAAGGAATACATGGTCGCAGATATAAAACTCAAGAGGGTGCCGATGAGAATCGGCCCAATGGCGCTGACGATCTTGTGCAACTCGAAGATGATCTCTGACTTGTCTGACCACCTCGATTGTCTGCGTAATCATCTCTGGACCAAGCATCTGTCTCTTGCCGACATCATCCCAAGCTAAAGGTGATCTGCACTTCCTGTCATATAATGCTTCAAAGGGTGCCATTTGGATACTGGCATGAAAACTGTTGTTATAGGAGAACTCCACGAGATGCAGGTGATCTTCCCACGAACCACCGAAGTCGAGTGTACATGACCGTAACATATCTTCAAGAGTCTGGATCGTGCGCTCTGACTGACTATCTGTCTGCGGATGATAAGCTGAACTGAACTTGAGTCGAGTCCCCAAGCTCTCTTGAAGACTCCGCCAAAAGTGCGATATGAATCTTGAATCTCTGTCAGATACAATACTGACTAGTACTCCATGCAATCTGACTATCTGCCTGAGGTACATCTCTGCTAGCTGATCCGTCGATTGACCAACTCTGAAGGGAAGAAAATGAGCTACCTTCGTAAGACGATCAACTATAACCCATATAACATCTCTTCCAGCTGGCGATTTACGTAATCCAGTTACAAAATCCATGGTAATGTACTCCTATTTCCATTCTGGGATCAGTAAAGGTTGAAGAAGTGCAGCTGGCCTCTGATGTTCAGCTTTAACATGTTGGCAAACTAAACAATGAGAGACAAACCGGGCTATCTCCCTCTTCATGCCATTCCACCACAAATGCTGATGGATGTCTCGGTACATCTTCGTACTACCGGGATGAATTGAATACTGAGAACTGTGAGCCTCTGCCATGATCTCTTGTCTGATATCACCACTGGGTACAATAAGATGCCTTCCATGTCGAAGTGTACCATCCTCATGAATACATAACTCTGGTCTCCGTCCTGCTACACATTCTACCTTATGCCGCTGAAGCATAGAATCTGCTGACTGAGCTAACTTAATCCTCTCAACTATACTGGACTGAACTTGCATGCTGGCCATCAATGCCATATTGGTAGAAAGAACTACTTCTATTTTCATCTTCTGAAGGTCTGCTAATAACTCTGGTTGCGCTGTTAGAAAATAAGCGCTTGCTCTTCTGCTCAATGCATCTGCAACAATGTTGGCCTTCCCAGGAAGATACTGCTGGTTGATGTCATAATCCATAAGAAGGTCTAGCCATCTTCTCTGACGCATGTTGAGATCCTTCTGGGTAAACACATACTTAAGACTCTTATGGTCGGTAAAAATTTCCATACGATCCCCATACAAATAATGCCTCCACAACTTGAGTGCGAAAACCACCGCTGCTAATTCCAAGTCATGGGTTGGCTAATTTCTCTCATGATCACGAAGCTGACGTGACTTATAAGCTACTACCTTACCATGCTGCATCAAGACGCATCCCAATCCTCTACCGGAAGCATCACAATAAACTAAAAATCCTCCAGTCCCATCTGGAAGCGTGAGAATGGGAGCCGTCATCAATCTCCGCTTCAACTTCTCAAATGAACTCTGACATTCTGCTGTCCAAGCAAGTTGCACATCCTTATGGGTCAACTGCGTCAGTGGTGCTGAAATCCGAGCAAAGTCTGATACAAACTGCCGGTAATAGCCAGCCAATCCTAGGAAACTCCAAACTTCTGCGACGGTGCTAGGTGCTGGCCATGTCTCTATGGCCAATATCTTCTGGGGGACAACTTCCACTACACCTCTGGTGATGATGTGACCTAAGTACGAAATGCGATCAAGCCAAAATTTGCACTTACTGAACTTCGCGTACAACTGGTACTCTCTGAGAATCTGAAGAACTACACGAAGATGCTGCTCATGCTCTGCCTCATTCTTACTATAGATCAAGATGTCGTCTATAAACACTATCACAAACTGATCCAAATAAGGCATGAAGATACGATTCATGAGATCCATGAATACCGCTGGCGCATTGGTCGCTCCAAATGGCATAATAAGGAACTCCCAAAGTCCATATCTAGATCTGAATGCTGTCTTCGGGATGTCTTGCTCTCTGACTCTGATCTGATGGTACCCTGACTGCAAGTTAATCTTCAAGAATACTGCTGCCCTACTGAGCTGATCAAATAAATCATCTATCCTTGGTAAAGGATATCTGTTCTTGATTGTGACAGAGTTCAAGGTATGATAATCAACACATAATCTGGACGTACCATCCTTTTTTTTCACAAGAAGCATAAGAGCTCCCCAAGGCGATCCACTAGCACGAATGAATCCCTTGGTTCTGAGTTCTTCAATCATCTTGTACAAGATCTCTAATTCTGAAGGTGCCATCCTGTAAACTCTCTCTGATACTGGTGCCATCCTTGGAATCAAGTCGATAGTGAACTCTTATCTCTCTCTCCGATGGCATACCTGGAAGCTCTTCGGGAAACACATCAGGAAACTCTTCTACTACTCTTGGAAATTGAACTGCTTTTGCTACTGCCATCCGCAATACTGGTGGAGAAGGTTCTACTTCGCCTCTAGAAAATGAAAACTCTGGTTCACCTGAAATACCAAAAATAATCCTGCCAATATGGCAGTCTATTCTTGCATATTGATCCTTCAACCAATCCATTCCTAGGACCACATCATAGTCGGCCATCGGGAATTCTATCAATCTAGCGGGAAACTCTCTACCGCTAACTATGATTTGACACGAGGAATAGACTCTATCGACCCCTACAAGACCATTACCAGTAAGTATATTGAGCCTTACTGATAATGACTCGCGCTCCAGTCCTACCCGTGTTGCGAATCGTGCAGATATAAATGAATGCGATGCACCCGAATCAAATAATTCTGATGCTGGAAAAGAGTTGACGAGAATGGTACCTGCCACCACCTCACCTGAAGCTAACTCTTCTGCTATGGTCAGAGCCATAGCCTGACCTTGTCCTCTTGGTGCTGGTCCCCTATGCTGGTGACCTCTCTGCCTGTTCTAAATCTGAACCTGGGCATACTGCTGAGCCAGAGGCGACAATAGCCTCGGAGGCTGATATTGCTGCTGCACTGGTACTGGACCCCTAACCGATGGACTGGTTAGGTTTGACGACGACGAACTGGCTCTATTCGGATAGGACTCTATCTTGTGATCCGGAGCGCCACAAGCCAAGCAAAATCCCTGTGCTCTGCGACACTCTGATACTACATGTCCTGGCTTCCCACAATGAGTGCAGTCCATTGTGGAAGACTTCTTCTGCTTCTGTTGCTGAGGATACGCCGGCGTCGAGTGCTGAACAGACGAAACTGTGGTCGCCCTCCTAGGAGCTCCAATAGTCAAGGCCCTAGCTGCTGGGGCGGGTACTGAAGACTGGGACATCTGCCCATGAGACCTCTTCCGTCCTCCGCTTCTATCTACAATCCTCTATGAAGTAAACTCATGTCTCTTCGCTGCTCGCAGGACGGCATCAAACGTCTGGTGCTCAAACTGTTCCACCAATATAATAATCTCTAGGTGGAGCCCCTGCTGGAATTGCTGGGCTCGATCCAATTCGGTTGCCACCAAGGTAGGAGCAAATCGACTGAGTCTAGAAAAGTCGGCCGCATATCCATCGACCGTCCAGCCCATCTGCTTAAGATTGGTGAATCTCGTCTGCAGATCATACCGAGCTACTGCATTGAAGTACTTGGTCTGGAACTTGTTGCTGAATATCGCCCATGAGACAGGCATCGGTAATCCAACTGCTAGCATCGCCCCCCAGCAGCGAGCTAAGTCTAATAACTGCAGGCGCACAACGGCCACCTTCTTATTCTCAGGAATCCTAGCTGCTTTCAGGATAACCTCTGTATCCTGAAGCCATGCATCAGCAGCAATAACATCTACAGTGCCGTCAAAGAAGGGAGGGTTCAGACGCTTGAAGCTGTTGGCCGCGTTGTTCCCTTGGTAACCAACTCTGCCCATGGCATCTCGTACTGTCTGGTGCAGGGCATCGCCCCGACGATCTTGAGATACAAGCAATTCCCTGATGAGACCCACCAAGGTTCCATTATCAGGCTCTACAGGCTGGACGGGTTGAACTGGAGGCTCTGGATCCCCGGAATGCATGACTCGGGAGGCCGCTTCAGAGTGCTGGGCTTGGTCTCCAGGTTGCTGTTGGTCCACTGGAGGTGCTCCGCCTTGCTGATCGGTAGGACCAGGAACAGTGCCGCTGAAGAAACGACATGAGAAACAATCAGGAAGGACCATGATAGATCGAGGATATAAACATGTGATAAGGTCAAGATTTCGGAAAGATTAGAAGACACGAGTAGAGATCAAGGGCGAATGCTGATTGAGACATCTATTTAGTGAAACCCTCGCACATCTTGTTTTACAAGGCCTGCATGGGCCACCACTTAAACCGTGTAACGCCCCAGAACCAGAATACTGGAGAGCGGGGGACAGACACAGCCAGCTACGTACATTAAAGTGACTTCCACCTCGTAATACGATCACGGCTGTCTAGATGCATGAGGGTTTACTACAAGCCATTGGTCTCTTATGGTCATGAACAAGCCTAATGTCTCAATCTCAAGCAAGTACGTAAATGTTACAAGATGTTAGATCATCAGACATACAAAGTAAGGCGTCCCAAACATTACATATTCAGATGATCATTAAGCTAGACATACAAAACGTGAAGACTAGCAAGAGTTTCAGTCATACATGATCAACCCTAGGATTTGTCAATCATGTTACAGCCCGTAGGCAGATAGTAAGTAAAGGTACAAACGAGCCAACACTTGCTCTGCGGCTAAACGCCTCAAAAGAATATTTTTACAAGAGAGTGGGGGAGCAAAATAAGAATCCACTCGTTGCTAGGGTTGCACCTAGTGGTCACCATCTGGCTGGAAGGCAGGGAGATCCTCGGGAGCTACTCCGAAATCTGGCCATATAAAAATAGCTGGGTCAGACCCCAGAAAGAGCAAGTGCCACAAGGGTGGCTTCACTTAAGAACTAAAACCAGCATATTAGCATATGATACATAAAGGATAACGAAAGACATGAGTTAGAAAAAACAGGGTGATAAACGATAAGATGACTAACGGACTATTCCGGTAACCAAGTTATAACCAGTAAACCAAACAAGGACCGGGGTTGTAACCCTTCATCTGAACAGAACTTAGTCTCTAACCAATTATTGATAAAGTAAAGCATAAACAAGCATTTCCTGAGATAGCCATGTACTGAATCTAGGCAAGACTAGACAAGATAGGACTCCGTCCATCATTCACGGCCAAGCAATGAGTACGGCTTGATACTTTAACTAACTAGGGTTATCACAAGCTTAGTTACTAATAAGATGCAACGAGATATTCCAACCGCCACAAGCCCTGCAGTCTTAATCCAGGTTATCCGGTCACAAGTTGAGAGAGTTGGATTAGGTGACTTAGAGGTGCAACACATGACAGTGTGCTGGAAATGTGCCCTACTCGACGGCAGGCTACAAGTCCACTTAGAGCGTCCAGATAACGGGACTGCCTGTAGCTGGGAAATCTCTTCATGGACTACTTGATCAATCTAGTCATTATCCTAGTCAGGTTCAGTACGAATTTCTGGCCGTAGGAATCAGGAATTCGTATCCTAGATATGATGCACGACGAGACATGTAGCTTATACAAGCACAAACACCCACGGTGTCAAGACAAGAGTTACTTAGCAAGTCAAGATAGCCGTCACAACAACATATCGAGATTATCATGTAGGTTTACTTTATCAAGTCAAGAGTGCGTCACCACGGACCATCATCAAGAATTATCATGTCAAGTTACTTGTCAAGAGTGCACCACGACGGGTCACTATCAAGAATTATCATGTTACTTGATACTTGTTAAGAGTGCACTTTAACAGGCCACTATCGTGTTCTATCCTTATATTATCATGATTGAGAGAAACTTGCATAAAATAACTAATAACTTATTGTTGAAGCCAAAGAAAAGATCTACAACTTTCATGTTTTGAGTTTTTCAAGATTTTAGCTACAAAATAGCCCAAACGGGCAAAAACAGTCATTTGGAGTGACCTGCGTGCAAGTTGCGCGAGCAAAATTGCCCACGACGCACGTTGCGCGCAAGTACGGCCCAAATTATATGGCAGAAAACCGTACGGGCGTGCGGCCGCACAAGTTGTGCATTGCACACGGGCAAAATCGCCCACGGCGCACGTTACGCGCAAGCGCGGCACGCGGGCGCGCGACAGAGAAGTACGCTGGCACGCGGCGCGCAAGTTGCACATTGCGTGCCGGCAAAGTCGCCCACGGCGCACGTTGTGCGCAAGCGCGGCACACGGGCGCACGGCAGCGAAGACACTGCGCACGGCACGCAAGTTGCGCCTTGCACGCGGGCAAAATCGCCCACGACACACGTTGCGCGCAAGCGTGGCGCGCGGCGGAGAAGTGCGCGGGCGCGTGATAAAGAAGTGCGCGGGCGCGCGGCACGCAAGTTGCGCATTGCGCGCGGGCAAAATCACCCACGACGCACGTTGTGCGCAAGCGCGGCGCACGGGCGCGCTGCAGCGAAGACACTGCGCGTGGCACTATTCATCGTCCCGATAGCACCAAAAGGTGTGGAAAACCCATGAACTCAAAAATTGCATAACTTTCTCATACGAAGTCGAAACCAAGCGGTTGAAAAGCCAAAATTGGGTAGAATTGAATTCCCTACAACATGGAACTATTGTACTTCGAAAATAACCAAGTTTTAGAGATCAAAACCAAAAAAACCGAAAAGTTACAAACTTAGATCAACAAGAATCCATCCATCAAATCCAAAAATGTCAAGTTCTAAAGAGGCTTAGAATAAAGTAAGGAAGGGAATGGAACAATAAAACTTGAGATCCATCATTAAGCAAGTTGCACTTGTCTAGGCTTGGTAGGTAAGAGGAGTAAAGGAAGAAGATGAAGAAGTAAATGCAAATAATGGAGGAGAGAGAAGAAGTTGACTTATATTGCAACCCCTCTCATCTCAACCCAATATAAACCAAACCAAGCCAAACCAATTCATGTTGAACCAAGTTGAACCAATCAAATCAAGATTTAAACCAAGGCTAAGCTAAGCAAGATAAGTAAAAATACGGGCCAGCTGACAATTGTCAAAAATCTGTATACGTATCCTGGAAAATACGTATATTGGGAAACGGGAGTGACAGTTCTTATATTCGTGTATCGAGATTGCTTAGTCTTTTTCTGTTTATATCCTGGGTTTCCTTTATGCATGATAAACGTTTAGAAAGGCTTGTATATTATGTATCTTGCTAGTCCCCTATGGAGCTGATGATCTCTTCAGGTTTAGTCGTGTTTGAGCCAGGTGCAAACGAGCAGGTTTGAGTCAGCATTAGACCACGGTACCACTACAGCTGAGGGTATCTTTGATGATTAGCGGTTTGGACTCAGTTATTTTATTTTCATGTCTCTTTTTTATTTTCGTCTACCGGTAGTGGATTTGTGTCCACCAGACGTAACTTGAGTTCTTGATAAACTTGATACTTTATTTTATATTATCATTCATTATTCAGTCTCATTTGAGTTAGTTGTATTCTTTAATTTCTGTGGATGAGATCTAGACTGCCGTGTTAGTTCTGTAGATTCTGTGACTTGTTTATACTAGACAGCGTTCTACCGTCGACACTGCAGCGTAGGCTGGACTTGGACACAGACTTGTATCCGAAAAACGGGTGCGGGTCGTGACAACGTTCGCCGCAATTAATAGTTCCAATAATAATAATAATAACTATATATATATATATATATATATATATATATATATATATATATATATATATATATATATATATATATATAATATTTTTAAACCAAGGCTCATGGACAACGGCACCCAGCCGCCCCCGTGGGAGTGGGGGCTCGAACTCGCGCCCTCACCCCCGAGTGCCAGTGATCTTACCGGTCTGCCACCGCGCCACTGGCATATATATATATATATATATATATATATATATATATATATATATATATATATATATATATATATATATATATTATATATAGTTATTTATAGTTATATATATATATATATATATATATATATATATATATAGTTATTTTGTAATATATATATATATATATATATATATATATATATATATATATATATATATATATATATATATTATAGTAATATATATATATATATATATATATATATATATATATATATATATATATATATATATATATATATATATCCTAATATAAAATATTATATGAGACCCTATTACTATAATATATATATATATATATATATATATATATATATATATATATATATATATATATATATATATATATATATATATATATATATTTATATATATATATATATAGTAATAGGGTCTCATATAATATTTTATATTAGGATTTGGGTCTCCATAGGTGTAATGCCCCCCTCCGCACGGTGCATTATGCTGAGTCGTTGACTCGAAGAGTCGCGTTGACCCGATTAAATATCGATATGAATCGATACAAGAGTTACGTTGTCCTGAGAAACGCATCGAGTCAGATCACAAATATTTACGTTAACCCGAGGAATGCATCGAGTAAGTTCGATGCAAGTGTTAGTTGGCCCGAGGGAAAGCATTGAGTCGGTTCGAAGATTCTAAGAAATCGAATCGATGCAATGCACAAGTCCGCTTCGAACGAATATTGATTTAGTCGGTTTCATGTGTAGGCTATACGTTTACGCTGAAATATAAGAGGTCGACATTTTGCCTTATTTACAACGGGGTCCGCAAAACCAAATCACTGCCTCGCAATGGACTGAGGCATAGACTCGGTAAGCCAAATCGATCATATAATTTAATGAAGCACGAAGTTCTCGAATGGCTAAGTCAGAAGAGTTGGTCGTGCAACAAAGTTATGAAATCAAGCCTCATCGACTTGGCAAAACGACATGGTGTACCGGCTTAAGGTGGGGGACTTTGACTTCTCTTTCATACTCCTTCATGCCTAAGTAAAATATATCGTTGTATGCTAAGTTAACCTATCGAGACCACGAGCGTGGCTCGATCGGGAGATGAACATAGTGCATGTCGAACACTAGATAGAACAATTGAAATGAAACGTACATCAAATGTACGAGTCGCTATGGAACATTGAATATCACAAATACGAGCATCTCGGTACGCAAGCCATAAGAACATGGGATAACTGTATCGACAAGTGCCTCAACGCATGAGTCATTCCGTGCCCCCGCACACGAGTTAGTATGCTGGAACATTGAAAGCCTATATCGGCGTGAGTGCCTCAGTGCATGAGTTATAAAATATTGAATACCCTATCAAGGCGTGCCTCAGTTGCACGAGTCGGAGGGAAGAAACATATATTGAACAGTAAGGCGTAGAACATGGAATTACGGTATCGAGGCGTGCATCGTATGCACGACTCGAAGAATAGAGAACAATCGTGTCAAAGCGTGCATACGTGTACAAGAATCATAAAAGATGGCTTCGTTGAGAAGAGAACAGTTGTGGCATAAATGTGAAGGAACTGACGGATGTGACATGATACCTCGAAAATGTTCGGGACCTTCGGGTTGTTCGTTTGAAGAACATTGAGTTAGGGTATAATGCCATTGAACCTTGAAATGGAGTATAGAATATGAGAACATTGAAAGTTAAGGTGAGAAATACGAGATGATACGAAGTCTGAGTCACGGACTCAAGATATGTTTGGTTGTTTGAATAAGACGTGCATTGCATGGTCGAATAGTCTTGAAAAATGAATTGGAGATAATCTCCCGTGCATTGGTGTTCCCTCGAACAGGTTTGCGTCGGAGCATCGGGACCGTTTGGCCTAGGTTGGACGTTGAACTTTGTTGGGCATATATCTCTAAGACGACTAGTGACCGGTTATTGATGTGAATGCTGTACTGATTGGTATGAAACGGTAAGCCTCCGGTTATTGGGATAGCAACCCAATTCGTGAGGCACCGGGCTACCCAAATAAAGAAAAGAAAAGAAAAAAAAAAGAAAGAAAAGAAAACAGAAACACCTTTAGTCCATTCTGGCACGGATACGCCAACGACCTTCATATAGTTAAAGAACGGTGGGCTGAAAGTACCGGAATAACAGATCCTATATAGAGCACTTATAACATGACAGGGAAGGAATTAGGCGTATTCACCTTGCGTCGGTACAAGGATGAATGCGTCAACGTTGGTAAGAAGTCACGAAACAATACGAGATTGCTATTGGTTGCATGCCTGCTTGTATGAATCAAATAACATGCTTTCCATGATAACATGTTTACTGCTTTCGAATATGCCATGAAACAGATCTTAAGGAGGACATAGAAAGATAACTAAAATTGTATCTTGCATGAATCAATACATAACAAATGTCGGTTTATTTAAGTGGGTCATTGATCAGTACAGTAAGGACAAAAGTACTAATCTCCTACTAGTTTGCTAACAGGTTCAGGGAATGGTCTGCTCGCGGCGGAGCTTTGCTTGAACGTGCTGAGGCATGGAATGCCATCACGTTTTGAGACGTGCGATCGCATTGACGCTCGGACTTGCAACATGATTGATGCGGCTGAGATATAGATGGCATGATGTATGGAATGGTGAAATCCTTTGTGGGCCAGAGAGAACTCGAGTTTTGTATCTAATCTGGCAAATTCAGTTGGGCTATTGAAAGTCTTTGTAACCTCAGTTCATTTATTGAATAAAGAAAATTGTTTCGTATACTCTTTTTTCTTCTGTTGTTAATATCAAATCAAAGATAACCAATTGAGAACTTATCATCTTGCCTTGTACGAGTGCAACTCCAGACTCGTACGACATCATGCCCTAGCGATGATGATGATTCGGACAAATCGATGCGAGGACGAGCAATTTTTTGGGTCGAGACGTGACAATAGGTCTCCAAATATATAACAGATTTGGACATCAACTGAGAATATGAGATCTAAATCTTAACGATGGATATTGTGGAGACCCAAACTATGTTACATGAATATATGTGGCCCTATAACTAAATAATCTGATGAAATACTACCATGGTACCATTTTTTACTTAGTATTGCTTCTTATCGTCAGGCAAATGTTCTGAGAGTATCTCCAATCCAAAATAACAAAATAAAGCATAAAAATATTTATTTGATTGCTATTACAGTATTTTTGATGTTTTATTTGATGTTTCAGTAAAGCCACATATTCTAATCTAAGTAATTAAATGAGTAACTAAATTTGATGCCTTATTTGATCTTCATTGGAGTGGTAGATTTTAATTTTTTTTTAGATGCCATGAAAATTTCAAAAAAATGATCATACTTTCATCATAGTATGATGACGGTCGGACGGATCTGCCTCCATCGTCTAGTGTGTCAGGACATCTCTCTTTCAAGGAGGCAGCGGGGATTCGACTTCCTCTGGGGGTAGGGTACTACGAAAGGAAGTTGATCATGGATTATCAGTAAGTCTAGAATGAATTCTTCCTGGGTCGATGCCCGAGCGGTTATTGGGGACGGACTGTAAATTCGTTGGCGATATGTCTACGCTGGTTCAAATCCAGCTCGGCCGACAATATGTACGGGACTTTATGCATGCTGCATTCCATTCATGTTGGACCCACTACCCCCAACTCCAACCAAAAAAATGGAAGGAATAATACGTCTCCGTGGCTCGATCCACTGATCTTCCGCCATCCAACTGGAATCTTATACCTCTCATCGATAATCATAAGAGTCAGTCTTTGGTAGATTTGAAATTTGAGATATAAAAATGTCATTTAGAGAGAGACTGGAGAACCAACTTGTCTCTCTCATGTGGAACAAAAATGTATCCAGGGGGTTGGAGAATCAAATTTGATGCCCTATTTGGTGTCACCATTGGAGTCATAAATTTGGGTTGAGACATCAAAATGATAGTTTTGCCATTTGATGTCTCCATTGGAGCTAATCTTAGAGATTTATTATGTTGGGGTCTTGAGTCGTGTCAATGAATGGCGACCAAAATCCAGAAGGAAAAAAAAACCATTTCTCCTACAACGGACCAAGCAATGATGAAACACATATATGTGGTCGATACGATCAGTCAGACAAGTTTCAACCGTTATTGATAAAAAATTACAAATACAAATATACGTCAACTCTTTTATCCCAAGAGTCAACCTCTTACAACTTCTCAAAAAGAGGATACAGACAATATATACAATTAGATCATAAAAATCACAAATGCTTAAATAAAACTCTCACAGACTAATGTTTGTCCACTGTCAGATGGTTATTGTTAGAAATTGCAAGTACTTCACTTTCAAGTTCTGCAAAGTTGAAACTGTCGTCGAGGCTTGAATCGTGCATTTAGCAGCACTTTTCTTAAAGTGTTTCGGGCACTCCAGTAACGTCTTGGAGTCAGCACGCCAGAACACCCAGAATAAGGCAGCCTTTTTGCCGGAGGTTCACCAGACGTTGGGAGACACCGGTGTAGGGAAGAACACCTTTCTGGAAATATTTGGAAGAGAAAAGAAAGAGGAATGAATACTCAGATTCTGTGTATTTTAGACTCAGAAATCTGTAGTATATATAGATGAATTCATGTTGTTTCGTGAAGTCGCGACCCTTCCGAAACAACATTCATTCACCTGTTCGCAGGTTCATTCACTCTTTCGTTTGTCTGGGCTGCTGCAAAAATATGAATTCTCGGGGCGAGAATCGCCGCGAGGAGCCCGAGGCCCGAGCCTACGCCGCTCGCCCGATGCTACGTTGCCTAAGTGCACAAGTGCGTCTACAATGCGCCACTATCCCCTCTACGCCCGAGCCCGTGCCCGATCCCGAGCCCGAGCCCGAGCCCGAGCCCGAGCCGGAGTCGATGTTGCCGGTGGCAACACCGACTACATTTTCCTGAAAAGGATAAAACAACAACCAATGGTCACCCACTAGCAACCCTTTGGTTGTTGCACACTCCTCATGAGTGCACATTCCTATTTAAGCACTCTCAAAGCCTTTTTCTTTTTTCGATGTGGGACTAAAGTCCCTTCTCTTTCCTTTTCATCCTTTAAGAACAATAAATGGAATCAATTAATTCCAACAATCCCTCACTTGTTTCATAAATAATGGAAAGGAATTCCAGAATACCCCACTTAAAGAATGTTAATACAGTTAGGTATCTTTCGATTTGAACCTAACCTTAGTAGATGCAACACAAGATTTTATCAGAATCTCTGGTAGCTGGGCTTTGAACCAGTTGTTCATTGTGATAAAATTGGTGTTACTTTACACACATTCTTTTGTAGTTCTTCGCCTACATCTCTTGCTTAGCACTATTAATGGCCATGTGCTGATCCTGTCTCGTGAATTTTTATAAGATAAACTCCAGATCTTACTGAGACGGCACCATCTCTAAATTCACATAGGTGAAGTTCTTTTAGTATCTCTGTTGCTTTACAGATACATGTCAACATTACTGAACTTCACTACGAGTTTTATAAACTCAACCCTCAAATTGCAACAGTCGACATAATCATGTCGTATACATCCAAATCAACAGTTTGTTGTTACCCATTGAATCTAAGGTTAAGGTTTTCTTAACATTAGATTGGGTTGCCACTGTTGTTGGAACTCTTACTCAAGGAGTTTCAATCCCATACCTCTCGAGGTAGATTTTACTAAATCCCTAGCTAGTGGTTTAGTAAAGGGATCAGCTAAGTTATAGCTGGTACGTACATACATAAGAGAAATGATTCCATCTTTAATCAATTTCCTTACGTAGGTATGTCTTAGACTTATATGTCTAGACTTCCCATTATACACTTCGTTGTAGGCTCTTGCCAGAGTAGCTTGACTATCGCAATGTATTGACACTTTTGATACATTATCCTTAGCCAGCGGAACTTCTAATAGAAGATCCCTAAACCACTCAGCTTCTTGTCCTGCAGAAGCTAGAGCCACAAACTCTGACTCCATGGTCGAATGGGTAATGTACGTTTGTTTCTTGCTTTTCCAAAAAACTGCCCCTCCGACAAGTGTAAATATCCAACCTGTCATAGATTTGTTATCCTCGACACTTGATATCCAACTAGCGTCGGTATATCCTTCTAATACGGCAGGAAATCTACCATACTGTAATCCAAGAATCTTGGTTTTCAAAAGGTAACCAAAAATTCTTCCGATAGCCCTCCAATGCTCATTATTGGGGTTGCTAGAAAATCTACACATTTTACTAACTGCAAATGCTATATCAGGTCTTGTGTATTGTATCAAATACATAAGACATCCAATAGCACTTGCGTATTCTAATTGAGCAACTGCTCTTCCAGAATTCTTTTCTAGTTTAACACTTGGATCAAATGGAGTGTTCACTTCTTTGAACTTTAGGTGTTTGAACTTGTCTAGCACTTTCTCAACATAGTGCGACTGCGTAAGTTCAAAACTTCTACTGTTTTGTATTACTTTGATCCCCAAAATAGTGTCAACTATTCTAAGATCTTTCATCTTGAATGTGGAAGTTATAAACCTCTTCGTTTCTGTAATTCCACTCATTTCGTTGCTAATGATCAATATATCATCAACGTAGAGACAAAGAAATATCACGATATTTCTATATACTTTAGTGTATAAACACTTATCACAAACATTATGAACAAAGCCATTAGAAATTATGACTGAGTCAAATTTCTGATGCCACTGCTTTGGTGCTTGTTTTAATCCATACAAGGATTTAACAAGTTTGCATACCTTTTGTTTATTTCCCGGGAGCACGAACCCTTCCGGTTGCTCCATGTAAATCTTCTCATCGAGATCTCCATTTAAGAATGTCGTTTTGACATCCATCTGATGAACATTAAGATGATACAATGAAGCTAACGCAAACAATATTCTAATTGTAGTCGTTCTTGCTACTGGTGCATATGTGTCAAAATAATCTATTCCTTCTCTTTGTCGGAATCCTTTGTCTACTAGTCTAGCCTTCTAGGTGTTTAAAGTACCATCACTATGATACTTTCTCCTGAACACCCACTTACATCCAATAGGTCTTGACCCTTTGGGCAGATCGACAATTTTCCAAGTGTGGTTAGATATTATCGAATCCATCTCATCTTGGATAGCATCTTTTCAAAAAGATAA
This sequence comes from Iris pallida, assembly GCA_029216955.1. Lineage (NCBI taxonomy): Eukaryota > Viridiplantae > Streptophyta > Magnoliopsida > Asparagales > Iridaceae > Iris > Iris pallida. The sequence goes on along the minus strand of JANAVB010033011.1, from coordinate 9,199,833 downwards.
GTCCCGCGAAGCTATTGCTTCCTTAAAGGTTTTAGGATCATCTTTCACCTGAAGAATGATAGGAATCTTTCGAATAAATTTCTCTGTATTTCCTTCTACTAAGTAAAAGGAAATAAGTTGAGAATCTATTTCGTCAGGTCCTAGATCCTTAGCCTTTCGAACTCTCTTGCTGATCCGAAGCTCGGGTTGTTTTTCAACTAATCGTGAAGAGCTCTCCTCACGAGACTCTTCATTAGCAGGAATCTCAGGATCCTTATTCTTAGTAATAAGGTTCTCAAAAAATTCTACATCTCTGGATTCGACAATAATGTTAGACTCTAAGTTTAAAAGTTTATATGCCTTACTATTGGCAGCATAACCTACAAAAACACTTTTAATTCCACGAGGACCTAATTTGGTCCTTTTAGGATCCATGTTTTTGTAATAAGCTACGCAACCCCACACTCTAAAATAACTGATATTAGGCTTACGGCCTTTCCATATCTCATATGGTGAAATACCAGTTTTCTTTAAAGGAATTCGGTTCATTATATGACATACAGTAAGTAAAGCTTCTCCCCACAAACTAAATGATAATTCAGAATGCATTAGCATTGCATTTATCATTTCTTGATATGTTCTATTTTTTTTTGGCTAGTCCGTTTTGTTGAGGTGTCCGTGGTGCAGAACATTCATGAATAATACCGTTTTCTTCACAGAAGGTATTAAATTCAAAAGAAAAATATTCACCACCTCTATCACTTCTAAGTATTTTAATCTGTCTACCAAGTTGATTTTCAACCTCTGATTTGTATATTTTAAAAGCATTAAAGGCTTCATCTTTATGCTTTAATAAATATACATATGTAAATATAGGGCAATCATCAATGAAGGTAATAAAGTATTTATTACCTCCTCGAGATAATGTGCCATTAAATTCACATAAATCAGAGTGAACTAAATCTAGTAGATTGGTATTATGCTCTACACTGTGAAAAGGTTTTTTAATCATTTTGGATTTTGCACAAATTTTACACTTATCTAAATCTTCAGAATTGCATGAAATTAATCCAGATTTAATTAACCTTTTCATAGTGCTAATACCTATATGCGCTAATCTACTATGCCATAAAGTAGATGACTCAATCATGTAAGCAGAAATAGAAACTTTATTGATATTATTCTCAATGATACAAAGTTTTATCATACCCTCATCGGTATATCCCTTTCCAACAAACACACCGTTATGGGTCAATATTAATTTGCCCGACTCAAAGACAAACTTTATTCCTGGTTTACCCAACAAGACTCCACTGACGAGGTTCCTACTCATATCCGGGACGTAAAGTACGTTAGTCAGAGTTACTTTCTTCCCGAAAGTGAATTGAATTTCCACATCAACTGTTCCCACGACCGTTGAATGTCCTTCATTTCCCATATGAACTTCTTGTCCATCGTTGACTTCAGAATAGGTCTTGAATGCTGCTTTGTCGTATGAAACATGAATGGTAGCACAAGTATCATACCACCATCCTGGAGCCTTCCCTTTGACCGTCATGAGTTTGCTCACCGTAGCAATTATGTCATCTGCCTCAGTGAGATTTACCTCGCTGTTTTGGGTCTTTCAAATCTGACAGTCTCTGGCATAATGTCCTGCTTTGCCACATACGAAATAGCCGATCTTGGGTCCTTTGGCGTTGCCGGAGTTCTTGAACTTTTGTTGGTCCTTCTTAGGACCGAGAAAGTTCTTCTTTCCTGCAGGCCTCTTGCCTTTCGCGCTCACCGCGTTAGCTTTAGAAACTCCATTGTTCTCGGATTTCTGTCTTTCCTTCGATTCCTCTTCGATTCGAAGGTGTTTTTGAATCTGTTCCAGTGAGAAATCCTCCGAGCTGTGAAGTAGTTTCTTCTGATAACTATTCCAAGATGCTGGCAATTTAGTAATTATAGCACCAACTTGGAATGGTTCCGGAAGTTCTATCTTCACTGCCCTGAGTTTGTTGACTAGAACTTGTAGTTCGTGTACTTGGGCTAGTATAGGCTTTGTATCAACCATTTTGTAATCAAAATACTTTGATATAAGAAATTTCTTTGTACCTTCCACTACCAAAATAAGTCATATCAGCGACGTATTTAGCGACTCCGTGAAATTTCGTCGCTAATTTTTGGGGTTTTAGCGACGTTAATAAAAGACGTCGCTGTTTGTCGCCAACAGCGACTAATAGCGACGTCTAGGGGCTACATTTTGTTAAATGGGGTAGTGCGTCGCAAGTTCGTCGGTACCCGTCACTGATATAGCGACGTGTAACGACGCATTTTAAGTTGTATCGCCGTTTATTATATATCAGCGACGTTTAGCGACGTCCTATAAGGACGTCGCTAATCGTTTCATATAGCCAGCGAGGGTTTCCTTTTCGATCATTCATAATTTCCCTCCCCCAATTTTGGGCACGCTCCTCCTCCGCGACGCTCCTCCGGCGATTTCCCTCCTCCGGCCTCCTCCTCCGCGGCGCTCCTCCGGCGATCTCCCTCCTCCGGCCTCCTCCTTCTTCTCCTCCTCCTTCCTCAGGTAGCTCCTCCTTTTCCTCCTCCTCCTTCCTCTGGTAGCTCCTTTTCAGTTTCTCCTCGTCTTCTAGCTCTCTCTCTCGCTTCTAGTTCGTGTCCACGAGAGCGTGGACTCGCTGCGGAAGACACGAGACTGACAGTGGACTCGCTGCGGGGGACACGACAGCGTGGACTCGCTTCTTGTTCGTGTGATACCTATTTTGTTGGTTTGGATACGTCGTGTCCCACTGTGTGGACACAAGATTCACAGTGTGACACCTATAAACTGAAAAATCTCATTTTTTGGGCATATCAACTGTCAATTTGATGTTTTGCTTGGATTCGAATTCTAATTTAGGGTTCGAGCCCTATTTACTGATACTGGGAGTTTTTTTTGGGCATTTTCAGGGTTTTGAAATGATGAATAAATTGACTAATAATTATTATCGAGCCCTATAAAATTTCAACTATGTCACGAAGGATGGATACTAATCCTGTGAATGAGTTTTCTCCTAAGTATTCTCGACAGTTGAGTATGATTTAGCTCACTGACATTACTGAAATATGGAATAATTAGACTTTCTGTTCAGTACCCTTTGACTGAATTAAGTTGACTTGAATACCATATTTTAAATCCTAAATCTATGGTACGATATCGTGATCAGGACACAGTCCCTGCAACCATTCGACTGGCGAGGCAGAAACTATGTAGCCATAGATAAAGTTGACTGTCCTCCGACCCTCATCCCTCGGCAATGATGATACGACAACCTATCACTATATCTTATATATATAGTAGTAGATGATGTCTTAGTATTACATTATGTGAGTTTATCTTGATTCTGTTACATTCTTCAGATACTACATACGATAAGAACATATACTACACCATATGTACAGAACATAGATGATTCACACTAATGTATGCTAGAATGAATTTTAGGGTTGTGTTCTGAGCCATCCGTTCTGCTACTTGGCAAAAAATTGAATTTATTGTACTTTATCTGCTTTCGAAATTGTACTCAAATTACATGATGGTTCCTTTAGTTAGCTTGCTTATGTTACAATTATATTAGCTTGCTTACCAGATGGCACCCATGACCCGAGGAGCGGCACGTCGTTTGAGGGAAACAGTGAATGCTGAGGTGGCTCCTCCTACAGTTAAGGAGGAAGTGGCACCGGTTGCTAGTGAGACCGGGAGTTCTATTCATCCAGCACCGGTAGCTAGTGAGACCGAGAGTTCTCTTCATGCAGTCCTTGCAAGGGACGACATCTCTCCTCGCGCCAAAAATCTTATTTTTTCGAGGTGGTTGCGTGAACGTATCACTGAGCATTTGCGTGAGCAGCGTGGTTCTCATTAGCTATTAGTACTTATTTGTATTGGGTTGTTTTTGTATTAGACTATTTGTATTGGACTACATATATGAATTAGTACTATGTCAATCTCTGGATTGTATTGGTACTACGACCCTCATCCCTAGGCAATGATGATATGACAACCAACCAGAGAGGATACTCTGAGAGATCCATCTGAGTAGGACGTATACTCTGAGAGATCACATTTACAAGAATGATATCAGTAGTAGGATTGAGTGTGTACGTCCTACTCAGATGGGTCTCTCACTGTTACTATTTTTTCTGACAGCATGGTGGATGTGCTCCGTCAACAGATTCTTGCTCCGAGCCAAAACTTTGTCCCGGAGCTCAAGTGGACATCCTTGGTGTAGAGCTCGAGTGAGAGGTTTCTGACAGCATGGTGGTCTCCAATGTGTGATGAGCACGAATACTTTGACAAAGGAGACCACCATGCTGTCTGGAACCTCTCACTCGAGCTCTACACCAAGGATGTCCGCTTGAGCTCCGGGGCAAAGTTTTGGCTCGGAGCAAGAATCTGTTGACGGAGCACATCCACCATGCTGTCAGAAAAAAATAGTGACAGTGAGAGACCCATCTGAGTAGGACGTACACACTCAATCCCACTACTGATATCATACTTGTAAAGGAGATCTCTCAGAGTATACGTCCTACTCAGATGGATCTGCAGAGTATCCTCTCCGGTTGGGTTGTGTTCTGAGCCATCCGTTCTCACACTTAAAATACATATTAATTAGAACTGTGTTTTGTATTTTCGAGAAAACCAGGGATTTGATTCTGTATTTTGTATTTTAGTTTCTGTATTTTGGCTCCAGCTCCATTTGCATTAATCTACGGTACGACATGATCCCTGCAGCCATTCGACTGGCGAGGCAGAAACTATCTAGCCGTAGATAAAGTAGACTGTCCTCCGACCCTCATCCCTCGGCAATGATGATACGACAACCTATCACTATATCTTATATATGTAGTAGTAGATGATGTCTTAGTATTACATTATGTGAGTTCATCTTGATTCTGTTACATTCTTCAGATACTACATACGATAAGAACATATACTACACCATATGTACAGAACATAGATGATTCACACTAATGTATGCTAGAATGAATTTTAGGCTGTGTTCTGAGCCATCCTTCATCTGCCCCCTTCCCTGAGCCATCCTTCATCTCTTATTTCCCTCCGGGTCCACTCTACTCCCAATCTCTTCCTCTTTATACACGGCTCTACAGAATCAATGCCATCCGAGGAAGGCAAAACTGAATCAGCATTGTCTTTCGGATCGTCCTCATCAAGGCATAACGGGCTGCTCAGCGTGCCTAGCTTCTTCAATTCTCGCTGGCTGCAGAGTCGAAATAGGAACGGGTCCTTTTTGCCGGCCCGGAGCTCTGACTCGCACTCGTCGCCTCGCTACCGGTTTCCTCTCCTCCTCTGACGCGGGTCATAAGAAAAGAAATTTCGTACCTCTTTTTCACATAAACATCATTGCTGCCTTGTACTCGAGCCTCCTCGTCTGTGACGCTATCCAACTTATCGGTGCCTACATTGTCACTCGAATCTTCCCTTCGACTCGTATCGTCCTCTTATTCGCCAGTCTTTTCGCTCCCTGTCTTACAATCATCTGCTATCACCGTCGTCTCATTCGACTCCTTCTCCGATGACTCCGAGGAGGAGGAGGAGGAAGATTCGAAGAATAAGTCGAATGAGTCGGCGGTGATAGCAGATGATTGCAAGACAGGGAGCAAAAAGACAGGCGAATAAGAGGACGATACGAATCGAAGGGGAGATTCGAGTGACAATATAGACACCGAGAAGTTGGATAGCATCACAGACGAGGAGGCTCGAGTACAAGGCGGCAATGATGTTTATGTGAAGAAGAGGTACGAAATTTCTTTTCTTATGGCCCGCGTCAGAGGAGGAGAGAAAACCGGTAGCGAGGCGACGAGTGCGAGTCAGAGCTCCGGGCCGGCAAAGAGGACCCGTTCCCATTTCGACTCTGCAGCCAGCGAGAAGTTGAAGAAGCTGGGCAGGCTGAGCAGCCCATTTTGCCTTGATGAGAACGATCTGGAAGACAATGCTGATTCAGTTTTGCCTTCCTCGGATGGTATTGATTCTGTAGAACCGGGGAAAGTGGCTCCTCCTCGGCAATGATGATACGACAACCTATCACTATATCTTATATAGTAGTAGATGACGTTTTAGTATTACATTATGTGAGTTCATCTTGATTCTGTTACATTCTTCAGATACTACATTCGATAAGAACATATACTAAACCATATGTACAGAACGTAGATGATTCACACTAATGTATGCTAGAATGAATTTTGGGTTGTGTTCTGAACCATCCGTTCTGATCAAGCATCTTCCTTCTTCTCTCCTCCACCATGGCTCTGAACCCATCTGCTCCTCCCTACTTTCCTTCTTCTTATTTGACTCTCTCAGCCGCATATGTTATCCAGCTCAAGTGTAGAGTCGGGGGAGAAAAAGTGGACAGGAAGAAGAGGGGAAAGCAGCACAGCCGACGGCATGACCCGGAGGAAGTACAGATGTTTTCTTCAAATCCGTAAGAGAACTATAAGGATATATCTTTTAACAATATGTCATCTTATCAAAGACCCTTAATGTGACAACCATATTACCGCGGTGTCGGAAGACTAACATGTCATAATTTTCTAAGCCGTGTGTTTTGACATAATCCTCCCAACTCTTTCCTCCTATGTAGTAATCTTGCATTATTACATAGAACTGAAATCCGGTTGGAGGATTATGTCAAAACACACGGCTTAGAAAATTATGACATGTTAGTCTTCCGACACCGCGGTAACATGGATGTCACATTAAGGGTCTTTGACAAGGTGATATGTTGTGAAAAGATATATCCTTATAGTTCTCCTACGTATGTTGAAGAAAACCTCTGTACATCCTCTGGGTCATGCCGCCGGCTGTGCTGCTTTCCCCTCCTCTTCCTGTCCACTTCTTCTCCCCCGACTCTACACTTGAGCTGGATATCATATGTGGCTGAGAGAGTCAAATAAGAAGAAGGGAAGTAGGGAGGAGCAGATGGGTTCAGAGCCATGGTGGAGGAGAGGAGAAGGAAGATGCTTGATCAGAACTTGAGGTGGAAAAGTTGTGACGTTGATAGCGTGAGAGAGGGAGAGGGTGGAAAAGTTCTTCTCCCTCGACTCTACACTTGAGGTGGATATCATATTTTGGTTTCTGTATTTTGGCTCCAGCTCCATTTGCATTAATCTACGGTACGACATCGTGATCAGGACATAGTCCCTGCAGTCATTCGACTGGCGAGGCAGAAAATATGTAGCCGTAGATAAAGTTGACTGTCCTCCGACCCTCATCCCTCGGCAATGATGATACGACAACCTATCACTATATCTTATATATATAGTAGTAGATGATGTCTTAGTATTACATTATGTGAGTTCATCTTGATTCTGTTACATTCTTCAGATACTACATACGATAAGAACATATACTACACCATATGTACAGAACATAGATGATTCACACTAATGTATGTTAGAATGAATTTTAGGTTGTGTTCTGAGCCATTCGTTCCCATACTTGGCAATTAAGTTGTGGACCATTATGTTTGACATTGTTGTTACAAATTTTCATGTATCTATGTTGATTGATGAGATTGTGTTTCAAACGTGTTCGTGATTGTGTGTATCTGTGTTGTTTGATACTGTGTTCATGATACACACCGTTGTTGCTGTAACAAATGGTGTGGGGGATGCTGCAAATGCTGCAGGGGATGCTGCAAATGCTGCAGGGAACTGCAAATGCTGTATTTTTTTATTTTTTAATATTAGCGACGTTCAGCGACGATTTCCGACGTTCAGCGACGACAATAACGTCGCTATCAACGTCGCTAACTGTGAGGAAAACCGTCGCTGATCGTCACTAAACGTCGGTTCTGTAGCGACGTAGAAAAGTTGCAAAACGTCGCCATATGGCTCTCAAGCCAAGTCAGTATCGATGCATGTCAAGTCGCTTAACGTCGCTAGTATACGTCGGTAAATGATGACGTTTTACGTCGCTGGCAGTCGCTGAATTAGCGACGTAGCAGCGTCGCTAAAGCTCGTCGCAATAGCGACGTATTGCGACGTTTTCTTGTTTAGCGACTAGGTTAATCGCGACTACGTGCATACGTCGCTAAATACGTTGCTAATAGGAATTAGCGACGTATTTTTCCTATTTAGCGACGCATTGAGGCGTCGCTGATTTGACAGATTTTAGTAGTGTTCTTCTTCTGCTCTGAATTTGAATTCCAGGGCCTTCCAGATGTCAATTGCCGAAGGATTTTCTGTGTAGAGGTCGTACAGTCTGTCCGACAGGGTGTTCAGAAAGTGACCACGGCACAGCAGTTCGTCCTCTTTGTGCTTTTTGTATTCTGCCTTGACTGCATCAGAATCTGCTGGAGTGGGTTCTGGAACAGGTGGCAGATCTGGATCGAGGACGTAGTAGATCTTCAGCGCCGTCAGGAGGAAGATCATCTTTTCCTGCCAGCGTGTGAAGTTTGTCCCGTCGAAGCGATCCAGTTTGACTAGATCCTGATTCATGACTTTGATGCTCGAAATCGCAGCCTCGGACGCCATTATTTGCAACACTTTAGGATTGTTAGAAATTGCAAGTACTTCACTTTTAAGTTCTGCAAAGTTGAAACTGTCGTCGAGGCTTGAATCGTGCATTTAGCAGCACTTTCCTTAAAGTGTTTCGGGCACTCCGGTAACGTCTTGGAGTCAGCACGCCAGAACACCCAGGATAAGACAGCCTTTATGCCGGAGGTTCACCAGACGTTGGGAGACACCGGCGTAGGGAAGAACACATTTCTGAAAATATTTGGAAGAGAAAAGAAAGAGGAATGAATACTCAGATTCTGTGTATTTTAGACTCAGAAATCTGTAGTATATATAGATGAATTCATGTTGTTTCGTGAAGTCGCGGCCCTTCCGAAAAAACATTCATTCACCTGTTCGCAGGTTCATTCACTCTTTCGTTTGTCTGGGCTGCTGCAAAAATAGGAATTCTCGAGGCGAGAATCGCCGCGAGGAGCCCGAGGCTACGCCGCTCGCCCGATGCCACATTGCCTAAGTGCGCGTCTACAATGCGCCACTATCGCCTCTACGCCCGAGCCGAACACCGGCTACATTTTCATGAAGAGGATAAAACTACAACCAATAGTCACCCACTAGCAACCCTTTTGTTGTTGCACACTCCTCATGAGTGCACATTCCTATTTAAGCACTCTCAAAGCCTTTCTCTTTTTCCGATGTGGGACTAAAGTCCCTTCTCTTTCCTTTTCATCTTTTAAGAACAATAAATGGAATTAATCAATTCCAACAGTTATGATATCAAATTAACAGACCAAAAAAATTTCGATCAGAAGCCTTCGTCCATCTTGAAGTACAGCACCTACGAGGGCACGAGTAGAAGTGGTGAAATCTCCTTTGAATTTCTTCTAAGCATACTTAGTCAATTTTTCTTAGCTTTATATTTATGAGAGTTGAGAAACCCTATATTTATGAGAGTTGAGAAACCCTAATTTCAATTAGGAGCAATGATTTTAACCCCTAAGCAAGTCCAAAACCAGAATTAACTGTTAAAACCCATCAAAATATTGGAATATTGAATCAATCATGGCACCGAAATCTGCCCTATTTTAGGTTCAGAAACTTTGAGAAAAAAACTTGCAACTAAATATCTGACCGGAAATCCGCACCGACAAATTTGCCAGTTTCCAGAGATATTCGTCGATCGGTTCTTCGGCAAAGACTCCTGTGTCACTCTAGAGGGATTTCTAAAGTCTTTTATAGGCTGGATTTTCAACAAATTACTGAAATTAACTTAGCATGTGACATTAATTTCAAATAGTAATGATGAGGCTTCAGAAATTTGTTGCTACTTCGCCTCGTGTATTATTTTACGGTGTTTTTATTTTCGGTAAGTCTATGTTTACAAATAGGGCTAATTAGAGTTTAGACCTTGGATTTTATTCCTGAGTTGTCCAATTAAATTTTTTTAGCCTTTTGATTTTTATTATTTGTTTCATTTTCTCCGTAATACCCTACATTCCATGTTTGACAATAAAACCTTCATATATAGATTAGTGAGGGTATAATAGAAAAAAATAAAATAAATAATATAAATTTATGATTTAATTTTCAATTGCATATGTCATGACCTAAACTCTAAGATGATATAAAATCCAGGATCTAAATTCTAAGAGCATCATTAGTAGTTGGGACTCTCCAATGTAATTTGGAGCCCAAAATTTAAAAAAAAAAAGGTAAATGTAGAATGAGTTGGATTTGTATGAGAATAGTATGAAATGATAAAGTGAGCTCCGGTTTCAAAAATTGTGTGGTCAAAAATTAATGTAGAAAAAAGTAATGTAGTATCTAGAATTTAAAAAATTGGGCTCCAATTGGGACTTACTATTTTACAAAATGAGTTCATACAATCTAGAATGTAGAAATTGGGAGGCTCAACCTATAGCTCCCATGGGTGGGACGTGACTCTAAATCTAGAAATTAAAACTAGAAATAAGAATTACTATTCTACAACAATTATGCCAATTTTAATTTATTTTTAATGTTAATGTTCATATTAATATTCATGTTAATTTGATATTAATTTTAATTTTAATTTTAATGTTAATTCTAATTTTAATTTAATATTAATATTAATTTTAATTTTAATGTTAAAGTTAATATTAATGTTAATATTAATTTTAATATTAATGTTCATGTTGATTTGATATTAATATTAATATTAATTTAATATTAATTTTAATGTTTAACGTTATTTTGTCATGTTAACTGTTATGTCATCAGCCATGTCATATGTTCCATAATGGAAGATTGTATTAGCCAAATCATTTGGAAGCCAAACAATATTTTTGTTCTACAAAATGAGTTACTACATTTTGAATCTAGAATCTAGAATGTGTGATGGACCTAAGTAATGATAATCTAACTAGCCCTTACAAATACTTGCAAAAGTTTTCAAAATTCCAATAGTAGATATTCTCACGTGTATGCTGCAAATAGAAAAATCTATAAATAAATATGGACTCGATGTATATTTAAGAAACCAATAAATAAATAATTAGTTTAATCATGTTATTCTTGTCGGACCTGAGACTCTTAAAAAACTGTCGGTGTCCGGCTCCGACGAATGGAGGAGAAGCTTACAGATGGCGGGGGAGGCCCATCAGTGAATATAATGATACGGAGGGATCAATATCCATCACATTTGACACTTCACCAGATTGAAAGGATCGACATATGTATATCAACTCACTCTCCATCAGTACTCTTTAGGACATTGTCAGTGTTCTATTATCTCCATACTAGTATAAATTTTTATATTATTTTATATTATCATTTAAAAAACCAAAAGACAGTTCTAATTATTATAATTTTTATCATTACTATTTAGAAAGACTAAAAATAATCATCCTAATTATTATTATATATATATATATATATATATATATATATATATATATATATATATATATATATATATATATATAATATATTCTACTATATAATAGAAAAACTTGATGGTGAAATTTTTAAATTCCAAAAATATCCTTACATGTCTTTAAAAATGGTTCATTAGTTTTAATAAGGACAACTTTGTAATTATGAAGACTACCCTTTGGTCTTCCTAAAGAGTCTTCCTAAATTAATTAAAAGAATATTAAAATACATGCAAGGCACGTGCACATATGCTAGTATATAAAATAAGAAAACTTTGTAGTGAAACTTTTGAATTCCTAAAATACCCTTGAGTATTTTATATGCATCTATCTATTCTACTATATAATAAGAAAACTTGGTGGTGAAACTTTTGAATTCCTAAAATACCCTTAGGATTTTATAAGCATCTATTATCTATTATACTATATAATAGGAAAACTTGGTGGTAAAACTTTTGAATTCCTAAAATACCCTTGAGTATTTTATAAACATGATGTTATTATGTCCAACTTGCATGTCATTTACGTTTAAGAGTCAAGGCAATAAAGTTTGCATGCTTTAAAGTTTTCTTTTTCTATACAACTCTTCATGTTCCAATAGTAACAAATATTTCTGTCCTTATCATTTTCCAAAAATTATTCTCAATAGAAAATAACAAAAATAACAAAATTCATACTTCAAATATCTTGGCATTGTAAAAAAAAGCACAAACACATGAATAGTCTCACCTGGAAAAGACGGAGAGACGACAACTGACCTTATGATATTCTAATTAAAATACTTGCAAAGCACGTACATGTAGACTATGGAATCAGGTAAATTGTTTTCTGGAATCGTTCCCACTGGGATTCGAACTCCTGACCACTCGGGCCGCATGCTTTTCTCTCTCTCTCTCTCTCTCTCTCTCTCTATATATATATATATATATATATATATATATATATGAATGTAAGATTATTACAGCTATTGTAATTACCTAAAAAAAATTACCGTAAAATTGAATTATTTTTTATTATATAGTAGTATAGATAATGAGGGATGTTTATGCACTTGCACTATTTGTTCATCAATATATCCATTTATTGTTTGGAGAGAGGGACAGTATATCAACTATTATAATGTGGGGATGTGTATGCACTTGCACTATTTGTTCATCAATATTTTTTTAATTTGTTCATCAATATATCCATTGATTGTTTGGAGAGAGGGACAGTGTATCAGCTATTATTAATCGTAGTTTGATGTAAACTCTTGAGAATTTTCAACTTAATTGGAAGGTTTGTCAGGCTTCGTCGGATGGCCTAGCGAGATATGATTTGTATGAAAATTTGGAATTTATAAAAATTGTAGCAAAAATTCTAAATAAAATGTGAACAATAAATTATTATAAAATTACTGTAAAATTATAATATAAATATAAAAATAATAATTAGGAATATCCAATTTAGAATATATTATGGGTGTAAACAATCTGACACGGAACCAAGATTCGATTTGAAAAGGCATGTTGATGACATAAAGCGAAGATAAGATAGAAATATCTACTTTATAATTTTTGATATTGTATCATACAAATTCTAAATATATATTTCGTTCTTCATTTCTGCGATAAAATAATAAAGTACATGAACTATATATAGCTTTATAAAGCTATATTTATGGATGAATACAAGTTAAGCTTATCAAAACCAACTTAAATTTTAACGAATAATAGAGACAAAATAATATCTATTTAAACTAACCAAAAATAATAAAAAGGTAATATAAAATCTAAATTATGGTTTCACATCACCTGGTTTGTTATGTTTTTCAAGAAGCAAAAACAAAAATTAAAAATAGTCTCCTTGTATTCGAAAGTTACACAACCCAAAAAAATTAATTAGCCCGTAGAAAAAACGAGCAAAAAATGGTGTTAGCAAATAACTCTTGTCATTGTTTAAAAAAAAAGAGAGAAACCTATACGACCATCACCATGTCATGAAGAGCTCGACCCGGAACTCCTCAAAAACTTCTCAAATTCTCTTCTCAAATCAACCCCCCAAACTCTTTAATCTCTCTTCCACTTTTAGAAATGTGCAAACTTGCAAAGCTCTTTGATCTTGTGATTATGATAATTATTGTTTAATTAGGGTAAGGAAAGACATATTTAAAGTATCACAATATCGAAAAGATCTGTATCGTTGATTACGATTCAAAGGTGTTAACAAAATATTCAATTTCGGACTTCAGCTCCGATATCGGTATACCTTCGATATGCTGGTGTTTTTACCTTTAGAATAGGAAAGATAGTCCCACATCGGCTACACCAAATGATGACTATCTCAATATAATTGCTTGTGTTGAGGTATGCACATGAGGTGTGGTAGGGCACAAGTGGGTGCCATGTGAGGGTATTTTCCTAGAAGAAAAAATAATTAATTCCAACAAGGATGCAAGTTGATTTTTGTCATTCGGACTCGGACACAGACTCCAGGATGCCTTGTGCATGCACGGGCGTGTGTTCGGAAGGTAGACGTGGACTAGCACTCGACTATGCTGATTGTGCGATGTGTAAAATATCAAACTCTATTTTAGATTATTGGTATTTTAGTCCCACATCGGATAGAAGAAATGGTGAAGTCTCTCACTCCGCTCTATAAATAGAGCCCCCTGGCATCCTTTCTAAGATGCACCAAATAAGAGAGTTAAGGAGTCCGTGAAGTCCAGGGAGCCCGTTCAAGTCACAAAAATTTAACTAACGAGCGTTCCAGAAGTTCTTTGAGAACTTGCTGGTTCCTGGAAGCGGATCGTATAAAGACGAATCTTGCTTTCAGCAACGGTGATCTGCATCACCCCAGCAAAGCTGCCTGTCTCTTTCTTCTTTTCATTCTATTCTTCACTTGTAACACGTTTTATCCCATTTAAGAGGAGAACAAGATATTCTCTGATCTAATCAGAGACCTTTTGGGGGCTTTCGTCGCTGCTGCTACGAAATTCATTTGTGCCTTCCTAGAAGTGTTACACTAGATTTCGTCTCTCTGAATCCTCCGGGATCTCAATTGTGCACCATTTTTGAAGTGTTGCCAAAAATTGTTCTTCCATGTAAGATCGGTTTTGGAAGTATTGTTGGTACCGGAGGAGCAAGTACTTTCAAATAAGTAGAAATCCAGAAGGTGGTTGTCATTGATGACAACACTTGAACCAGTATTCGCTAAGCAATAAGCAAAGCGAGTGAGAATGCCGAAAGATTTTAGAGATAAACTTTATCAATGGATGTTAGTTAATCTGCTTGAAGGAGCTAAACCTATTGAATCTTTGAGAAAAAAGACGAAAGCCGAAGGAACTGAAGATGTGTTCAAGGCTAGAGGGTTTGCTCAAGATTAGGAGATTGATGAGGTTGACGCATATGCTCTACTAGCTAAGATGTCAAGTATCAGGATGATGATGGCCGTGGCTGATATTTATAAGCTGTTCTATTATCAGATGGATGTCTAGACAGTATTTTTGGATAGAAAAATGACAGAAGAGATTTACATATATCAACCAGATAGATTTTTCGTTCAGGTTTTGAAGACAAGGTCTGCAAGTTGGTGAGTTCTATGTACAATTTAAATTACATTCCCAAGTTATGGCTCGAGAAGTTTGACCAGGCTATTATATCAAAAGGCTACAAAGTCAGCGAAACTGTTAAAGTATGTTTACACGAAGCTCGTTGATGAGAAATGAGTCATCGTTTGTCTCTATGCGGAAGACATAATGATGTGTCACTCGAACAAAGATGTTCCTGACGTCCAGATTCAATATGAAAGACATGGGAGATGCGGATGTCATGCTGGGGATTTAAATAATCCAAACTGAAGAGGATCTTGCCCTGTCACTAGCTCACTACGTGGAAAGTTGCTCACATGCTATGGATATCAGGATCTTTCAGGGATCGATAATGCTTACAGGTGTAATCAAAAGCTGAAGCCAGATCCTGGAGAAGCGTCAGACAGTTGGTGTACTCGAACATCATTTGGAGTTTGATGTAGGCTACAAGTAACACCAGGCCCGACATAGCTTTTATTATAGGCATGACGAGTCGATTCACGAGCAAGCCAAGTGTTGACCTTTGGAAAGCTGTGAAATGAGTAATTAGAAATCTCTCAGGGACTCAGAAAGATGCACTACATCGGTTACCCTGTAGGGGTAGAAGGATTCAGCGATGCCAGTCGATGCTTATAAGGAGAGGAAGAAGAGGTTATATCTTCTTCATGGATAATGTAGCTATATCAAGGAAGTCGAAAAAGCAGATCCATGGGTAGTGGTGCTATATCGAGGAAGTCGAATAAGCATACATTTTTATCACTATAGAATCTGAGTTCTTTTAGCTGCAACAGATGAAGAGGAATAGAAAACAAAAACGAAAACGAAAAAGAACAGCAAATCAAAAATCCACTCCAGCCCGAGCCAAAGGGCCAACAGACCTGACCCCTTCCCCCAGGCCCTGTTCATAACAGAGCACATATATATTCGAAAGAGAAAGGGAGGGGAGATTCATCAAACCTACTCTAAACCCTAGCAGCGCCACCCCGACCCTTGGGTGGCCACCCCCCGACCGCGCGCCATCGCGTGAGTCGCCGGTCGCCAGTCGCCGGCGAGGTCGCGCACAAGCGGGCATAATAGAGAAGAACAGTAGCAGCGCAACGGTCCTTGGGCTGACTTCATAGCGACGTTTCGTCGCGTACAGTCGTTCGTTGGTAAACCCCCATGTTTTATTCCTAATTATTTTAATATATATATATTTTTTGCTATATACATTTTTGTATTAATTCATTTGTTTTTTTATGTATAAATATAATGTATAGGTATGGGTGCTTGTACATTATGCTATCAAAGACAGTGTACTTTATAATTTAGGAATTTTAGATATTTTATATAAATTTTTAGAATTTTTCAAAAGCTACTTTACATATAAATTATTATGTGTGTGTGCACTACAAGAAAAATGGCTTTTCTTGACGGTTTTTCCCCGTCAAGAAAGAATTTTCTTGATGGTTTTGGATCCGTCATCTAGGCCCCCGTCAAGAAAAGTCGACACTTTTCTTGACGGTTTTTTGTTTGTTTTCTTGACGGTTTTAAACCGTCAAGAAACAAGCTTGTCTTGACGGTTTTAAACCGTCAAGAAAACAAACAAAAAACCGTCAAGAAAAGTGTCGACTTTTCTTGACGGGGGCCTAGATGACGGCTAATGACCGTCAAGAAAAGTCTTTCTTGACGGGAAAAAACCGTCAAGGAAAATATTTTTTGATGTTTAAAAACCGTCAAGAAATGAATTTTTTTTGACGTTTTGCAATCGTCAAGATAAACATGTTTACAATAATATCAATATATTCCAGAATCCAATTACCAAACACACATAATATCAATATATGCCAGTTACAACACACATAATATTATAATACACAATCTTTTTATTGATCACAAATACAAAGTTTGTACATCACAAACATCCAAGAATGATGTATACAAAGTATACAAAAATTCTTCTCAAGATTGGAGGAAGAAGAGTACAAAGAATCACAAGCATGACCATAATTATGATGATGATCCTCAAGGTGATAATATGAGCTTGATTTCCTTCAAGAGGCTTCTCAGGATTGTGGACGAAGGAGAACAACCTTGTTATTGTCAAGAACTAGGTGTCATTGGCTGCAAGCCAGGAGTTGATGGCAAGTATGGGCTTGGAGCATTTCCTGATATAAGAACATGAGGAAGACATCAACTTGTAAGTTTCCACCGACGAGAAAAAACTGTTGAATGCCACTAATGAAAAACTTTAAAGCATGATCCCAATACCATATGGCGGACTGCCATCCTTCGGTGTTCTAGATTCGCTGTAATTCCCTCCTGGAGCGATAGCCCATCATGAACCAGGAGTAGGAGCCTCATATGGTCAGGCGGTAGGTGTTCGTGGCTGTGATAGATAAGGTACAAAGACAATTGGAGTTACATATGCATAAACTTTAAAGGTTCTGGAAAATAAAATGTAAAAAAAGAAGAAAACATCTCAGACTCTAATGAAATAATATGAATATTGGATTGAGATCACAAACATGATATTGTAGACTGGTTCCCCAAAATCCATGATTTCCATCTTTCCAATTATCCCTGGTTTAATTCATAATAGTTATTTCTTTTCAACAATCAACTGGCCTAATGTGCAGTAATGAATTCAACATTTATGGACAATTCCAGATATATTTGAGTACATCAACTCAATACTACACAAGCTGCATGAAGTTTTTTAAAAAAAGTCAACAAAGTACTTTATACATAGCGAACTAGCAATTGCGTGAGCAGATAATGTTTTCTCTTGCCTCAAGTAAAATTGCTCCCATGCTCATTGTTGCCACACAACAATGAGAACCTGTCGAACCTTAACAAGGCTCGTGCTTCTCAGGTGTTCCGGACAAACAACACTTAATGTCCCTCCTAAGTGCTTTGCATAGGTCCAATGGACCAATGCTCAGTAGAGGATAGGTCCAAGACGCTGATTCTGATACTGCTAACCTTGAATTAAATACAATTAGCATGTTAAGTTAGCAATTTGGTGATTACCCATATGCAAACACATTTTCCCCTAATATTCTTAGTATTTCCTAAAGTCCCAACCAAGTTGTTTTCAAATTTAGTGACGTGCTCCTACATAAAACTGTTGAAAAGTCTAACAGAAAGAAGCTACGCAAGTTCGAAGTGGATAAAAAAATTGTATAAAAAATTGTTACCAAACATTACTAAATGAAACGCGATAATTACATTCAATTTAGTTAATGATTTCCCTACCTCCGTTTATTCCATTTCTTCTTCCTTCAACTTTAATCTAATTCCTTTGATTCCATTATTATCATTCAATATTTTATCCCCAGTTAATTGTCCATTTCCCCTTCTTTTCTACAGAACTCATTGTAGTATTTTCAGTGGAAAGGAGTGCAACAACATATTCAGTTATGTGGCTGACTCAGGTCATAGCCTAAAATTACATGAACTATTGCAGTCAGGAACCGGGATTGTCCTCAAATCAAATCACATGTTGGACTATCGGACAATGGCAGCTCAAAAGAACACACTCAGCAACATAGACCCTATAATTAGTTAATTACTACTAATTCATCCCAACATTCTATATCACAATTCTACCAATAATGTCACTGTGCACATTTCTCTTTGCTTTACTCCATCATGACAAGTTATCATAATCAAAATAAAATTGTTTTATTATAGACTCAAAACACAATTTTATGAATTTTAATTATTAGAAATCAATGATGGAGTAATGGAAATCTATAATCAATTCATAATCACCGCCATCATGACAGGTTATCATAATCAAAATATCTCTATTGCAATCTTTCCTTCTGAATAGCTCAGTACCAAAAGCTTATGGTAATGGAAATCTATAATCGATTGAAAACCACCATTTGCCTTCCATGTTCCAATGTTTTTCTTTAATATTTAGAAATCAATGTTGAATAATTTCCGGAAACATACTGCACATTTTCAATCGTTTGAACTAGTTTTCCAAGTGCAATAGTTGTATATAAAAATTTAAACCAGTGCAAACTGAAAGAAGTATGTGTATCAGTGTATCATGTTCTATGTATCAGTGTATCTTAGCATTTCAAATTTACAAAAGTAGTAGAGATATCAATATAATTCCACTTTGTATTGACAACAAGTTCTCCACCACTTCCAACCAGGTTTACTGGCAGTCCAAAATTTGTTTTTTTACTAGTTAGCCTATCATGTATTGGTAAAAAAAGCTAAAAAAATGATCAGGCAACTGATGTTGATTAGTTTGTTAAAATATGAACAATCACACTAGTAATTTAAAGATCACACTAAATATTACACTAATAATGTTTAAATGTGAACAATCATACTAGTAACGTATTTAAAGACATGAAGAGAAAGCAGATCATGATAAAGCTACAAAAGAAGATAAAAGCAACTAGATCAAGCCAAAGCCAAAGAACAACATATCACTGAAGAGATTGAGGAGTGGAATAAACAAAAATCCAATTTAATTTTTTTTATCACAATGGATTGACAGACCGACGGGTTGGCACAGATCAAATTAGGTTGTGTGTCACGGCTGGGCTTGGCTCTTGCAGCAAAAGTCAGCTTGGACCAACCCACTCAAATTATGGGCTAGCACGGTTTGGACCATCCAAGGCTTGAGCCGGGTTAGCTTGGTAATTGGAGCGGTCGAACCGGGCTTTTGTCGCAGGAGCCAAGCCCAATCCTAACCTACGACTCAGGATGTGCCTCGGTTGGGCCGTGGGTCGATCATTTTAGTAATATATATATATATATATATATATATATATATATATATATATAAACAAGGTTTATATATATATATATATATATATATATATATATATATATATATATAAATATATATATATAAACAAGGTTTTAATCGGGCTCTGATGGCAGCCGTTCTGGACGGGCCTCCGGTTTGCAAAGCCACCGGGCCATGTTTCTAATGATTGAACCCAACCCAGCCCGGTTTAAGTTGGGTTGGGTCCGGGCTTTTACTGGGCCTGACAAGGCCAAGCCAGGTTTGATCGATCTAGGCTTATGGGGTTTTTAAGGCCGCCCTATCCTAATACCTTGACCTTGAGGGCAGAGAGACTTCAGAAGGATGGTACATCCTCATAGTGCTCTTCAAGCATCCTCTTGTTTTCCTCAATAACCTAACTATAGTCACTACCCAATGTTCACTTCCTCATACATAGTCACATATATAAAATATACAATAGACACCAGTTGCTATCAACATTTCACAAAATCGAAAAATCCACTCTTAGTAACTTTTCTACGTCTATTTTTTATTAAGATTGCATATGGAGCATTTTTCCTACTTGCAATAGAAAAACAAGTTATATGTAATGTTAAATTTTATACCGACGTACATATAGAATATTCTACTGAGAAATATGCACAGAATTCGACATGGAAAAAAAGATGGAAGAATCGTATAGTGTAATATGACAGTAATTGGACTCACCAGTCAACCCACCAACATAGTCGTAGAATTACCGCTTAATACACACACACATGAGTCGAAAATAATAATGGCTATGAACTAGAACTATAGCATAATTTCAATAAATGGTGAACATCATGCTAAGGCAATTTTAGGCCCTTAAGGTAGCATATTTAGTTCAGAATATAATTTAAAGATGGTATCTCTTTGATCATATAAACAATATGGTGCCGGCAATGAGTATGGACAGGAAGTTTCATATGCCTATATACTTAGATAAGGTCTGATGCAAATATAAGAATGGAAATATTCCAATGTTCAGCGGAAAACTAAAATCATATTTATAACAAAATTGTAGAGGTTTTAATTTCATCTTAACCTGGAGATATGGATTTTGAAGCAAGAGCAATTAGTCTACCTCGGAGATATCATCATCATCAACACTGTCATCCGAATGAGCAGGGGATGGCAAGGAAAATGTTGTCCCCTTTAAGATATCCTTCTCCCTTTCCTTGTTAGCCTCCATAAGGGCAGTCTCCAACAAAACCTTCGCATCAGGATTGAGTTCACTGATGAACTTGAGAGGAGAAGGCCATACCAGAGGCTCTGCTGTCGACGGGTTGAGCAGAGCAGCACATGCCCCATGATTACGCCTTAGTGCTATTCCATATGGTATTCTCCTGCAATTAACCCAAAATAGAACTAAATTGTATCAAGGAATTGATTTGCACAAGGAAACATCAATAATCTCAGAAACGCAGAAACGGTAACAATAGAGGAAGAAGTCGGTTATTAGACTTTCTCATTTGAAGTTTTTATTCCATTTTATAAACAATCTAAGATATCTTCTGGCAAACAATACAACAGGTAGAAAATAAACTATGAATTAACCCCTTATAGATCGTGACAGTGTCGATACATTTTTCTACATTTTTAGAACAAGTTAGCTTGAATTGACGGTAACACCATTATACCGATTAAGTGACATTCCAGAATAACTTGTTCTAATCAAACTACGAATAGGGTGTATGGCTTACCCAGCTGAATCTCTTTGAATCCGATCAGCACCCCATGCAAGCAATTCTCTGATACAATCCATACACCCCCCACGAGCCGCCAAGTGAAGAGCAGTACTTCCAGAGCAGCTGCAAATGGATTCGACGCTCTTCCGTAGCTGCCCTCTATCCCTCCGCTCGGTAGCTCCAGCGGCGTCGAGCAAAAAGTGAAGACTACACGATGGCTTCTGCTCCTTTGAAATAAAAACGAAAATACCAACTTTAATTTGAAAGAGAATGATGCTAAACCCTAAGCCTAACCGGAGAGGGAGATCGAAGGAGGAGGAGGCTGTACCTAAGAGGGATCGAAGCTCTGCAGAGAGCAAGAAAATTTAAATCATGTTCTTTACACCTGATTAAAATTAAACTATAATAGAAAATTTAAAGCAAACCAAACCCTAAATTTAAAGCAAACCTAAACCCTAAAATCATACGCAGAGAGCAAGAATCAAACCCTAAGTTTACTTAGGTAAAAACCCTAAAATAATAAAGGAAAGAGAAATTGGACCTAGGTACCTCCTCGTCCTCGAGGTCGACGTCGACATCGTCTTCATCGAGATCCTCCTCCTCCTTCAAATCGGTGTCGACGGTCGTGTCGTCGAAGAAGCGGAGCACGCCGCTGTGCCTCTTCTTCTTCCCGTCGACTTCTCCTCGTTGGCTGGACTTCTCCTTGTTGAGGGGGACGGAGTTGATGATGTCGACAATGCCACAGCTGCTCCATATGAAGAGAACAGTCTCCATTGGAGAAAGAATCCCACGAGGAAGAAGGTTAAGAGGCGAAGGAAGAGAGGTCTCCTCCAACTATCTAAGGTTTGCGGCTAGGGTTTGGAGGTCGTTAGAGGCTAGGTTTTCATCTGAGAGTTTGGGGAGGAGAAAGAGGAGGTGGCGGAGGAGAGCAGCCACATGGAGAAATGGAGAGAGGATGGAGAGAAGAGAGGCTCGGGAGAGAAATGAAAAAAATAACTGAGCACCGATTAAATTGATCACGGAACCGTCAACAAAGAATCTACAGTAAAAAAAAATTTCAAAAATGCCATCTAAAATGTGCGCGGCATTTTTTTCGCATATGCATTACTTGACGGTTATCAGCAAACCGTCAAGTAATGTAATGGGTTTTCTTGACGCTTCATCTAAAAACGTCAAGGAATATGGACAAATTTTAATACTTAACAGAAAAAAGGGTATTTTCTTGACGTATGTCTAAAACCGTCAAGATAACTATTTTTCTTGACGTGTTTGGCCATACGTCAAGAAATCAACCGTCAAGAAAGGCCATTTTTCTTGTAGTGGTGTATATATATATATATATATATATATATATATATATATATATATATATATATATATATATATATATATATATATATATATATTACTCAATCTATATTTATATATATATATATATATATATATATATATATATATATATATATATTACTCAATCTATATTTATATATATATATATATATATATATATATATATATAAATATAGATTGAGTAATATATATATATATATATATATATATATATATATATATATATATATATATATATATATATATATATATATATAACAAAGCAAGCCGCGTACTGTAGCAAAGCTACAGTAATTTCTTTAGCCCGAGCGGGCATTGGCAGCTTAGCTGAGAAGTAAGCAAAGAAATCCAAGATCTAGGATTTGAATTCAATCAAATCTTACATCAATGAAATCCTAGAAAAACCTCGTATAATCCCGAGGAGATTCTGTACGAGATCAATCTAAATTCGGAGTTAAATTTGATTTAAAACTCGGTAAATTAAACCTAAATCTAATCGGCTTGTTTAAAGCTTGGGTATATATAAACAACGCGTATCCAAAGAAGGATTCTCCAAAAATTGTTCGTAAACCCTCAACCAAAACAACCCAGAGCAGCCCCGGGTGATCCTGACCCCCAGGCGCTCGACCACAGTCCCCTGTAGCCGCCGTACCACCGCCGTAGTCGCCGTCCGCCCCCTCCAACTCGAGAACACTACTTCAAACCCGACAGCCAGGTACCTATGTTCGATACGCGGTTTCTTCTAGCCTGTTCAATCGTTTTGCGATTGGTAAATGCTACATATAGTTTAGTTAAGCCTCTTGAAACCCTGTTAATTAGATCATCCAGAGTCGAGTCGCACTGCTCGTGGGAATTCCTGAAAAATTAGGAAAAACTACGAGGACACAGAGCCTTGAAACAGACCGAAACCCTGATTTGGAAGGGTGTTTTCGAAGCAGATACCAGGAATTTTTTGAGAACTAATTTAAAACAGTTAGAAACAACATATACGCAAACAAATACCTTTTTGTAGATTTATTTTTCATTTATCATACAGTAAGTTATTCATTGTTAAAAATCAAGAAAATTCTGTTTTCAAAAACTAAAAATTTGGAAAACTTTTTCGATACGGCATGCGTCCCGACAAACCGGATGACGTGGTCGCATACTATATGCATCGAAAGGCATTTATGGATGTTGACGACGTGTGGGAACTAACGGAACTCGATTTTGTTGCGCGTGCGCGACGAAATCAGTACATATCCGTCGAGATACCCCCGTATCTACATTTTGCAAACTTGACCATAACTTCGTGTACAGTCGTCGGTTCGAGATAAAGCTTGCACCAATAGGACCGCATCGAAATTTTGGTCCTGTGTGCCAAGTTTGGTTCAATTCTGTGTGCCAAGTTTGGTTCAATTCTGAGAAGGTCGACCGGAACACCTTTTTGGTGGGACCCGCAACCCAATCCAATGGACGATTTTGTGCACGGCTCACCGAAATCCAAAACTGGACATACCATTGGGTTCATCTTCTCAAACTGAATCTGTAGACATAGTTTGATGACTTTAGAGACCGTAGATTTTGGTACGCACTTCGGTACAAAACGGGTCCAACGGCGGACATCGTTTTGACCCGAAATTATGATTTTGCCCCTGTTCCAGAATTGGACTTTTGGACAGGCATTTTCCAGATATATCTTTTACACCGAAAACATTTTTGATGTTTGTTTCAGCATCCGGAGTCATCTGTTAATTATGAGTTTTTGGTGCTGTATCTTGCGACTGTTGGATTACCTTTCTCAAACCACAAAGAAGTAGACCTTGCCATAGATTCTGATTGTGCTCATTTATTTTCAGTATATTTTATTATTGCATATTTATTTCTCTTAATTGTCCTTGTGCGTCCAAGTCACACTTGGGTGCAAGCGACAAGATTTAGTCGTTCTCGTTATTTTAAATCTTATTTTGCATGTCGACCTAGTGTTAGTTGACTACCTTAGTGTGAGATATTTTCATATCTCCTATGGCCTTGACACATGTGTATCTCGAGATGAGTGAGTTATATAGGACACGAACCTGCGTACTCGACTGGCCATCGATACGTATGGGTCGTGAGACGGTTAGGAGGTTACTGCTACTAGTGTGTCGAGTTAGAAGCCGTAGCAGTTGCCAACAGGACAGGCTGTGGATACATCTTGGACATGAGCATCGGGGGAGGGGGGGAGGGGACAGCTACTAGCGTAGGGGCTATATTTACCTTTTACACACATGTGTGGGCCGATAGTGACTCGTATGAGCGCTACTTTCTGCCCCTGGCCGATAGTGACTCGGATGAGCGCTACTTACTGCCATTCTTTATTTGCTCTGTTGATCCTACAGCCCCTGCGTAGAACGTTGTCCTCAAAGTGCATCTCACATAGACGGTTAGGAGATCCTGTAGTGTTATCATTGCCTATTTACACATTCAGTTATTTTGGTATATTTTTCTGTATCTTGTTACGTCCCTCTGAGGACCTCGTGATCTCTCCAGGATTAGACGAGCAGGACTATTCCCAGGAGTACGAAGCAGCTTTGGATCCTTCTTACGTCGATGACGAGGCATCTCCTGCTGATACTTATTTTTTTTTATTATCTGAGACTATGTAGTGGACATATTTTATCTTCATCTTTCTGTTTTGAGGAGGTTGGACTCCATTTAGTTGAGACTATTTTCATAGCTGTTTGGAGTGGGTATGTCCACCCGGCTTTCTCTTGACTCCTTTTATTTTTGAGACTTATTATTTATTCTGTGTTGAGCTGTGGATGAGGTATAGTTATTTATATTGTGGCTTATCATGTTATATTATTTACAGCTTATGTACAAATACGAGGATACCACATATTGGTGTATTCTTCGTATATGTGCAGCTGGCATACTGACGTACTTAGTCCTATGTATTATGGGACTGGACATTACATGTTTTTGTGGTGGCCCATGCAGGTCAAATAATATTATTGGGTTACATGACTGTGTCCAACAAGCCTGCATATAGGAGTAGGATATAGAATCTCATCCACTTATTGATACCTTCCTTGATCTCTTCTCAACTTCTCGCTTGACTGCTTGATTGCTTCCAGTTTAATTTTGTTCTAACCAAAACTCAAATTTTTGTGCCAATATAGGATGAATCTTCGTAGTGGACGCGCTACTCCTCTCCTCATTACTGATGGAAACACCACTGCTCAAGAAGGACCAGTGGGTCAGCCACCCATGTCCCCGACCACTCCAGCACCATCCAGACCAGCCTGTAATGACACCACCCACTACTCAGCAGCAAGCCCTGGCACCCCAAGTAGGACAGACAGGCCCCGAAAATCCTGCAGCTCAAGAAGAGTACCTACCACCTCCGCCACCCTATCCACCTCAATTTCTACCACAGATTCCACCCCCATATCCACCATCATCATATCCACCACAGCAGCCTCCACAGTATCCACCATCATATCCACCACAATAGCCCTCACCATATCCACCACCATATCCACCCCAGTATCCTCCACAATATCTACCTCACTATTCTCTCTTATACCCACCACAGTATTCCCTTCCATATCCTTCATATCCTCTACAGTACGGGCCTCAGGGTGTCCCACAGTTTATGCCTCAGATGCCATATATGCCCCCACAGCAGCCCATGCCTCAGCCTGGTGGGACTACTACAGACCAGATCCTCCAGGGCTTAATACAGGCCCAGATGCAACAGAACGAGACCATTAGGTGGAGTTTGGAGACAGCACTGACCCGAGCACCCAAGCCCCTGTGGGTACTATCGAAGGGTTCCGTAACATGAATCCTCCACACTTTAAGGGCACTGAAGACGTCATCAGAATCACCAATTGGCTGGTTAAGACAAAAAATCTCCTGAAGGCTTCGAAGTTATCTACAGATCTATGGATGACGATAGTAAAGTTACAGTTGGAAGGAAATGCTTACGATTGGTGGGCCGCAGAGGAGAGATGGCTAGGAGTTGATCAGACGTGGGAGGAATTCAAAAGGCTGTTCAATAAGAAGTTTTTCTCCGACACTGCCAATGATGCACTGTATGACCAGTTTCTACACTTGGAGCAGGGGAGTATGACAGTTGATGAGTACGACGCCGAGTTTAGTTGGTTGAGTCATTTTGCACCGGGGTTAGTTACGACGGAGATGGAGAAAGCCAAAAGATTTCATAGAGGCTTGAGTTTAGAGTTGCAGAGATACACCAGCTCCGAGTCGAGGGTCTCCCAAGGAGATGTTCTGGCAGAGGCTACAACTCAGGAGGCCATAAGAAATAAGGCACACCGAAGAGCTACATCGACCATGGGGTCAGTTAAGACCACTACAGGAGGGCCAGTGAGACGTCCTCCACTACTAAAATATCATCTAATAGCGACGTAATTTAGCGACGGCAAGAAATGGCGTCGCTAGATATATGAATATATAGCGACACCTTTATATACACGTCGTAAAACGTCGCTGCCTAGCGACGTTCCACGACAGGAGTTTATTACGTCGCTGAATAGCGACTTTCAGCGACATATTATTAGCATATGTCGCCATATATTAAAATTTTACGACGTTTAGCGACGGCAACACTTGACATCGCTAACATTTTTACTTAGGGCACACTGTTTCCTTCTTTTCCCCTCACTAGAAAATTCTAATTTTCGTTCCCTCCCCCCCCGGCGACTCCCTCCCCCTCCGGCGACTCCCTCCCCCTCCGGCGAGCTCCTCCTCCTCGAGATCCTCCTCCTCGAGCTCCTCCTCCCCCAATACGAGCTCCTCTTCCTCTTCCTCAGGTAAACCCTAACCTAACTCCTCTCCCTCCTCCTCCTCCTCCTCCTCTCCCACGGACACACACACACGGACACACAGACACACGGACACACATCGTGTCCCCAAAGACACGTGTCTATTGTATTCGTGTCGAGTGAGAAATCACTCTCATACTGGTTCACACTAGGTTCGTGCACTGTGTCCTGTTTTGGATGTGTTGAGTTCGATTTGTTTTTGGACACATTGTGTCGAGTATTTGGACACGAGTTAGTTTGGGAGACACGTACACACATGACACTTGTATATGCACACTTGACACTATACACTCTCTATCTCTCTAGTATATAAATGCATAACTTGTTGAATGTATATATTGTGTCCCCTTGGTTATAGCCTAGTATATGTAAATATCTTAACCTATATATATGCCTATATATATATATATATATATAGTAAATATATAGGTAGTTGTGTGATTGATGGCTTGTTTAGATGTGGTAGTGTGGTAGTATGGTAGTGTGAGTGTGAGTGAAGAGGGATATTGAGATAAGTGTTAGAGTGTGTGTATGTGTGTGTGTGTGTGTGTGTGTGTTTAAGAGTGAGAAAGGTGAGAGGGATTTAGATGTGGTAGTGAGTGTTGTGTGTGTGTGTTAGAGAGGGTATGATAGAGTAGCAAGAGGGGGGGGGGGAACAAGTGGCTGCAAAGGCAGCAGCAGCAGCAGCTTGTGCTGTAAGATAGTAGCAGCTATGCCAGCAGCAGCTGCTAACAGCAGTAGCAAGACCATTGAGGGCAGCAGCTGCAATAGCTAGTGACTAGAAGCTAGTGTCTCTTATTATATTGGAGGGGTTTGTTTTAGGATGAGTATGTTAGTGTCTACACATAAGTTAGTATCCTAAGTTAGATATTTAGGATAGTATCCTAGGCACTAATTTAATATCTTGTTTAGGATGTTCGTATCCTAGAGTTAGATAGGTGAGTTAATATCTTAGGATAATAGAAGTTAGTATCCTAGATAGGTTTGTTAGTGTCTTGGATAGGTTAGTTAGTATCCTATTTATCCTAGATAAGTTAGTATCCTAAGTTAGATATCTTAGGGTAGTTAGATTATGCTAGTATCTTGAGGGTATCAAGATAATAGGATATTAGGATATGGGCTAGAAGTTAGTACCCTAAGTTAGTATCCTAAGTTAGTATCTTCGCTAGAATTTGGTATCCTAGGATAGTTAGATATCCTAGTATCTTAAGAGTGTCCTAGATTAATCTATGGTAATAGGATACCCTATAGGGTATATCTCTATGTAAATATTAGAGTATCTTAGGAGTGTTGGTATGTTGTTAGAACGGTAGAGTTAGTATCCTAAGGTATCTAAGGTATTAGCAAAGTAATGAGAATTACCTATAGCCTAAGGATAATGTATTAGCTAAGATAATGGGTATGATGTTAAGGCAGACGGATAGAGCCTAAGATAGATGGTAATATCTATTAGCCTAAGGTATTGAGTTATCTACTAGCCTAAGGGTAGGATATTACTAGGATATGGTATTATCTAGTATCTAAGGTAAAGTGGATGTTAAGGTATTAGTTACCTAGACTAAGATATTGAGATTCCAACTTAAGGTATTGGTATTGGGATACCAATAGCGATAAGGTAAAGGGTACCTTGGTAGGTAATGACTAGAAATAGGATATTTGACTTAGATTTGACCTTGTTTGACCAAGGTTGACTATTTTGACTGAAAGTCAAAGTATAGTCAACATCTGACCTAGATTGGACTAAGAGTTGACAAAGTCAACTATAGGTCAACCCTTGACCTAGTTTGACCTTGTTTGACTTTGTTTGACTTAGCTTGACCTTGTTTGACTTTGTTTGACTTAGTACAACCTAGTTTGACCTAGATTGCATATCATTGTTATTAGTAACTGTCCGTTACTAATATGTGTCCCATAATAAGACATAATATACGAATTTGTGCCTATTGGATAATGTGTATCCATCTTTGTAGAATTATTTCCAAATAGATATGAATTACTACTTGCGAAATCGTTCATGAATGTACAATCGTCGTCCTGATGATATGTGTGGTGTGCGGGATGAATACATAGCGGGAGTAGAGCAGTTCCTGCAGTTTGCTAAGGCGTTCCCTCAGTACATGGACGGCACCAAAATTAAGTGTCCGTGTGTGAAATGTCATAACGTGAAATATTATCCAGAAGTGGAAGTGACATATCATTTGTACTCGAGGGGTTTTACGCCTAATTACTATCAGTGGACCGCACACGGAGAACCTGTGTCTTTAGCATCAGAGCCGGAGCCTTATGTTGAGCCGTATATGCATGCGGGACCTAATTTTGTTTCAGATAATCATGCATACGACGACGGGTGCGTGAACATGATTTTTGACGCTGTGGGGCCTAGTTTCGTTCATGATGCAGCTGAGGAGGCACCGAATGTCGATGCTGCAAAGTTCATGGAGTTGCTGGAGAATGCAAGGACTCCATTGTATCCTTGTTGTGAGGATCATTCACCGTTGGAGGTGGTTACAAGACTGTTGAGCATTAAGTCAGATTTTAACATGTCGCAAGAATGCTACAACCGAGTGTTGGAGTTGATTATAGAGATCTTGCCGGCAGGTGCTAAGTTACCTAAAGACTTCTATCGGTCTAAGAGGATGGTGAGATCGCTCTGGATGGGATACGAGAAAATCGATTCTTGTTGCAATGGGTGCATGTTGTACTACAAAGACGACAAGGACGCAGATGTGTGCAGATTTTGTGGTGCTGATCGCTATAAGACAACTAGTACAGGAAGGTCTACCGGTGCAAGAAAACCGACCGATTCAATGCACTACTTGCCTTTAACGCCGCGGTTGCAAAGATTATTTATGGTGAAAGAGACGGCCGAAAATATGAGTTGGCACATGCGAGAACAGATTAAAGGAGTGTTGGATCACCCATCCGATGGAGAAGCGTGGAAGCACTTTGATCGAGTATATCCTGATTTTGCTTCAGATCCGCGTAATGTCAGATTGGGGCTATCTTCTGACGGTTTTACTCCTTTTGGTCTTTCGGGATCCCAGTATTCGTGCTGGCCTGTGATTGTCACTCCGTATAACCTACCGCCTTGGATGTGCATGAAGACTCAGTACATATTTCTAACCGTTATAATTCCTGGTCCGAACAATTCCAAGAGGAACATTGATGTGTACTTACAGCCTTTGATAGATGAGTTGAATCATTTATGGGAAGTAGGCGCTAACACGTACGATGTTTCCAGGAAGCAGAATTTTCAGATGAAGGCAACACTTATGTGGACCATCAACGACTTTTCGGCCTATGGAATATTATCTGGATGGAGCACTCATGGCCGTATCTCATGTCCGTATTGCATAGACCGTACTAAGGCTTTCCGCTTGAAACACGGAGGAAAACCGTACTTCTTTGATTGTCATCGACAATTTATGCCAAAAGATCATCCGTTCAGAAGGAACAGGAATGCATTCCGTACCGGTGTTGTAGAGAAGGGTGATCCACCGCCAAGGTGGTATGGAGCCACGATATGGGAGAAGGTTAGAGATTTTCCAAGTTCTATCGAAGATCCTACAACTGGGTACAAGTGCGATGGATTTGGTAGAGATCATAACTGGACAAAGAGGAGCATATTCTGGGATCTGCCATACTGGAGTACCAATCTGATCAGACATAATCTTGATGTCATGTATATTGAGAAGAATGTATTCGATAACATAATTAATATTGTGATGGACGTAAAGGAAAAAATGAAAGACAATCCCAAGGCCAGGTTGGACTTAAAAGAAATATGCAAACGCCCTACGTTGCATTTGATAGAGCAGAATGGAAAACAGTTCTGCCGAAGTCAATTTTCTCGCTGGACAAGGAGGATAAAGTGAGACTTTGTCGGTGGATACAGGGCCTAAAATTTCCAGACGGATATGTGTCAAATCTGAGAAGATGTGTCGATCCGAAGGAAAATAAATTGACGGGTATGAAGAGCCACGACTGTCACGTATTCATGGAGAGGTTAATTCCGATTGTATTTCGGGAATTCTTACCGCAGGCAGTTTGGGATCCATTGACGGAGCTTAGCATATTCTTTAGGGATCTTTGTTCTAAGAAATTTCTCGTTGATCGTCTAGAAAAGCAAGAGAAGGACATTGCGGTAACACTGTGCAAGCTAGAGAGGGTATTTCCTCCTGGATTCTTCGACTCTATGGAGCATTTGTCGATTCATCTATCCTATGAGGTACGTGTTGGTGGACCCGTCAAATATTGATGGATGTACCCGTTCGAGCGACATTTGAATCACCTAAAAAGAAAGGTGAAAAATAAGACACGGGTCGAGGGTTCTATTTGTGAAGCCTATGTTCTCGAGGAGATTACAAACTTTTATTCGATGTATTTCAAGTCTCATATTGTAACTAATAGAACGAGAGCTTCCAGAAACGACGACGGAGATCATGAATGTAATGATACAATACTGAAGGTATTCAATGCTCCAAGAAAGCCATCGGGTAAAATGAAGAAGAGATATCTGAATGATGATGAGCTAAGGGCTGCTCAGGTGTATGTATTTCTCAACTGCGATGATGAGAAAGTAGAGAAACTGGAGGGATAAGTAATTAATACATCAACATTATTTTAATAGTTGTTGATTATTATACTATTACATTAATTGAACGGTGTTGTTTTTAGCATATTTAATGATGATGTGAGGTCAGGTATGCCACATATAACAGAAGAAGAATTAGAACAAGAAATGAGGCATTATTTTCCATCATGGTTGAGTTCATATGTAAGACTTGAGAACTCTGTAATTACCTTTCTGTATATGCACTTGATTGAGAATGAGCTTAATTTCTTTTTTCGTGGTATTTAGGTCGATCGTCCATACGCAAGACTTGAGAATGAGTCTATTAGAACGCTAGCCAAGGGACCAATTTATGCTGGAAAAATATGGCCAAGCTACTGTGTTAATGGATTTAGGTTCAAGTCAACAACTTGCCCAATCAGAGACAACTTTGTGGATCTCAACTCCACCAAAAATAGCTGTTTGTGTATCAGATCTTCGAACTACAAAGATATTGATGCGGGCAATGATTTCTATGGCGTGCTACGGGAGATCGTGGAGCTGACATATAATTATGGAATAGAGCCTGCTAAGATTGTGTTATTCAGGTGTGATTGGTTCGATCCGATTGAAGGTCAAGGTTGGAAAGTAGACAAGCACGGTCTTGTAGATATAAACTATCGGCGTCGAAATCAAGCCTACGAACCATTTGTCCTATCAAGTCAGGCTCAGCTCGTGTACTTCACAAGTTATCCTAAACGGGGAACAACAAGGTCGGACTGGTGGGCAGTATGCAAGACCAAAGCTAGAAATACCTTTGAGGTTGACGATATAGCTTATCAAGAGGATGAACTACCTCTTGTAACAAATATTATAGAAGTGGATACGACGGAAGTTCCTCATTACACATCTAATTGTGTAGAAGAAGTAGAATTATCTGAAGAGAAAGATGCATATGAAAGTAAAGATGTCGAGGAGGAAGAAGAAGAAGAAGAAAAAGAAGAAGAAGATGAGCTAAACGAACTAGATGAATTTTCAAAAGAGGATTAAATCTGTACGTTTGTTTTATCATCATATTTGACACTTTAGTGACACTTTTATCATATAAATCTGTGACACTTTAGTGACACTTTTATCTGTGACTGTGATATTTTTCAAAAATCTGTAATGTCTATCATATAAATATGTATTTTTGTTTTATTGTCATATGTTATTATTAGGTATGACTAGACTATCTGGACGTCGCGGAGGATTTTATATTAGGCAATCCCGTCAGCCTCGGGCTGGGGATGGAGATTCCGTACCCTCATCCTCATCTTCGAGTACGCCATTGTACCGTTCTGTTCCCGGTCCATTACCGGGACAGGATAGTTCCAGCAGGTTGGCGACTCCTCCATCGTCGTCCAGTGTTCCTGATCCCGCATCCAACATTCATGATCCCGCGTCCAGCATTCCTCCTACCGACGGCTCCATGGGGGGAGCCGACGCCGAGCATACGGAGGACGGCGATCAGACTGATCCTGCCCAGGCAGGAGGTCAGAGCGACCCTCCATGCGCTCCCCCGGGCGAGACGCGTATGGAGATTTGGACGGACGGGTCTACGAAGTAAGTTAATTAGTTAATATATATTTCTAAAATGATTATATGTATATATATATTCATGAGAATTATTATTGTATAGATATCGGCCTTCTGCAGTACAGAGACAGCTGGGGATATTTCTGAGGCAGAACTATGGTGGGCCTTGGATTAACTACTCAGATGCCCCCGCAGATAGGAAGGTCTTTTGGTTCACCCACTTCAAGGTAAAAAATTGGTTTATTTTTAAATTTTAATAATCATTTGTGTATATTATACATCTTTTCTATTTTACTTCTTGTAGAGGACCTACTTCTATCCACCATACCGGGCGACGAAGATCGAGGGCCAATTTTTTGCCGTCGCAGACAAGCTCATCCGTGATGCGATCCACGACCAGAAGTCTCGTGATCGCTCCGGACAGCCGATCCATGGTTGGATCACGCCAGAGCAGTGGACTGCGATGAAGGCTAGATTCAGCGAGCCCAGGTACCAGGAGAGGTCTGACAAGGCCAAGGTGGCGCGGTCGAGCGTCAGTAAGTGGTGTGGTGGCTCCTTTCCGATGACGAAGCATTTTCGTCGTCTGGTACGTTTTCTATTGCAGATATCATTTTATATATAGTTGGATAGAATGTTTAATACTAATAATAGATAATATATTTTAACAGGTAAAAAATGGTGAGGACCCCAACATGGTGACCGTATTCCTGGTCACCCATCGGAGGACTGGGGATTTCATTGACGACCGGACGACGCAGGCATATGTACGTTCTATTCTTTATATTAATTTACTATAATTTAGAAAACAGGAAAATAGATATCAATATAGACTTTAGCAAACACTTATACGTTAGCAAACATTGTTCTAGGCCGAGTTTGTTCGGCTACAAGAGGAGGCGACTGCTGTTGCTAGTGCGCCAGCAGAGGGAGGGGCTGGTACTTCCTCCCAGCCGCCTACAGCTCTATCGCCGGAGAGCTCTGGATGACCGCCGTTGGCGATCTTCAGAAGGGTACGTACTACAGTATGGAATCCTACGGAGCCTATTTGGCTTCAGAGTCATCCCGGGCCCCCTCTGTCAGTGCGCAGTCTCCAGCTTCGCAGGCGTCATCACGAGCGCAGGATGTGTGCAACAGCTCTACGAGCTGCGTCGCGAGTTGTAACAGCAGATTTCTGAGGCAGCTGGGGCAGAGCGACGATCCGACGATCCGATGATCACCAGACGATTTGATGCGGTCGAGCGTAGTATACAGGAGCTGATGAGTCTCCAGCAGGCTACAGCTGCCAACTTACACACGCTCATCGAGTCTACGCAGCGCACAGAGCGTAGACAGGTCGAGCTGGAGGGATCGCAGAGGACCGTGACTGCCTCACTCACCCAGCTGCAAACTTCTCTTGAGGAGAGTACTCAGAGGATGGTGAGTACCCTTACTACGTATGGTGACCGACTGTGAGAGCTGGAGCAGATACGTCCTCCTGGTCCATCGACGGTGCCGACTCCAGACGTTGTACTGCCTCCTACTGCCCCTACGGTGCAGCTCACACAGGAGCAGTATGAGTACATGCTATCCCAGATGCGCGGCAGGGGTCCGCAGTAATTTTATTGATTTTTTATGAGTTTTATGTATTGGCCCTATGGGCAAATTGTTTATTGGTACACATTTGTTTATACACTTGGTAGGAGACTTTTTATCATCTTCTATTTTTATTTTACTCTATTGGATGTTTGTGATAATGTGTGTCTGTGAAGTGTAGTTTGTTGGATATTTACTTTGTGATATTTACTTTGTTGGTATTTTCATTGTGATATTTACTTTGTAATATCTGCGACGGGTTGACAAATATACCTACGCTGGGTTATAAACGATGATCTGATATACAAAGGAGGTGCTGCCCAAATTTTAAAAAAATAAAATGTGTATTTTTGTGTTGATGTGTGTCTGTGTTTACTGTGTATGTGAAATGCAGTGTTCGGAACACTGCACTTCACACACACTGTAAACACAGATACACTGCATAACAAAAATACATATTTTATTTTTTAAAATATTTTTTTTATTATTCTGCGACGTATAGCGACGGATAGCGACGTAAGTGGACGTCGCTATACGTCGCTGATTAGCGGCGTTACGTCGCTGTACGTCGCCAAATTGCTGACGTGGCAGGCATGCCACATCATCATGATAATAGAACCCGACGTCGCTACGTAGTCGCCCGACATCGCTAAGTTTGCGACGTAAAACTTTTGTCGC
The DNA here is from genome assembly GCA_029216955.1 of Iris pallida. Classification (NCBI taxonomy): domain Eukaryota; kingdom Viridiplantae; phylum Streptophyta; class Magnoliopsida; order Asparagales; family Iridaceae; genus Iris; species Iris pallida. The sequence goes on along the minus strand of JANAVB010033011.1, from coordinate 9,163,851 downwards.
TCTACGTCGCTAAATTTGCGACGTCTCAGCGACACGACTTTGACGTCGCAAATAGCGACGTAGAGCGACGCATGTGCCATCTGTGACTTGCTTAAAAGCGACCTTCATTTTTCGTCGCTAAATTCGTCGCTAATTAAGATTAGCGACGTATTTACCATTATTAGCGACGTACCTTTACGTCGCTAATTTGCCTTATTTTAGTAGTGCTCCCTCACAAAGATAGTAACGAGAGTTCGAAACTTGAAACAAGGAAGGAGGTCAAGCTTGTGGATGAGATCCTAAACTCTATTCCTATATGCAGGTTCACATCGGTACAGTTACGTAACCGAAGTGACAAACTCGACCTGCATGGGCCACCACAAAAATATGGAATGCCCCAGTCCCAAAATATTTAGGACTAGATACGTAGACATGCCATCTGCATACATACGAGTATATGAAATGCTCGTATGTATACATAAGCTGTAAAATGTAGAAAGCCATGACAAACTAAATCTCATCCACATATATGAAGGAATAATGATATAATTAACTTTAATCATTATTTGTACAAGATGTTGGACGAAGACATATCCACTACCAACAAATTTAAACAAGAAAAATATACAAAGAAAGAATTTGTCGAGCGGAGCAAGTGACGAGTACAAGAGTAGCCATCACAAAGGAAGGATGTAAACCATGGCCTTGGCTAGAGCACCTTCGAAAATCACAAACGTACATGGAAAAATCACCAGGTCCTCAGAGGGACGTAACAAGATACTGGAAGAACATGCCATTATAACTGCAAATGTAAATACTATAAAACTATAACACAACTGGGTCCTTAACCGTCTATGTGATATGCACTTTGAGGACAACGTTCTACGCATGGGCTGTAGGATCACGCAAGTAATAAAGAGTGGCCGTCAAGTAGCGCTCATCCGAGACACTATCGGCCGGGCAGCAAGTAGTGCTCATCCGAGTCACTATCAACCCATAAAGTGTGTAAAAGTAAATATAGTCCCTACGCTAGTAACTGTCCTCTCCCCCCAATGATACTATACGCGCATCGTAACCACGACGTACCAACACATGTCGCTTCCACAACACTATTTTATACCTAATAACTGTCAAGTCCTCTAACATGCATCTATTGACAGTTATTTCTACGCATGCACACGGAGGATCAGCCAATACGCAAGTGACCTCTACATGTTACTCACCACTCACACACAACTCATGTTACCTTCATGACAAAGTTAATGACATGCACTCTATGAATGGTAGTCTCTTAACTCTAGGTCCACAAACAAGAAGAAAATAAATAACTAAAAATAAAAGTACAAAAAATATTAACAGAATAATAAGATGCAACTAAATGTAAGCAGTAAATATGGTAAGGTATCGTGCCTGGTGTGTCGCCTGGTGGGGTGCGATGATCCGTCAAGTCTTGTGGTCCAATAGCCATGGTTGTGGTGCAAGGGTCCAAATTTGCCGAGGAATAGAAATGCGCGATCAGTCGTGATCAAAGATGATATTTGAGGAGGTAGATACATATATTAATTTTAGAAAAATTTTCTACTACTTTAAAAATATGTTTTCCTTAGTAAATATGTTTTCCTTAGTCTAAATTGTTTGGCTTGCTTGCCCAGTCGACTGATATCGAGTCCTAGTTGGCGATGCAAGTATTATTGGATGTTAGGGAGATTGTGATGATTGTTGGTTATTTAGCTACATTAGTTGTGGATTGTTATCGTGCGTTGCTACCGCACGACCCCTACCCTCATTTACTGTTCATATATGTTCTGCTTTATATTTTATTCTGCTGGCTTTCTTCGCCCGCCCTTGAGCCTTCCTTTCTGGTACTTGCTACGGTTGGCCTGACCAACCCTGGATTATTCCCAGATTGCCTGTGACCGACCCTGTGGATCTTCCATACTTGACTTGGGGGATGTGCTTCAGTTCCCGACCATGCTAGGAACTATGGGAAGGTATACTCGTTTACATTATTATCTAGTACTGTAGATTTCCTTATTATCATATGTGTATTTTTCTATTTTCCATATGATTCTCTCTTGCTTAGTATCTCATCGTTATTGACTGTGGATATGAGATCGGATTTAGGCCATAGAATGATTGCATGCTAGGATACCCAGCCAGATTGACAGCCGTCATCGCCGTATAACGTATTCGTACCTTATACGGTGTAGCTGGCCAACGTCCGTCCCCGTATTCCGGTACTGGGGCATGACAGGCCCTAATCCCCAAACTTCTTTTTCTCTCTACTTTGTAGAGATTCTATAGTACATCTCTCTACTCTTTCTAACAATACTCACTGCCAACCCCCCTTTTTTTATTTATATCACTCATCATCTCTCTCTCCTTCAAAATAACCAAACTGACAGTAGCTCTTCTCCTCCATGGCCGACCAACAAAACCTCTCCCTCTCTATCTCCTTTATTTTTCCTCCTTTCTCCTCCATCCCACACTTCCTAAAACTCCATCACCACCCTAAATCTTCTATCCTTCTTCTTCTTCTTCTTCAACCTTTTCGCCTTCATTCTACTTACACCAACCCGTAACCGAGCTCTCCTTCCTCCATACCTGTCCCCTGACAGTAGGCCGTCGCCCACTCGCCGTCCCGGCTGGCCGCACACGACTGTGCAGCCTCTTTTCGCGCACTGCTTGGTCGACCTCGACCGCTCGACAACAGCTACTGCTGCTCGTGTCGTCCCAGGCGAACACCGACCGCCCATTGCCGCGTAGTAGCCTCGTACGCCACCTACACGAGCCGCTTGCCAGCCTCGTGCACCACCGCACGAGCTTGACAGCAAGAAGCAAGCACAACAGCCATATGTACGCACGCGAGCAACAAGCCACTGCGGCATAAAACAACATGTGCCGCACCACGGCCAACCGTTGTGCGCCACCCGTCGGCCAGCAACCGCTGTGCGACCCCCTGACGAACACTTCCAGGCCACCACCCTCCTCCCCGATGCGATACAGAGGCTATTCGTGCGTTTCGTACGGGATCCCGTCGTGACGCGCGCGAAAGCGAATCCAGAAACTTGCTTCGGGACAGCAACTTTGCATGTATTTTCTGGGTGATCTGACTGTTGGATCGTCGATCTATTTGCTACGTTTCAATCTCGGTATATGCCCCTTCACGCTTCTAAAATTTCAACCGTTAATTTGATCGTTTGATAGATTAAAATCGGCCGCCAATTTGTCCGAATAATTGTGTTTATTTTGGACACTTTTGTGGAGCCAACTTTGTAGACTTGTATCTCCGTCATCGCAGTTCCGTTTGATGTGCCACCAATTTTTGTGCACAGCTGGTATAACAAACTTCTTGCCACTAATGTTTTGTTTCATTGTGAGCTCGTTTGATTGGTTGAATTTGACGCCAAAGTTGGCCGTCCAAATTTGTAATTTCCATCTTATAAAATTCTAATTTTGAATCCGGGACTCCAGATTCCAATTTTGACACCACCAGTAGACTCGTAGCGTCGTTCTAGCATGAATTCATATAAAGTTTGCTAGATTTGGAGGACGTGGGCCTTGGCACGTATTTTGGTACAAGGCTAGCCCATAGTCCGAGTCAACAGGTCAATTTGAGGTCGGCTCATCGAAATCTAATTCTGGATATACCGATGGGTTTGTATCATCATTCTGGAATCGTTGACGTATACTTTGTTAGATTTAGCGGACTTTGGCTCCGGAATGTATTTCCGTATAAACCAGATTCCAATGTCCGAGTCAACGGACCATTTGAAGATCGGGTCATCGGGATCCAATTCCGGATATAGCGTTGGGTTAGTATCGTTTTTCTGGATTCGTGGACATATAATTTGTTAGATTTAGTAGACTTTTATCTTGGCATATTTTTTTGGTGCAAAGCGGGTCTAACGATGGACACCGTTTTGATCCGAAATTATCGTTTTATCTATGTATCCAAATTGGACTTATGGGTAGGCTATCCTAGCTAATTTGCACATTCTAGACACGTTGGTGATGTTTGTTTCATCATCTGACAACGTATGTAAAAAATGGTAATCAGAACCTACTTTTAAGATACTTATGTATTCTGATTTTTTTGATAAATATCCACAGCAGTTTAGAAATTACTGAAAAATTATAATAAATTATTATAATTAACAAGGATGATTTTCGGATTTTATTTCATATTTATTGGAGCTTTATAACTACCTAAATAATTGTTGGAACATAGAGGACAGTCTGGATTTTATTAATCAATTGTGCTTTGTGTGGTTATTCAAGTTTTTGGATAATTTAAGTGTCGTATTTTTGCCTACAATTTTAATGTTGAGTTTCTAAGGACTCTAAGTATTAATTATAGGTTTAGTGTTCACCCAAATTGGTCAACTATGATAGGTCATAACTTAGATAGAGGTCGTGGCACACCACTAGTGTTAGAGTTAGCAGTTTAGAGTCTTGAACATAGAATAGGAACTGAGATTGTATACCTTTTTGACAGTGACAGGACACCAGGGTTCTTCCTCTGCATTTCCATTTCCTTGTCTTGCTCGAGGCAAGTACAAACTACAAACTTTACTTACTACATATGATAATGAACTGTGTATGAACAATATCAATATAGCTAATTATAATTGAAATCATATCTCACATGCTTCTACGTACTTTTCATATGCTTTACATGTTTTTGAACTGCTCTTATTATCTTTCACATGATTATAATTTGGGGATGGGGAAACTGTTAGTTGAGTACGTAATCAGACTCCTTTACATGTACCGAGCTCGATCGTATCTCATGCAACCTTATCGCATGCCTTTATCCTGCATCTTTGTACGTATGTACATCTATGCTGTACACTTGTACGTATGTACATTTTATTACATGTAGACTTGTACACCGGTATATTTTATGCCCATTGACCGATCACGTGCCTATTAGAGTTTCAAACATTACATGTACATGTGTCTCCATGACAAATGTATTTTACCACATGATAGACTATGATAAGACATGTTTCTTTTATCACATATCTTTTCATTCCATGCCCGGTATATTTAATTTGTAGAACCAGTACTTGCTCCCTACCTGACAGGAAAACGTTGTAGGCATACTTTCTAAGGAATAGATGCTCTGTGATTCTTACTTTGGGCCCACTGCAGAGGAACAAGTCATTGCTCCCGAGGAAGCCCCTCAGGGAACCTCGTTTAGTAGTCTTGCTTTAGATCCCTTTTGGCTTAGTGTGTTGAACTGGTTAAACTCTATCTTTTGTCACTGGACTTTGTCTCCAGTTTGATACTTTGGAAGTGTAATAACTAAAATATGAACTTATTTGCTTTCGCTGTTAGTTGCTGTGTTGTGATGAACTCTTAAAATATGATATTAGAACTGTTAGCACCTTAGATCTTTATTGTCTATTCTTAGTACAACTTACTACGCTATAACACAAGCATAGGCTGAGCCTGGCTCGGCCCAACCCAACAATTTGGGTAGCGGGTCATGACATATTTTTAGTGGTGGCCCATGCAGGTCCAGACTTAAATTGCTTGGTTGCGTTATTGTACCAAGCATGCCTGCAATTAGGATCTTAGGACAACTTGATGATACTAGGGACAACATTTAGAACACCTAGAGGATTACAAGGATTGTTAACATTTAGAACATCTATAAGGGAAACTCATCACAGCATAGGACCGTTAACTATATTTTGCCTCTTGCTTGAAATTCAGTGGTTTACGATTTTGACTAAGGTAGTACCTTTGGGATGACCCCTGAGAATCTCACTCTAAATCTTCCCTCAAAATCTGTTTTCACTTGTTTCCATTTACTCTTCCTTGATTCGTTGTTGAATTTGATTCATGATGTTCGTTGTTGACTTTGATTTTGCATCGAGATAAATTTTGTGGATTGAGTTAAGGTGTATTCTGATAACATATTTGATGATGACAGTGATAACGGTAAATGTCTGCTTTATTTATGGAGTTTAGAATTTATCTCAGTTATACTAGCTAGTATGACAAGGACATAGAACCTGATTTTGGATATACTTGTCCTAGTTATAGAATTTAGATTTTCTTTCAGCCATACCGGTTGGCGTGTAGAGAATTCTAGATAACATGATTATAGGGTGTATACCTTAGTTATGGACTCTATCGTTTATTGCAGCTATGCTTACTGGTGTGGCAAAATTTTTGGCAACATGATTTCAGGAAGACGTGTATGGTTATCAGATCATATCTTAAATTGGTTCACTTCGTTATAACTAGATGAGCAAGAAAAAATTCTTATCATCCTTCTTCCCCGTCTTGATTAAATCTGTCCTATCTGTAGCCACAACTAGGATTATAGGTTCTCTAGAACTCTCCAACAGGATTCCTTTCATGTTACCTTTTTTCGACATAATTGCTTTTGTGTTCCAACTTTCCTATGATTTGACTAAACTCTTATTCGTTAACCTCTTGGGTAATTCTTCTCGTCCTTCTTGGTAATTGTTGGAAATGCCTTATGGATTGATCCAATAAAGGTTCGAGAAAGTATATTTTAACCTTGTATTACGGAATCGAGAGTTTTTGCAGTCAAAGAAACACTAGCGAGGCAGGACTTCAGATAATGGCATCATGGTTATATATGATTCACGGATCTTACTTGAACCATACCCTATGCATTTGATTAATATTTCATGGATTTAGCCAAGATAAGTCAAGAACCTGTATTATCCAGTGTGGCAGCTGTGCACTGCAGCTTGGGGTGAGCATTATTCGATTTTGAACCGAAAATTGAACCAAACCGAACCGAATAAGAGATTCGGTTCGGTTTTAAAAAAAATCGGTTCGGTTTTGAAAATACTAAATTTTCTTATTCTGTTTCGGTTTCGGTTTTGGGTTTCGGTCCAAAACCGAGAACCGAATAAGAAAATTTAGTTTATATATATATATATATATATATATATATATATATATATATATATATATATATATATATAATATATATATTTTTTATATATATTTAAATTTAGTTTATATATTTATATTTTATATATATTTATATATATTTATATATTTATATTTTATATATATTTATATATATATATAAATATATATTTTATATATATTTATATTTTATATTTATTATATATATATAAATATATATATATATATATATATATATATATATATATATATATATATATATATATATATATATATAATATATATATATATATAGAGAGAGAGAGAGGGGGGGGGGGGGGCAGTAATTATATATATATATTATATATATATATATATATATATATATATATATATATATATATATATATATATATATATATATATATATATAAACAAAAAAAAACACAAATAAACCCATATACCGAAAATCGAACCGATTTAATTCTGTTCAGTTCGGTTCGGTTATTGACCAATTCGGTTCGGTTTCGGTTTTGCTTATTCGGTTTCGGTCCAATTCGGTTTTTGGTTATTCGGTTCGGTTGGAACCGAATAAACTGAATACTCACTCCTAACTGCAGCCATCCGTCATATTATGGAACAAGGAAGTTATTTCAGCCAGATGCATACCGACTTGGCAGTAACTTCACGTGACATAATTGCGGAGGTATATGGTTCTCGAGTTTTACCTAGACTACATCCGATAAATCTTGTTTGGACTCATACCATTCTTGGAGTTATTCCGACAATCTTTTTTGTCTTGCTTGACCCTTAACTTGTTTGAATAACGATATGGATTGCTCGACCCAGTCTTATGTCCTTGTTACCTTCCATTTAATAGACGACTGTAATAGCCAAACCTCGTTAACGGATTCTATAGTATAACTATAATATGTATTGTGTGATTGTGGTGAGTACATTTTCTAGGGATTAATTAGGTTAAGCTTATAGGATAAGTATGAGTAATTGATTATATTGGACTTAGAAACCATTAAGAACGATTGCATTGGTAGTATAACTTGATGATAGGGTATCTAAGACGGAGTGACGAGATATTATAGTAATGTGACTACGGATTGAGAATTAAAATCTTGTGCTTGGGGTTTGTGGGTTGAGCATTTGTAGGGCTTTGATGACCAAGTAATTATTGGTTATCTATAAGCTAATATCATATGATTGGTGGGTAGATCGGTATGTACGATAATATAGGATAAGTTAGAGAGAGATATGTCACGCCCCAGAACCAGAATACTGGAGTCAATCTCGCTATACGGTCACGGCTGTCTAGATATGAGGGTTTACTATAAGCCAACAGTCTCTTAAGGTCAAGCCTACTGTCTCAATCTCAAGCAAGTAATATAATTACAAGATGTTTGATCAGCAAATATACAATAAAAGGCGTCCCAAATATTACATATCAGCTGATCATGAAGCTAGTCGTACATGATCAACCCTAGGATTTGTTAATCATGTTTACAGCCCGTAGGCAGACAGTGAATAAATGTGCATCGAGCTAACAGGTGCTCGTCGGCTAAACGCCTCAAAAGAATAATTTACAATAGAGTGAGCGAAACAAAATAGAAAACCCACTCGTAGCCCGGGTTCCTTCTAGTCTCCACCATCGGGCTGGAGGTTCGGTAGATCCTCGGGTACTGCTCCGAAATCTGGCCACACAAAACCAGCTGGGTCAAACCCCAGAAAGAGCGAGTGCCACAAAGGAGGCCACGAAATAAGAACAAAAGCCAGCATATCAGAACATAAGAAAATAGAAGAAAAGTACAAGTAATAAAAGCACATCAGGACAATAAACGACTAGGGACGTGAAACCATTCTGGGAGCCAGGTTACAACCCGTAAACCAAACAAGGACCAGGGTTGTAACCCTTCGCCTGAATAGCTCCTTATCTCTACCCAATTATTGTAACAACAAGTAAAACAATCATGTTCGGGAGTACCAGGGTACAGGGACTAGATAACACTTAGACAGGGCTAGACATCATCCATTCACAAGCGGCCAAGCAATTACTACGGCTTACTACTTTAACTAACTAGGGTTATCACAAGCCTAATTACTAACAAGATGCAATAAGAATTTCCCAGTCCCATCCAGTTATCCTTCCGCGGGTTGAGAGTATGGTTGGGTACATCGCCCAGGAGACGATATACCCTTAGGTGACTTAGAGGGTGCAACACATGACAGTGTGCTAGAAATGTGCTCTACTCGTCGGCAAGCTACAAGTCCAATTAAGAGCGCCCAGATAACAAGATTTCCTGTGACTGGAAATTTTCCATGAACTATAGTTTGATCTAGTCATTATCCTAATCACATTCAGTGTGAATCCCTGACCGTGGGAACCAGGGAGTCACGTCCTAGACATGATGCAAGACAAGACAAGTGGATTGCACAAGCAAGCAAGCAGGAACACCCACGGTGTCAGAGTTGGTTATACAAGTCAAGTTAGCCGTCGCAACAGCATCAAGTCAAGTCAAGCCGAGTCAAGTTACAAGTTACAAGTCAAGAGTGCGCCGCCACGGGCCACTATCAAGTTACCAGGTTACAGAGATTAATCATGAATCACAGGTTACAAGTCAAGAGTGTACCCCCTTCGGGTCACTATCCAGGAAATCAGAAAGTACCAGGATCATAAATCACAAAAAACCACGAAAACCGTACTAGTCATAGCAATTACTAAAAATTGTGTCAGGTCGTGTTGGGTCAAGGTAGTCGTGCTATGTGGAACAAGATCTCAAACCTAATCCACAAAAAGGAAGCCAGCTTAAAGAAATAAAACCAAAACTCCAAGAGCCAATGGGTTGCGCAAGGGGTCAGGGGGTTGGATTGCGCAGGGTGTCAGCTGTGCAGGGTACCAAGTGCGTAGGGGTCAAGTGCGCAGGGGTGAGCTGCACAGGGGTATAGGTGGTGCATGAGCAGACTGCGCATGGATGGATGGCGCATGAGCAGACTGCGCATGAGCAGACTGCGCAGGAGCAGACTGCGCATGGATGGATGGCGCATGAGCAGACTGCTCATGAGTAGACTACGCAGGAGCAGACTTCGCATGGATGGATGTGCGCTGGGGTTGAGCGCAGTTCGCCAAGAGGCAAGCCGCGCGGTCGGCGCTGCGCTAAAGAGCGCAGGCCGAGAGGGGGATGCGCAGTCCAGCACTGCGCTAAAGAGCGTAGGCTGCAGTCTTCTTCTCCAGGCCGAGAGCAAGCATCAAGAACACCAAAAATTCTATTCTTCATATCTTGGTCAAATCAAGGCCAAATCTAGATTTTTAAAGTTCTAACTTGAGTAAAATTGAGTTCTCTTCCACATGGAAACATCAAAACCCACAAAACCCAACTAAAATAGATCAAAACCATGTAAATCCGAAAATAGAGAAAACTTAGATCTAGAACAAAGGAGACTCCAAATCACAAAATGTCAAGTTCTAATGTTGATCTCCATGGCCTAATCTAGTTAATGAATAAATAAAAAGTGGTTCTCATGTGGTGGCAAGGTGCACTTGTCTATGGTGTTGGTGAGTTGTGTAGAGGAAGGAAGAAGAAGGAGATGGAGAAAATAAATAAAAGAGTTATAAGGAGAGAGAAAAGGTTGGTAGGGTTTTAATGAGGGTGGGTTGTGGTGTGTTGAGGGTGGAGCATAGGCTAAGGTGTTCCAAATGCAAATTGAACCAAACCAACCAAACTAATTCTCGCCCACAAAATAAAACCAAGTCATGTCAAAACCCGTTTTTACGAGAAAACCAAAATCTGCAAGTCGAGCCAAAAATACAATTACAGGCCAGAATCTGAGAAAATAAAATACAGGTCCAAGATACATGCAGGCTTAATCAAAATACGTGTTCTGAGATATGGGTGTTACAAGATATAATATTGCGTACAAGGTCGGGAGATATCAGTGAAAATAACAAAGAACAAAACAAAGACATATGTACATTGGTAATTAATAAATCAATAAATGAATCGAGAGTTTGAAATTGAGGATTTATATTCGAATGAGTTGTTGAGTAAAAAGAAGGCTCTATGCTAAGAATAGGTATTGAACGTATAAATTCAAGGAGAAGCTATAGAGAAGGATTGAAGTCAATTAATACAAAGAGCTTGCGTATTGATAGACTAAGGGTACTGAGGGTAGGATAAAGGAACAAACTATTTACAATTGATTTTGAAAAATATGGCTGGTAACCAAGCATTGTCGACCTATGTAGATATATCGAGGATGACCTATCTTCACGAAGGCTCCTTATTGGTAATAAAGATTCTAGAGGGTAAAATGACATAGTTTATAATGAAAGAATCATGTTAAACGTAAACCAAAATAATTGGAAGGGCGTCGAGGAACAAAAGAGGTGATCACAAGTGTTGCAGATTGAATATGGTAGCATTAATAGTAATATATTATAGCTTGACCTATTGGATGATTTTAAATTTTGAGGACGAAATTCTTGTAAGGTGGGTAGGATGTGAGCCCCCTGAATTTCAGGATTTATTTTAAAATTTTCTAAATGAATTATTTTCAATAAATATTTTAGTATAATTATTTTTTTGGTCATTAAATGTACTTCTCCGTGACTTTGATTTTTGGAGCGTCAGAGATGTCAATCTCTGAAACTTTTTTTATGAGTTTGGTAGTAGACAAGATTACCTTTATTTTGGTATATGATGTCCCACTCAAACTTGTTCCCTTGTATTCTTTTTTGCATCGTATAACTTTCGGATCAATTTAGGCCAATTGATCATCTACCATAAAATGTGACCTAACTTCCAATTTAATTTTGGAGCTCGACATTGATCCAACCTAATCGACCCAATATATGGTTTTGATCTATTTTGAGTCTACTACGACATAACACTTGCGTACCACCCAATTGATCTTCCGCATGCTCTTATTCCATCAATAATTATAAATGACCAAATTTGTAGTCATGACCAAACCTAGGCCAATCTAACATAAACCACTTAACCTAAGTGCATGTGACCCCTCATGACACACACCAAACACCCCACACAAATTTTCCCTCATGATAAACATCGAACACCAAGTGTACCCACTCAAAATATTCAATGGACAACTCTATTGATCAAATTCCTAAAATATGACCTAACCTAGCATACACTCGATCCTTGCCCTTTATTCAACTGCTACTTATTCCCAACCACTCATCTCTTCATGACAACCCACATACCCTCCTAGGAGTAGTCGGCCCTATTCTCCAAACTTCTTTTTTTCTCTACTTTTATAGAGATTCCATAGTACTCTCTCTACTCTTTCTAACAATACTCACTGCCAACCCCCTTTTTTTTTATACCACACATCATCTCTCTCTCCTTCAAATAACCAAACTGACAGCAGCCCTTCTCCCCCGTGGCTGACCAAGAAAACCACTCCCTCTCTATCTCCTTCATTTTTCCTCCTTTCTCCTCCATCACACTCTTTCTAAAACTCTATCACCACCCTAACTCCTCCTTCTGTCTTCTTCTTTAACCTCTTCACCTTCATTCTACTTACACCAACCCGTAACTGAGCTCTCCTTCCTCTATACCTGTCCTCTGACAGCAGGTCGTCTCCCATTCGCCATCTCGGCTGGCCGTACACGACCGTGCAGCCTCTCCCCGCACTCCGCTTGGTCGACCTCGGCCGCTTGACAGTAGCTACTGCTGCTCATATCATCTCAGGCAAACATCGACTGTCCGTCGCCATGTGGCAGCCTCGTATCCCACCCGTGCAAGCCGCTTGGCAGTCTCGTGCAAAACTGTGTGAGCTTGAAAGCAAGTAGCAAGCACAACAGCCGCATGTGCGCGCACGAGCAATAAGAAGCTGCGGCGTTAACAACAGGTGCCACGCCCAACCGCCGTACGACCCCCCGTGGGCCAGCAACAAGTGTATGACCCCAACGAACACTTCCAGGCCGCCAGCCTCCTCCCCGACGAGTAACAGAGGTTATTCATGCGTTTCGCACGGGATCCCGTCGTGACGTGCGCGAAAGCGAATCCAGAAATGTGCTTCGGGATAGCAACTTTGCGTTCACTTTTTGGGTGATCCGACAGTTGGATCGTCGATCTCTTTGCTCTATTACAATCTCGGTATATACCCCTCACTCCTTTAAAGTTTTAACCGTTAATTTGATCGTTTGATAGATCAAAATCGGCCGCCAACTTATCCGAATAATTGTATTTATTTTGGACAGTTTTGTGGAGCCAACTTCGTGGACTTGTATCTTCGCCGTCGCAGCTCCGTTCGATGTGCCACCAGTTTTTGTTCACAGCTGGTATAACCAACTTCTTGCCCCTAAAGTTTTGTTTCATTGTGAGCTCGTTTGATTAGTTGAATTTGACGCCAAAGTTGGCCGTCCAAATTTATAATTTCCAACTTGTAAAATTTTAGTTTTGAACCCGAGACTCCGGATTCCAATTCTGACACCACCCGTAGAGTCGTGGCATCATTCTAGCACAGATTCATATAAAATTTACTAGATTTGGAGGACGTAGGCCTCAACACGTATTTTGGTGCAAGGCGGGCCCGCAGTTCGAGTCAACGGGTCATTTTGAGGTCGGCTCATCTAAATCCGATTTTGGATATATCGATGGATTCGTATCGTTAATCTGGACTCGTTAACATATACTTTGTTATATTTAGAGGACTTTGGCTCTGGTATGCATTTTCTAGCAAACTGGATTCCAATGTCCGAGTCAACGAACCATTTGGAGATCGGATCATCGGAATCCAATTCCGGATATACCGTTAGGTTCGTATCTTCATTCTAAATTCATGGACATATAATTTGTTAGATTTAGTGGACTTTTATCTTGGTATATTTTTGGTGCAAAGCGGGTCCAATGGCACCGTTTTGATCTGAAATTATCGTTTTGCCCCTGTATCCAAATTGGACTTATAATTAGGCTATTTTAGCTAATTTGACCATTCTGGACTCGTTGGTGATGTTTGTTTCATCATCCGACAACGTATGTAGAAAAAATTGTTAATCAGAACCTACTTTTAAGATACTTATGTATTCTAATTTTTTTAATAAATATCCACAGCAGTTTAAAAATTCCTAAAATATTATAATAAATTATTATAATTAACAAGGATGATTTTGGTATTTTATTTCATATTAATTGGAGCTTTTTAACTACCTAAATAATTGTTGGAACACAATGGACAGTCGGGATTTTTATTAATCAATTGTGCTTTGTATGGTAGTTTATGTTTTTGGATAATTTAAGTATCGTAGTTTTGCCCACAGTCACGACGTGCACCCGCTTTTCGGATACGAGACGTGTCCAAGCCAGCCTACGCCGCAGAGTCGACGGTAGAACGCTATCACGGCCAAGATACTCACAATCATAAAATATAACATTTATTGCGCATTCACATTTCCAATAGATTACAACATTTACAACATTTATATTTAAAGAAGGTACAAAGTCTCGCAATAATCTATTACAACAATTTAAGTTATCCAAGTAGTTTCTAGGTTCGACCTGCGAGTACACCCATGTCTCCCAATGCTAAAGAAACCGTGATTAATCTGAAAAATGTTGGTTTCCAGTCAGGAATGGAACAAGCACACAAACCGACGATAAATCAAAAATATAATAGAATTCACAAGACATGAAAATAACATATGTGAGATGAAACTAGAAAGTAACTGGTATCATGGCATGCCTAGAAGGCAAATTGATCACTCTATGACAAGATGTATCAACTAGAGAAAATCATGTAGCTAGGATGTCATAGCAAGTGGTGAACAAACCATGCAAAACAAGTAAAAGACAACTATCTATGTGTTTCGAAGTATCTTGTTTGACATGTGAACGACTAAAGGATAAATACGGCACCCTGTATGTGTCGTGTGCAGCTGCTATCTTTCAAGAATAGACGTTTTAGGGATGTTTCTGGGTAGTCCACATGTCTACTACGATATTTCTCCGCCCAGCTAGTACTCATGGAGTCAAGTCGCAAGTATGGTAATCATGTAAATGACAGTCAAGAAGTACAAACAAATCCATGATACTAGTTCGTGTGACCACGTGTCATCAAGCAAGAGAGCATATGCATAAGCATGAAATAGAAAATACTGTGAATCGAAAGCAATCAAAAAGTGCACTTGTCTGAGGTCCTTCGCTGCGGGTACGGGTCTAGCACTGAGTCAAGTCCAAGGAACCTATTTTATAAAATTACCCTGTTAATAGGTGAACTTAACAAAGAGTAGCACACATGTTGGTCCATGGCTTCTAGGTCAATTCTACTCTATTGGATTTAAGAAAAGTTAATCCTTTATCTATAAAATGTATATACTTATTTATAACTTATTTACGTAGAAATTATTTACAAAGTTTTGAAAACTATACTTTTATTAACAAAATACTTTAGATTAAATATATGGAAAATCTAGTAAATCATTTTATACAAATCCTTAATTAAGAAAATATATGTTCATATATATGTAAATACATATAATCTATTTAGAAAACATATATCATACCTAAAATATTTTAGGAAAAGTAATTCTCTAATATACATACAAATATATATATATATATATATATATATATATATATATATATATATATATACACACACACACACACACACACACACTTTACCTATACTTGTGGACATACATTGGCTGTATATAATAAAATTAACCAAATATTAAATAAACACTAATATAATTACTATATTAAATAACTGATGAGCCCAGTAACCCACCCTTAAAATAAATTATTAACCTCACTCTCTCTCTACAGACCAAAATCGAAAAGGGGAAAAACTACAGAAGGAAAGGGAAAGAAAGATGAAAGAAATTGGGTAGTCACCTCGACAGCTCGGCGGAGCACTACTCCGACGAGGGCGCCAATGAAGCTGGGAAGTTCGCTGAGAGGGCTCGGCGCGGCCAAGCGCGGAGGCGCGGGGTTTGGGGAGATGATGCCGATGGACAGACGGCTCGGGGTGGACCATGGTCGGAGTGAGGGCGACGCTCGGTGGAGTATGGGTCATCCCGCTCCGGATCTGGATGGCGAAGCCACGAACCTCGAGAATCAACGGTAGATGAAGGTCGGGTGGAAGTGCCTGGGCGAAGATGAGGACGGAGCTCGGTGCTGACTCGCTGGCGGCCGACTCGAGGTCGTCGGGTCGACTGTTGCTCGTGCTTAGGTACTGCCACTCGTTGGGCGGTACGTCACGGAAAGGAGGCACAACAACTATGGGAAGTACGGTGGCCCACGGGTCGGTGGGGATCACCGGCCGACGCTGACCTTCGGCCACGGGCTGGCGGTGTACGAGCGGATGTCGGCGGACAGTGGTGCGAGTTCGGTGGCGTCACGAGCCTTGGGTCAGGGAGGTCACCGGGTGGATATACGACGAGGAGGAGCTGCGGCGAGGTTAGGTTTTGATTTTGGGTGGTTGGCTTAAATCGAATGTTTGGGAGGCTGTAATGTTGTTTGTGGATGGTTGTGTCCGCGTCGGACACGGTGATGGTGTTATGTGGTTTTGACGGTCGTGTCCGAGAGTTGGACACAAAATTGGTACTTTGGGTGCAATAAGCTGTACACACGGACACTGCGGTACCACTTTTGTATAATTGGCTGGGTTGGTTGCGATGATGCTTGTGGCTATGTTGCTGTCTACACTGGTGGTGGCGATGGTGTGCGAGCTGTGGGGGTTTACAGTGGTAGCGGCGTGTGTGTGGGTTGTCGTTGATGATAGACGATGGTGACGATGAAGTTACTGGTGGCGTTGTTGAGGAAGGAGATAGATCTAATTCTAAGATGGTTTAGGTGTTCCAACGTAGGGTTATACATATATTTATATGGTAGGTGGCAGAATCCATTCCGTTAAGATTCAAATTAGATTTGATCGTAACAAAAAAAGAGGGATGATATCCATGTGTAGATATATCTCTATCTATAGCTAGTGCATAGTTGGTTGATGAGCAGTGGTTTAGAATATAGGTAATTATTTATAATTATCATATTCGGGTTGTTATTCCCATGCAATATTAAAATAATTCAAAACATACAATTAAAATATATAAATAATATCTAATGAAAATATATTAATCAATTTTTGAATATTAAACCATTTTAAAACAATTTCGTTTAACCATAATTCCTTTAATAGATAGTGGTACTAATTAGATCAATATCTAATTTCTATCCAAAGTTTAAAAAATACAAACTCAAATCCAAATCAAATATGTTTAACCAAAAATCACGGTGTAGCACCGATTGTAATAATTAAAACAAAGATAGTTAAAGCATAAATTCGATTTTCTATTTATAGATGACTCTACCCATTTAAGATAGTAATGAATATTTTCCAAAACTAAGTATATCAAATAAAATAAATTCAAAACAAAAACCGAATAATTTGATTATCATAATTAATAAGAACAATAGATAATGTAATGTACATATATTCTTTATAAATCCAAAAATGTAATTTAAAATACCTCGATAAACTCTTTATTGTTTTCAAAGACACCTTATGACTCTTAATCCATTTTCGAAACTAATAGTTGAAAACCAAAACTAATAACCAATCTATTTTGTAAAGCTAATAACTTAATTCAAGAAAATATTTTTAAAACTAATCATAAATAGAAAATAACATTAATACGTTCTGGAGAATATTTATCTCGAAAAATATAAGAAAATATAGAATAAAATTAAATAAAATTTCGGGAAGAGGGGTTACACCCACCATTTTAGTGTTGAATTTCTAAGGACTCCAAGTGTTGATTATAGGTTTAGTGTTCACCCAAATTGGTCTACTATGCTAGGTCATAACTTAGATAGAAGTCGTGGCACACAAATAGTGTTAGAGTTAGCAGTTTAGAGTCTTGAACATAGAATATGAACTAAGATTGTATACCTTTTTGACAGTGACAAGTCACCAGGCTTCTTCCTCTGCATTTGCATTTCTTTGTCTTGCTTGAGGCAAGTACAAACTACAAACTTTACTTACTGCATATGATAATGAACTGTGTATGAACAATATCAATATAGCTAATTATAACTGAAATCACATCTCACATGCTTCTACGTACTTTTTATATGTTTTACATATTTTTAAACTACTCTTGGTATCTTTCACATGATTATAATTTGGGGATGGAGAAACTGCTAGTTGAGTACGTCATCAGACTCTTTTACATGTACCGAGCTCGGTCGTATCTGATGCAACCTTGCCATAGGCCTTTATCCTACATCTTTGTACGTATATACATCTATGCTTGTACACTTATACGTATGTAAATTTTATTACATGTAGACTTGTACATCGATACATTTTATATCCATTGACCGATCACGTACCTATAGAGTTTCAAACATTACATGTACATGTGTCGCCATGACAAATGTTTTACCATATGATAGACTATGATATGACATGTTTCTTTTATCACATCTCTTTTTATTCCATGTTCAGTATATTTAGTTTGTAGAACCAGTACTTGCTCCCTTCCTGAAAGAAAAACGTTGTAGACATACTTTCTGAGGAAGAGATGCTCTGTGATTTTTACTATGGGCCCACTATAGAGGACCAAGTCATTGCTCCCGAGGAAGTCCCCGAAGGGAACCTCGCTTAGTAGTCTTGCTTTAGATCCCTTTTGGCTTAGTGTGTTGAAATGTTTAAACTCTATCTTTTGTTACTGGACTTTGTCTCCAGTTTGATACTTTGGAAGTGTAATAACTAAAATATAAACTTATTTGCTTTCGCTGTTAAATGCTGTGTTGTGATAAACTCTTAAAATGTTATATTAGAACTGTTAGCACCTTAGATCTTTATTGTCTATTCTTAGTACAGCTTACTATGCTATAACACAAGCGTAGACTGAAAATGGCTCGGTCCGGCCCAACAATTTGGGTAACAGGTCGTGACAGTTATGGTACATAATTTAAGGCTTAGTCCATTCTTGTATCATGCTGTTATTTAACCCATGAGAGAAGATTCAAGCCGTAGCAACATCCCTCATAATGCATGATGGGCAGTCATTGTGAGGAACGCTCAACCCATGTATTGAGATATATGGGGTATTGTTGGTATTTTTGTCTTTAAACTAGGAAAGATAGTCTCACATCGGCTACACCAAATTGTGAGTATCTCAATATAATGCATTGCTTGTGTTAAGGTATGCACATGAGGTGTGGTAGGGCACAAGTGGGTGCCTTGTGGGAGTATTTTCCTAGAAAAAAGGATTAATTCCAACAATGATGCAAGTTAATTTTTTGTCGTTCGGACTCGGACTCGGACTCGGACACGGACTCCGTGATGCCTTGTGCATGCACGGGCCTGTGTTTGGAGGGTAGGCGTGGACTGTCATGCCCCAACTTGGAATCACCCGAATCATCGTCCTCGCAGGGGGCATGATGCCGCACGAGCCTGGAGCTGCGCTCGTGCAAGTCTAGATGATAAGTTCTCAAATGGTTATCTTTGAGTTGATATTAACAACGAAAGGAAAATAGAGTATACGAAAAAATTCTCTTTATTGATATTCGAAATGAGATTACAAAGACTTTAGAAAGCCCAACAATATATGCCAGATTGGCTACAACACTCAGGTTCTCTCTTGTCCACAAAGGATTTCACCGTTCCATACATTATGCCTTCTATATCTCGGCCGCATCAATCCTGTTGCATGTCCGAGCGGCAATGCGATCGTATACCTCAATACGCTTCGACATTTCAAGCCTCAATGAGTTCAAGTAAAGCACTACCGCGAGCAGACCAATCCCTGAACCTGCTAGCAAACTAGTTGGGGATTAGTACTTTCGTCCTCGCTGTATTGATCAAAAACTCACTTAACAAACCGACATTTAGTATTATATTGATCATGCAAACATACCATTTAGTTCTCTTTCTATGTTCTCCTTAGGATCAGTTCATGGCATAATTCGAAGACCGTAAGGCATGTTATCATGGCAAGCATGTTATTCGATTCGTATAAGAAAACAGGCAACCAATAACAATCCCGTGTTGTTACGTGAGTTCTTACCAATATCGACGCACTCGTCCTTGCATCGACGCAAGGTGAATATGCCTATCAGCTTTTCCTATCATGTTATAAGTGCCCTCTATTCAGGATCTATATGTGCACGATGTATGTATACCTTGCGCTTTCAATCCATCGTCCTTAACTATATAAATGTCACCAGCTTTTCTGGCTAGAATGGACTTATATTTATCAAATCGAATATGTAAGACGATGATCACTCTGTTGCGGTTGCTAACCCAAACAATCAGAGGACCCCAAAATACTCGAGTAAGTGGCTTATCACATTCACTAGAAGGTCGCTACCCGTCTAGATGAAGTGCACCAACAATATCGATTTTACCGCAGTCCCTCCTAGGACGAATGGTCCCAGCGCCCTGGTGATCAACGTTCGAGGGAAGATAACACCCGTGCATGGACAATACGTCTTTAAGTCCATTTGACCATGCAACACATCTTATCTTTTATACAACCAAGCAAGTTTTTCTTATATCTATTTCAATTGGCACAACGCCCCAATGTTCTCAATGAAAGCCCCGAAGGCCACGAACATTTCGAAGGCACCATGCCGCATCGACAGTTATGTCACTGTGGACACACACAAAAAAAGAAGAAGAAAATACTGTCTTTTTTTTATTGGCGCAAGATACCACAAATCGAGTACGCCTGAGAGATCTTGCGCTGAGGATCCCTGAGTACAAAAAGAAGAATTTTAGAGAATGGGACGATGGAGATCGAACGACAGTTGCTTCTTTACTCCGTTGACACTCTGATTACAAAAGTGGGAGAAAACCTAAGAAAATTGCTAACTCTCGGCTCATTGGTAAGAAGTACAGCAATTTGGCTCTTGAAAATGTTCTCCGTTCTATCTGTTGAAGAGGGAAGAAGCCCTCCCTTTTATAGTCGTTCTTGGGCTGGAACGATGTTATGCGCCCACATGAAGAGACATACTGGTTCTTACGTGGACATATGGTCCTGCTTTGGGCGCACATGGGTAGGCGCATACAGGCTGTAAGATCGTGGGTTGGTCGTGGTGTTGACGTGGCCGCATGCACTACCAGAATAAGTCATTTTAGCGATGCCTAAAGACGTCACTAAAACGAAAAATTACGTCGCTAAAAATATTTACCGACTCATTATCGACGTTTTGGACTTGTCGCGGAAACGTAAGTCGCTGATCTTTAAAACGTCGTCGAACGTCGCAAATACCGACGTTCACCGACGTATGACTATGTCGGTATATCGTGGGATATTACCGACGTCTACCATTGTTTCGTCGGTGGATTAGCGACGTGTTGAAAGTCGCTACACGTCGGTAAAATACTGGGAAGTTACCGACGTTTACCGTCGTTTAGTCGATGAATTAACGTCGTTGAAAATGTCGCAAAACGTTGGTAAAATACTGGGAATTTGCTGACGTTTACCGTCGTTACGTTGGTGGATTGGCGACGACTATTATGTCACTAAATGTCGGTAATTCCTGGGATATTACCGACGTTCACCGACTTTTACCGACGGTCTCCGACGTATAAGGACGTCGGTACCCTGGAAAATTTTACAGATTTACCGATGTTTACCGACACAAACGTACGTCGGTGGACGTCGGTAAATCTGCAAAAAAATAAAAAAAGTAAAATAAAATACATAATGTCCTTTTCTCCCTGCAGTTTAAAAAGATAACCATAAAGACACAGTGTAACAGATATCCTTTTCTCCCTGGGTTCGTCGACCCCTTCGGTGGAACACTCAACACCGGTAAACGTAAACCACAGAAGCACATTAACATCCAACTGAAACGAATAATAACATAAACAACAGTATAACACAATGTAGCAGGCAACAAATAGAATGGGATCCAACAAATAGAATAGGATCCAACAGATAGAATAGACACAACCAACAAGTATCCAAATAACCAAGTCTATACCAAATAACAAAGTCTACAACCAAATAACCAAAGTCTACACACAACCAACAAATAGAATAGGATCCAACAAATAGGATCCAAACATCCAAGTCTACACAACCAACAAATATCCAAGTCACAAACAAAGGATCAAACAAACACAAACAAACAGTCCTAACTAGGACTACTAGGGATCTGGTGCAGGAGGGGCACCGCCGCGATGAAGGGATAAGAACAACTTATACTCCTCAAGTAAAATCGATACCGATGGAGCAGGCACTGACGTCGGTGGAGTCGGTGTCGATGAAGAAGGCGGTAGAGGCGGCGGAGTCGACGACGATGAAGGCGCACCCGGAGGACCAGCACGCTCCAACGCTGTAAGTCGCTGGTTGTATGAATCCATGGTAGATAATAGTCTATCACTGCTCTGAACCATCAAATCCGTCACCAATCTCAGCCTATCGATCATGGTCACCTGTGCTGTCTGCAGCTCCGTCACCGTGCGCTCTAACCCTCCAACGCTGCGCTCTGTCCTCTCAGTCGTCTCCATGAGCTCCATAATGCCGCGGTCGAGCGCATCCAATCGTACAAGCAGCACTAGATCATCCGTAGGGTGCTGAGACTGCTCCTCGATCCGTCGTAGCAGGTCGTCACGGAGAGACTCCATCATCTGGTGGACTCGGGCAGACTCCTGGGACGGCTGTGGACCATGCACACTAGCAGGAGATGCCCTAGAGGACTGGGTCATAACTAGGGCGCCATAGGATCTCGTACCGCAGTACGTACCCCTATGGAGTCCACCAACGGCGGTCTTCCAAAGCTCGTCCGCCGACGGAGCTTGAGTTGGCTGCGAGGAAGTACCGGCCTCTCCTGCATTAGGTGCACTAGCAGCCGCCCGTTCCCGCAGCCTCTGATACTCGGCCTAGAAAGTATGGATAGTACTCTATAATTTCTAATTTCTAATTAATGTACTTATTATTTCTAACTACATGAATATTTATTTGCATTATATTTACTAAGTTTTATTAAAATTGACACGAAGTATTAAATTAAGATAATGTATTGTAATACTTACATAGGTCTGCTCGGCCCTCTCGTCAATAAGGCCTTCGCCCTTCCGATGGGTGGCCCGGAAGACGGTCACCATGTCGGCGTTACCGACCTTCCTTACCTGTAATTAAATATATTATCTTAGTAATAATTTATCGGATTTGCATTAAAATAATATTTCTAAAAGAGAAAGACATACTAGACGACGAAAATGTTCCGTCATCGGAATCGACCCACCGCACCACTTCGAGGCATGTTGCCTAGACGCCTTGGCCTTCTCTGACTTCTCCATATACCTTGGCTCGTCGAATCGAACCTTCATCACATTCCACTGATCAGGGGTGATCCAACCTTGGATCGGCTTTCCGGCACGATCACGATCCTTCTGATCATTAATAGCGTCGCGGATCAGCTTGGCACCGACGGCAGGAAACATCCCCTCGATAGGCTCGGTCCGATGCGGTAGATAGAAAAATATATCCTAGAAGAGCGCAAACCAAATATTTATCAGTTATATATAATATGAATTAATTATATGATTCATATTAAAAGCAAATCTATTTTAACCTTGAAGCGCGTAAACCAGTAGTTCTTCCTTTCGTCTGGAGCATCAGAGTAGTTAATCCAAGGACCACCATAATTATGCCTCAACATGTGGCCTAGGCGTCTCTGTACCTCTGGGGGACGATATCTATACAGACATATTATATTCATGAAAAAAGTTAATTTATGATAAAAACAGAAAAAAAATTATAAACCAAAACACCTACTTTATACCGTCGGCCCAGATCTCCGTCCTCCTCTCCTCCGGAGGTACGCACGCATCATCTGCAAGATGCTGGTCGACCGTCGGTGCAGCCGCCTCGGCCGTCGGTGCAGCCTCCGCCATCTGCTCATCCGTCTCCATCGTCGTATCAGCAGCAGGAACGCTAGACGGGCGGGCACTCTCATTAGGCCTGGAACTACTCGTCCCAGGAGATATGCCACGTGACGTCGTCCCAGCAGGCCCAGCTACTGTCCGATATGTCGGAGTAATCGGCGACGAGGATCCAGAGCCGGTACCAGTAGGAGGTACCGAAGGAAAACCCCGTCCTCTAGCAGTACCTATAGGAAGTACCGGAGGATCATGACCTCGTCGTCCACCTTTTCAGAACGATCCGCGATGACCTGCCATACCTGATAACAGCATATGATAATACAACAAATAATAGAGACTAGAAATATGAACGTACAACAAAGACAAGATAATAACCAAGACAACATATGATGATACATTCTACAATAAACATCTAAGTCCAGATAATATATTATAGAAGAAACATCTAAGTTCAGATAAGTATATCTCTCTCAATCATCTTCAGAATAATCATCTTGTTCGTCTTTCTCGACCTCATCTTCCTCTTCCTCCTCATCTTCACTTTCATCTTCGCCTTCGTCGGCTTCATCTTCCTTTTCGGATAATTCTACATCTTTTACATTATGTGTCATGTAATGCGTAACTTCTGTGGAGTCCACATCGACAATATTGGTTACAAGAGGTAGCTCGTCCTCCTGGTAAGCTTTTTCATCAACATCAAAAGTATCTCTAGCTTTAGTCTTGCATACTGTCCACCAGTCAGACTTCGTTGCTCCCCGTCTCGGATAAGCTGTGAAGTACACGAGCTGAGCCTGAGTTGCTAGGACAAACGGTTCATAGCCTTGATATCTACGCTTGTAGTTTATATCCACAAGACCATGCTTGTCAATTTTCTAACCTTGATTTTCAATCGGATCGAACCATTCACACTTGAACAACACGATCTTTGCAGGTTCTCTGCCATTATTATATGACAACTCCACAACTTTGATTTTCAATCGGGTACATCCATCGATATTCGACGGGTCCACCAACACGTACCTCGTAGGAAAGATGAATCGACAAATGCTCCATAGAGTCGAAGAATCTAGGAGGGAACACCCTCTCTAGCTTGCACAGTGTTACCACAATGTCCTTCTCTTGCTTTTCTAGACGATCAACGAGCAATTTCTTAGAACAAAGTTCCATGAAGAATATGCTGAGCTCCGTCAATGGATCCCAAACTGCCTGCGGTAAGAATTCTCGAAATGCAATCGAAATTAACTGCTCCATGAATACGTGACAATCATGGCTGCTTCAACTTTCTATTCCCGTCCTCTATCAAATGCAATGCAGGACGTCTACATATTTCTTCCAAGTCCAATCTAGCCTTTGGATTGTCTTTCGTCTTTCTCTTTACATCCATTACAGTATTAATTATGTTGTCAAACACATTCTTCTCGATATGCATGACATCAAGGTTATGTCTAATCAGATTGGTGCTCCAATATGGAAGATCCCAGAATATACTCGTCTTCGTCCAGTTATGAGTGCGACCAAATCCGTCACACTTGTAGCCCGTAGCAGGCTGCTCAATAGCTCTTGGAAAATCTTTTACCTCTTCCTATATCGTGTATCCGGGCCACCTTGGCGGGAAATTAGCCTTCTCCACAACGCCAGTACGAAAAGCATTCCTGTTCCTCCGGTACGGATGATCCTTCGACAGGAATTGTTGATGACAATCGAAGAAGCACGATTTGCCTCCATATTTCAAACGGAAAGCCTTAGTGCTGTCTATGCAATACGGACATGAAAGACGACCATGCGTGCTCCATCCAGATAACATTCCATAGGCCGGAAAGTCGTTGATGGTCCACATAAGTGCTGCCCGCATCTGAAAATTTTGTTTTCTAGATACATTGTACGTGTTGGAACCTACTTCCCACAGATGATTTAACTCATCAATCAATGGCTGTAAATATATATTGCTGTTCCTTTTCGGATTGTTCGGACCTGGGATAATAACGGTGACGAACATATACGGAGTCTTCATGCACATCCAAGGCGATAGATTGTACGGGGTGACGATCTCAGGCCAACACGAATACTGGGATCCCGAAAGTCCGAATGGGGTAAAACCGTCGGAGCAGAGACCCAATCTGACATTACGCGGATCAGAAGCAAAATCTGGATACTCTCGATCAAAGTGCTTCCATGCTTCTCCATCAGACGGGTGATCCAACACTCCTTCGGTATGTTCCCGCTTATGCCAACTCATGTTTTCTGCAGTTTCCTTCACCATAAACAACCGCTGCAACCGCGGCGTCAACGACAAGTAGTGCATCGAAGAGGTAGGCTTCCTGGCACCGACAGACTTTCCTCTACCACATGCCTTGTAGCGATCGACACCATAAAATCTGCAGACGTCTTCACCCTTGTTGTCTTTGTAGTACAACATGCGCCCGTTACGACAGGCATCAATTTTTTCGTATCCCATCCAGAGCGATCTAACCATCCTCTTAGACCGGTAGAAGTCTTTAGACAACTTCGCACCCTCAGGCAATATTTCTATAAGCAACTCCATAAGACGGTTGTAGCAATCTTGCGACATGTTAAAATCGGACTTGATGCTCAACAAACTTGTAACCACCTCCAACGGTGAATGATCCTCACAACCAGGATATAGTGGAGTCCTTGCATTCTCCAGCAACTCCATGAACTATACAGCATCGGGGTTCGGTGCCTCCTCAGGTGCATCATGATCATCCGGATCGAAACTAGGCCCGGCCGCGTCAAAAACCATGTTCACCAACCCATCGTCGTAAGGAGCGTTGTTGTGGACATCCACATAAGGCTCGTACTCCGATGCTATAGACACAAGTTCTTCGTGCTCGCTCCACTGATAGTAATTCGGCGTGAAACCCTTCGAGTATAAATGATACGTGACATCCACTTCTGGATGATATTTCAAGTTGCGACATCTCACACACGGACACTTAATTTTGGTACCGTCCATGTACTGAGGGAACGCCTTGGCAAACTGCAGGAACTGGTGTACACCCTCTATGAATTCATCCCGCACACCGTACATGTCATCAGGATGACGGTTGTACATCCACGAACGATTCCGCAAATAGTAATTCAGCTCCATATCCATTTGAGGATAATTCTATAAGATAGATACAAGCACATCATTGAAACACTTGTGAAAGTAATAGCATTTGAGGATATTCCTATTAGTATCGATATCGAAATCGGTATCACACCAATAAGGTAAGGAAATATATACTTGAAATGCCCTTACAGCCTACTGCAGGGGACCATTTGAGGATATTCCTATTAGTATCGATATCGAAATCGGTATCACACCATTCCTATGAGTATCAATATTGAAATCAGTATCAGACCATTCCTATGAGTATCGATATCGAAATCAGCATCACACCATTCCTATGAGTATCGATGTTGAAATCGGTCATATCGACCATTCCTATGAGTATCGATATCAAAATCGGTATCAGACCATTCCTATGAGCATCGATATCGAAATCGGTAACATACCATTCCTATGAGTATCGATATCGAAATCGGTAATATCGACCATTCCTATGAAGTATATGTTAGATTAATAGTCCAAGTCTAATGTATCGTGTCCAAGTCCAATGTGCTCGTGTGCAAGTCCAATGTGCTCGTATATAATTTCTCGGATCATTTGTGTTTGTTTACTTCCTTGCTTAATTCATAAGATGTATGTTATTAACATTTCAGATATATTTCACTTTGGTTAAGATATCGGATATCCATAATCATGACTATGATGATCGAACTTTAATCATGAAGGAAGAAGGATAACTAACTCGATTTAGAAAGAATTAGTACAAAGTTGGACAAGGCTCTTCTCTTAGAGAAACATAACTACATATGAGACTTTCAAAAGGGAAATCCTTTTCAAGTGTTTCCAAAATCTCAAGTTGGGAACAGTACTTAAATACATGTTTCTCTCAGTTTAGTTTTCTAAAAAAAAAACAATTTGTTTTCTTTCTAGTTCAATTCATCTCAGTCTTAGTATGTATGTTCTTTCTTAAGAATTTCAGATATATATTCACTATGGTTAACTAAAATATTCAGGTATCCTCAATTTGAGATATCATTTCGAATCATGTATATTGGGAAAGGAAAGTGATTACTTTCCTATGTTTGGATGCCAAAGAAATTGAGGAGGAAAGGAAAATGATTCCTAATGGAAGGGAAATTAGGGAGGAAAGTGATTACATCCATCCAAGCAGGGAAACACTTTTCCACATTAAAGTATTCACTTTCCTTTCCAAATTCCTTGCCATTTCCAAACAATGGAAAAGAAAATCAGTGGGAATTGTAATTTTTCAAAGGAAAGGAAATGCCAAGGAATTGATTTCCTTTTCCTTCCATTTCGTGAACCAAACGAGGCCTTTGTTCCAACGCTTTCACAATTCTATGATATTACATACCCAATGATTGAAATGTAACAATTTAGTGATGTATTTTGTTGTAAATGATTGAAATGTAAAAATTCAGTGTATGTTTATAAAATTTATATTTTTAACAAAAGTTCAATATTAGGTCCAGTCTATTAAACATTGAAAATATTCAACCGAACAAACGGAACCTATTATATTGGCTCGGCTCGACAACCCCGCAAAGGCTTAGCATTTGACAGAAACAAAAATATAACTAGGGACTTAGCCTCGACATACCATCGAAAACCTTTGGTTTGTAAATTGATTCTTGAACATGCATTTTACCAATTCATAAGAATCTGAAGTTCGTAATACACTAATAAAATAGCTAGGACATTA
Organism: Iris pallida; assembly: GCA_029216955.1. Taxonomy (NCBI): domain Eukaryota; kingdom Viridiplantae; phylum Streptophyta; class Magnoliopsida; order Asparagales; family Iridaceae; genus Iris; species Iris pallida. The sequence goes on along the minus strand of JANAVB010033011.1, from coordinate 9,135,298 downwards.
ACTTTGCCGTATAGCTAGCATCATCGCGACAATATACTTTGCCATAAACAAAGTTAATAAAATGGCATAGGTATTAGTCTTGTCACGTCGCTGGCATCGCCACAATGATAAACTTTGCCAGAAGCAAAGTTGACAGAGATCTACCCTCAACTACAGATAACTTTGCCTTAGTAAAGTTACAAAATGACATAACTGCTCAAAGAAAATTAGCACATATATTATATATGTTCGTGTCGTATTCGTGTCTGTGTCGTGTCCATGTCAAATGGCTACTAGAGATATCGGGTTAGGGTTTACCTGAGCTTTGGGGCTGATAGAGGAAGGGGGTGGCCGAGAGGAGAAGGAGAAGAAGCTCACGGTGGAGGAGCTCCGCTGCGCGTGTAGGCGGTTGGAGGAGGAAGAACTCGGTGGAGGAGCTCGGTTGGAGGAGGAGGGGATCTTGGGATGGCCGAGTAGGAGGAGGAGGAGGAGGAGCTCGCGGTGGAGGAGGAGGAGGGGTCGGTGGAGGAGCTCGGAGAGGAGGAGGAGCACGCAGCAACGAGGAGAAGGAGGAGGAGGCCGGTCGGCAGAGGAGGAGTAGGAGGAGGAGGTCGGTGGAGGAGAAGGAGCGGTGGAGGAGGAGGAGGAGCACGAAGAGGCGGTAGAGGAGGAGGCTGGGCGACGGCAGAGAATGGGGGGAAAACAATTTTTTTAGGAAATTTTCATGTGAGAATGGGGGGAAAGGAAAACCCGATCGGGTTAATGGAAAAGATTTACCGACGTCAGTGAAAGACGTCGTTGAACGTCGCTATATTCTAAAATATAGCGACGTCGTATTCTAGTGTCGCAAAAATGTCGCTAATAGTAAAACAATAGCGACGTTTACCGACTTTTGGGCGACGTAAAATTTTGTTATAAAAAAATTAGTCGCAATACGTCGCTGAACGTCGGTAGTAGTGACGTCCAGCGACGTAAAAATTATACGTCGCTAAATTGCTAAATAATAGCGACGTTTTCATTAAGTGTCGCTAAACTCGTCGCTGATATGACTTATTTTGGTAGTGATGCTTCGGTGCATGACAGCTCGTGGAGACTGACGTGGCCATGCACTTTGGTGCACGTTCTGATTGTGGCTTTGACTGAGTCAGGCTTGGGTGCATAGCCATGTCTCAGGCTATGCACCCTCATTTCGGGGGAGCTAGTCTTGGGCGCATGGAGTTATACTTCGAATGGGCATATGGAGCTTCATTTAGTGGGCGTATGGAGTCGAACTGACTGGGCGCATGGAGCTGCTTTGACTTGGGCGCATGGGGCTATGTTTGCTGAAAATTTTTATGCTTTTACAGGACCCCCTTCAAAGTTTTCGTCACTTGAGCAAGTTCGAAATACTTTGAAAGAAGCATGGATCATCTTCTCGCGAGGCAATGGGCGCATAGTACAGCTCTTCCCCTGGGCGCATAATATTTTGGCCAGCCTGTTAGGGAGATACGACTGTTGAGATTTGCCTCGAAATTCGAACTGACAGATTCATCGGAACAGAATTTGAAGCGGTCCATCCTTTTATACGCCATCCACATCAGCAAAAGATAGTCGCATAGTATGCAGAGGGATGGTCCTTCACGTGGGCGCATAGGCAGCAGTGGACGCATACAACATAGTAGGCGCATAGGAAGTGGGCGCATAGAAAGTGGCCCGTGCCTATAAATAGACCCTGGAGGAGAGAGAAAGTTCATTATTCCTTTTCTCTTTGAATTTTTCAGAAAACTCTTCGTCTTCTTCCTTTGAGAATCATGTCTCCCAAGGCCGCCAAAAGATCTGCGAAGGGCAAGGTGGCTGCGTCGAGTAGCTCTTCTCCTGCGATGGAGTCTTCAGCAGTCCAGGACTCGATTTTGGGTGAGGGCGTGCTTCAAAAAATGAAATCTCGAGCGTTAATTTGCGACGCTCGGACTTCTCTTCTGCCGGGGCGCTTGCGCCTTGGGCCACATATTTCTGTGAGCATTGCTATGCGCCCACAGAAGTCATGCGCCAACACTGTGGTGTGCTATGCGCCCAAGTGATGCCATGTTTTGTCCCTTTTAAATAGTGGTATGTTATACGCCTACGTACTGTTAGTGTATTATGCTTCCGCACGTCTTGTTTTGGGCGCGTAGGAGCCTTCATGATAGCTTTTTCTGCAGTTTTCTAAGTCTGAATTTTTTTTCTGCCTGTTTTGTAGGGATTTGGCTAGCAAATTTCTCCAGGATCGGTATCGGTGATTCTGGGCATGGTGAAGATGCAACACTTGATGTACACATCTGGGAGCTCCGGACTCTTCGTAATTTGGACGGGTTCTGGCTAGCAAATTTCTCCAGAACCGGCATCGGCGATTCTGAGCATGGTGAAGATGCAACATTTGATGCACACAGTAGAGAGGTCAGGACTCTTCGTGTTTTGGAAGGGTCTTCCTCAGATGGTAGGAAGAGCCTTTATACATCGAAGGGTCGGACGGTAGTTGGGCGTCATCGTGAATGTTCTGCTTTCACGGTCCTTCAAGTTGGTAAGAGCAACAGTAGGGATGTTGTTTTGAAGGTATGGTCCCTTGAAGAAGTGGGCCTATGACGTCCGCCATATGGGAGAGAGAAGAACATCATTTGTAGATATTTTAGCATGCTATATTTGCCCTCCTCCGTACAGCTTCTTGAAGGATCAACAGCCTTGTTTGCTTGCTCAGCAGTAAAACATGACCTCCTTTGCGGGCTACAAGACCACTTTTCGATGGAAACGTGGTGCTGCCACGCTGATCAAGCTGTGTTGCTGACGATTAGCAGATTTTCCCTTCTTTTGGGCATCAAATGTAATCTTCTGCTTTTTGCCTGAGTGAAAGAGATGAAAACTTTTCGTTTTGCTCATGAGATGTAGTCCTGTGAATGTAACTGATTTTGAATAAACATAATACATTTGCTCCACTCTTTGCTTGTGATGTATGTGGTGCTTGTATTAGAGAGCCAATAATACAACATTTGTGTAAATGGTATCCCGCTGGGGGAGCTCCCTCCCTCCTTTTTGTTTGCTTGAATCCATCGCCCTTCTGTACGCTGGCAGTGCAGGTAATAGATTTGAAACGAAAACCCAACGGAGGTAATATGGATGTGAGAGGTTTTATGGTTTTGACACCATGTCTTTTATCCCAGATTGGGTATAAGTATCGAGTCAGAAGATTACTGGTATCAGAGGTATAATATAGACGTGACACATGATAATCAGGAGTGGTTTTGTGAAATATCGATGCTAGAGGTACTGTGGACATAGCGAGAATATTTTTGGTGGGTATTCCGCTGAGGAATTTTGTGTGGACCTATTATCCATTTTATATTAGAATAATTCGAGTATAGATAATAAGTTGAATGAAGCTGCTAGTAGAGGTAATATGGACGTAATAGCAGAGGATGTTCTATATCTGACCAGAGGTAATATGGACGTGGAAAGATATATAGCATTAGGGAGGAGTGGATAGTTCAGAGGTAGTATGGACATGACTATCTTTGATGAATGCTTTGCTCAGAGGTTATGTGGACGTGGCAAAACATCTGATCATTCCGTTGGGGAAATAATTATCGGAAAACAATTCAGAGGTAATAGGGACGTGATTTGTTTTCGTCAAACCGAGTTTGGACGAAGTCAAAAAATGTAAATGATTCCACTGAGGAAATATTTAGAGGACCTATTATCCAGGGTGTATTCAAGACTCTTGAAATACGGATAATAGTTAGATAGGTTGTGTTTTTTTTGAATCATATAAACATCGCACTGTAAATTTACATGACTGAACGTATGTGAACATTATGTAAAAGAGGTTACACATAGTATCTCTTCAGGAACTTGCCGTTGATAGGCATCAAGAGCAAGTCACCGTCAGGCTTGGTCAGCCGGTACGCACCGTTAGAATACACCAATTCTATGACGAAGGGACCTTCACATTTAGGCTGGAATTTCCCTTTTGTTTTGTGTGTCATAACCATCGGTCTTTTTACTGCTAGGACCAGATCGCCGACTTGGAAGATCCTTTCCTTCACCTTTTTGTTGAAAGCTCTGGAAAGGCATGCTTGGTATAGCTCAATACGTTGTTGAGCTAATAGGCATTTTTCGTCTAGCGCTTCGAGTTCTTAGAGTCGTAGACGGTAGCTTTCTTCAGTAGTCATGTCGCTGGCTAGGGATACCCGGAGAGAAGGAATCTGGATTTCTAGGGGAAAAACTGCTTCGCTTCCATAAACAAGAGAGAATGGCGTACTGCCTGTTGGAGTCCGGACCGTTGTGCGATAGGCCCATAGACATTCATCGAGCTTCTCGTTCCAATCGTGCTTGTTTGAAGACACGAACTTCTTGAGAAGTTTTATGATGGTTTTGTTGAAGGCTTCTGCTAGCCCGTTAGCCGCTGGATTGTAGGCAATAGAGGCTATATTCTGGATTCGATTCTTATCGCAGAACTGATATAACACATGGCTTGCGAACTGTGGACCATTATTATGGATGATCCTGTAAGGTAGGCCGAAGCGGTAAATGCCGTAATGTTTGATGAAACTAATCATGTTTGATGTCTTCACTTTAGTGAGCGGTACAGCTTCAACCCATTTGGAGAAGTAATCGGTTATAGCTAGGATGAATCGATGTCCTTTAGAGGATGGCGGGCTGATTGGTCCTATCACGTCCATGCCCCAGGCTTCAAATGGCCAAGATGCTGCCGTCGGGTGTAGAAACTCCGAAGGTTGGTGAATATAGTCAGCGTGAAACTGGCAGGCTCTATACTTCTTCGCATATTCAATAGCATCTACTATCATTGTGGGCCAGTAATAATCCATTCATTTGAGGCAATCTTGTAATTTGGGGCCTGGTTGATGTGCACCACAAACTCCATCGTGAGCCTTTCGGAGTGCATGCTTGGCTTCTGTGTCTGGTAAGCATCGTAACAGTAGCCCGTCATAAGAGCGTCGGTACAGCATCTTGGTAGCTGTGTCGAAGTAGAATCTAAGGGATCGTCTTTGGATAGATACTGCTTCCTTCGGGTCCTCGGAAAGGATTCCATAGACAGCGTAGTCTATGAAGGAAAATCTCCAGTCTTTAGCGTCGACGTTTGTTTTCGTTGTGTAACTGTAATGAATATGCAAGGCATCTTTCACACAGAATAATTCTCGACCAGACACTGTGATCGACTGCTGAGTATTGGTGGAAACGGTCAAGGAAGCAGCAAGACCGGCTAGAGCATCTGCTTCTATATTCTGTAGTCGAGGCAGGTGCTCGATGAAGAATCCAGCGAAAGTAGACGCCAGCTCCTTTGTTGCTTGGTGGTAGGGGATGAGATCTTCGTGGCGAACTTCGTAATACCCTCGGACCTGACTAACTATTAGCTTAGAATCATCGTAAGCCTCTAGATAGTCAACTACCAGTTGCTTTGCCAGTTGTAGGCCCGATCATTAGGGCATTATATTCGGCTACATTGTTGGTGCATGGTTCCACGAGAGAATATGTCGGTGTGTGACCAGATGATCAGGTGACACAAGCACAACACCTACTCCAGCCACGATGTTCCCTTTGGGCCCTGTTCTTGATGCACCGTCAAAAAACATTCGCCAAATAGGGATTTCTTCAGTTGCAGTGTTAGACTCCACCACTTTGTCGGGGATTTCGTCGTAGAGTTTGGACGACTCCGGCACCGGATGAGCTACTAGAAAATTAGCTAATGCTTGACCTTTTACTGATTTCTGAGGGACGAAGATCATATCGTACGGAGTCAACAACATTGCCCATGTAGCTAAACGGGAATTGAGAGAGCCCGGTTTAGTCATGAGTATTCTAAGAGGGTTGACTTTAGATATAATGTGGATAGTCTGCCCAGACACGTAGTGGCGTATCTTCTGGATGGCAAATACTAGTACGAGGTATTCCTTCTCCACCGGTGTGTATCTGTGCTCGGTACCCACTATTGTGCAGCTGAGGTAGTAGACTGCCTGTTCATGTCCGCCTTGGTTCTTCTGAGATAAGAGGGTGCCAAAGGAATGATCTATGGCACGGACATATAGTAAGAAGGGCTTCCCCATTATTGGGGCTACCAGTACTAGAGGGCTTGTAAGATATGCTTTGATGTCATCGAATGCCCGCTGACATTGTTCAGTCCAGACGAAAGATACGCCTTTCTTCATTAGCTGAGTGAATGGTTGACACCTTCCAGAGAGGTTCGAAATGGATCGTCTGATGTAAGCTAGCCTTCCTTGTAGTCCGTGTAGCTCTTTGAGGTTTCTTGGAGGATGCATGTCAAGAATAGCCTTCACTTTCTCTGGGTCCAGATGTATACCCTTTGAAGTGATGACGAAACCAAGAAACTTGCTGCTGGAGGCTCCCAGAAAAGACTTGGTTGGATTCATCTTGAGTTGGTGTGCACGTATTAGTCCGAACACCGTTATCAAGTCTTGGAGGTGGTTGTCCTTGAGACGACTTTTGACTGCAATATCGTCTACGTAGCACTCTACGGTTTTACGCAAATGGTCGCAAAAAATTGTGTTCATGGCTCGCTGGTATGTTGCCCCTGCATTCTTTAATCCGAAGGACATTACCGTAAAGCAGTATACGCCCAAAGGTGTTCGAAAAGATATGTGTTTTTCATCATCGAGGAACATCTTGATCTGGTTATAGCCTGAGAACCCATCCATGAAGGACATCCGTTCGAAGCCGCAAGTGTTATCGATCATTATGTCGGTGATCGGTAGAGGGAACTCGTCTTTCAGACATGCAGAGTTCGAATCATGGTAGTCGATACAGACTCGAACTTTACCGTTCTTTTTTATGACTAGAACGATATTGGCAACCCAGTCGGGATGTTGTTCCTCGCGAATGAATCCACTGGTGATAAGCTTTTTGACTTCATTCTCGATGGCTTATATGACGTCTGGTCGAAATCGTCGTTGTTGCTGTTTTACTGGCTTAGCTATAGACGAAATGTTCAGGCGATACACGACGACTTTAGGGTCCAAGCCTGGCATGTCTTCATAGTTTCATACGAAAACGTCGATGTATTCTCTTATAAGCTGTATAAGTGACTTGCGTTCATCATCAGATAGCTTTTGCTGATGAAGATTGGTTTAAAGGATGCTTCATCTACTAGATTGACTTGGATGACTTCGTCTTCGGTAGGTGGTTCACGTTGTTCAAAGTACAGCTTCCAGCTGGTGTCTATCTTTTGAGCTTATTGCTCGAGTTTGATTGATTGGACATCGTCTGTAACTTGGTCGGCGGAAACCATGTGGATGGACAAAGTTGCTTTGAACATGTCGCCAATGCTAGAGTCTGAGTCCCAGAGGGAGGAATCAGAAGAATGAGAACAATGATCTGCTTCATCATCTGATCTTTCGAAAGTTGTTGGAGGAGAGACATAGCCCAAACCAACACCGTTTCGTTGGTAGTAGTTCTCTGGTTTGCCGGGAGGCACAAAGTGTCGAATTGGCAACCGTCGTCCTCGGCCGTAATTTAGCCCTTCGTCGTTTTTGATGTCGTATTCTATATTCTAGATGATATTCTTGGCATGCCAACTATGCCAAAAAAGTTGCATCTTCCCAGAGTCATAGTCAGCTTCTGTGTTGTACTTGGGAGGAGTCGAATCTAGAACGAACTTTCTCTCGCCAATTATACGACCGAAGATGATTAGCTCTTCATCTTTCTTTCTGGCTGGAATGATGAAGTAGTGGATATCTTCTGGGTAGACTTTTTCCCGTAGGTGAGACGTCGTGACCGGCATGCAGAGGTGTGGTCCTATGCCATTCTCTAGGGCGTATATCGTATCTATGTAATGGTTTACAGATTGATAGACATCAGAGTAATTTAAAGATAAACCTTTACCAAGGAAATATACAAGTTCTTCTTCAGGGATAACATCATCCGCTGAAGGTACATTATTATGATTATTGATATACTCAATGAGAGGGTCATCATCTGGAAGAGGAGCCACAATCTTGGCCGAGTTCACCACATAGGGTAATTGTTCAGGATTGGGAGGATGGACATCAGTAGGTTCCCCTTTGGGTGTTTTGTTGAGGGTGATGGTCAATGGTTTGACTTTGTCGAGTTTTTCCTTCTTCACCCAGATTGTGAGAGGCTTCGGGGTACTTTTTGGAGTAGTACGTCATTTGACTCGGATAATCAGTGGATCACCGTTGGGGGATGGAGGTGCTTCAGCTTCATTGTCAGCTTCATTGCCATCATCCTTAGGGGGTTGAGATTGGTAAAGTACCAAATCTCTATAGTAAGCTTCGATGCCCTTGAAAGGATCGACGTCAGCAAACTCGGTCTTAACGATACCGTCGCTGTTGACGTACTTGAAGCACTGGTAAAGTGTGAAAGGGACAATCATGTTCTCATGTATCCATGGACGTCCCAGCAAGATGTTGTAGGATACATTGGCATCGATCACATAGCAGGAGACCTTCGTTCTGATATCACCGATCTGGCATTTGAGACGGATCTTGCCCAGCGGATGGCTTCGACCAGCATTGAAAGCCATGATAGTTGTGTAGGTTGCGGATAGCTTGTGCAGAGGAATTCCCAGGATTTGAAGCAAGCTTCTAGGAATGATGCTGAAGGAGGATCCTGGATCGATGTGCATGCGGTCCACCTTGATCGCCCCGATATACCCTGTATAGTACAGGGGTCTATCATGACGATTATTTTTTAGTAGCATATCCTCCTGTGAGAAGATGATATTGGGCATCACTTCCATAGTACTGTGACAGTGGGGGCAGGAGACAGGATCTTCAGCGGGAGCTTTGACCTCAGCGAGGTAAGAGTCGGATGTAGCAATGCCTCACTTAAGGCCTTCCGTATTTTTTAGGGGAGTCGTAATAGATCGAACAGAGACAACCTGGCGGGTGTATTGGCTAGATGAGCCAGTATGTCAAAGTTGTAGGGTCGATCCATACCTTCTGGAGCTGGCGCCTTTAGAGACTTGTCAAACCGCGTCTCCTTCTGCTTGGATGTGGTTTAAGCCTTGGATGGGCCGGCTTCTGAGCTTGTAGGGGCAGCAGGAGCTAGAGAAGGCATCACTTTCAACCCGTCGCCCTTAACTATATGAAGGTCACTAGCTTTCCGGGCTAGAATGGACATATATTAATCAAATCGAATATGTAAGACGATGATCACTCTGTTGCGGTTGCTAACCCAAACAATCAGAGGGCCCACAAAATACTCGAGTAAGTGGCTTACCACATTCACTAGAAGGTCGCTACCCGTCTAGATGAAGTGCACCAATAATACCAATTTTACCGCAGTCCCTCCTAGGCCGAACGGTCCCAGTGCCCTGGTGATCAACATTCGAGGGAAGATAACACCCGTGCATGGGCAATATGTCTTTAAGTCCATTTGACCATGCAACGTATCTTATCTTTTATACAACCAAGCAAGTTTGTCTTATATCTATTTCAATTGGTACAATGCCTGTAACTCCACTTCCCAGTTTTCTTAAATAAAAATTCATTTTCTATACTTATTATTAATTTGGAAACATTTTTAATGATTTAAATATTAGACAATTTTACAATTTGAAATTGTTGTAACAACTTTTATATTGTTTTCTTATTTTAAAAACTGTTTTTAAATAATTTATGTAAATATGAAAAGGCAGAGGGTTAAATTGTAATTTTGCTATTAAATTTGGTTGCGGGTTAAATATGAAAAGGCAGGGGGGGTTTTTGCATATTGGCCAGTTGCGGGGGGGCTTAATTGCAAATTTCCATTTTATTTGTTTTTTTAACTGAACCGTTCGGAGAGAGAGAGCGGGCATTAATTTTCTCTCCACTCTTCTCTCGAGCTCGTTGTCTCTTCGTCTTCTTCCTGACTTCTTCCTCGACGAGCTTGGCTTCGACTTCCAGAGGGTAAACCCTAACCCTAACCTAACCCTAATCTCTACTGTTGGTCAGATCTATGTCAGATCTATGGCCTAGACTCTGAGATCCTTTGATCGGTGACGAGATCTAGGGTTTCTGTGGTTGTGTGAGATCGATGATGTTGTCTTTCTCTTCGAACAGTTCTAACTGTTCAGATCCGTTGGATCTAGGGTTTCTGTGGTCCGATCTTGTAGATCGACCCTTGCATGTGGTTATTTTGGGTTGCATGTTAGATCTGTGATGTTCTTTAGTTGATTCTTCGGGATCAAGTTGATCTGTGACTATTTCTGTGGTTGTGATGTTGTTTTCTGAGGAGTTTTACTCCAGATCTGGTAGTGGTTCCAGATCTGTTGAGTGCGGGTTCGATGGTGTTTTCTGAGGAGTATCCAGTGGATCTATTCCTTTTGCTTACATGCTGTCGGTTGGCCTAGACCTAACGAAACCAGTGGTGACTCTAGGGTTGCTCGGTTCGTTAGATCAGGGATGGGTTGTTTTTAGAAATGTTTCCTTATCCATTTCTGTGTGGATTTTGTGGATGGATCTGATGTTCTGAATCCTTCTTTTTGGGACTGAGATCTTGTGTCTAAACACTTTCGTGTCCGACACTGCATGCATGCCATAACTTTGGATATGATGTTAGTTCCATTTTTGATGAACTGAGATCTCAGTTGGACACTCTCGTGTCCGACACTGCATGCATATTTTATGGATTTTAATTGATGACTTCTTCTTCTTCTCTTTTCTGTTATTTGTTGCTGAGGGATTTTCTGGTGTTGGACCTCTGTCCCGACTGGACTGTGGACTGTACCTACCTGTTCGTATCCGATGTTCGTGTCGGATACGAAGTGGCGCGGATTCGTGGCTAGTACATTGCTGGACCTTGCTGTAGCCGTGTCCTCTTTCCCGTGTCCGACGTGCGTGTTGGACACCAAGGAGATGATGTGACTTCTGACCCTGACGTGACTGGCCTTGGACTGTGGGCCTGACCGGCGGTGGACTTTGGCAGTTTGCGGTTATCTGTTGTTGGGCCGGTTGGTGTTTTTCAGTGGGCTTATCTTTGTATTTTCTTTTGTGGGCTGTTAGTATGGGCTGGGCCATACTGAATGTGTTGTAATATTATTTAATTATGGGCTGGATGACTGTAATTAATTAATTGTTGGGCTGGCTTGGCTGGGCCATGTTGGGCCGGGCTTATATGTTGTAGTTATAATTGGGCTGGTTAAATAGTCGGGTCTGAACTGATCCTTGGTTTTGGGTAAGTGGGCCGAGTGGTTGTGGGCCGACCTGTGAATTTTTGCCTTGGGCAGGACTATCTGTAGTTTAATTTTGTAAAACCTTTTTCAAATAAATAATAAATTATGTTATTTTTCCAATTATTGTGAGTTGATGGAAACATCCTCTTAGAACCAATTTTTTTATAACTAAAAACAATTAGTTAACTTTTCCTTAATTACTACTGATTAGTTAACTCTTTTCTTAAATAACTTTCTTTATAAACCAAGTTTATAAAACAAACCACTTTTATATATATAAAAAGTTGCAATGCTAACTCTATATATATAATGAGTTTTTGAATTATAAACTTATAGAACTCTTAGTGTTAAACACGTAAAACCAAGGGTTGTGTTTAGCATTTGATTTTCCAGTTAGTAATTAAACCTAGTGTATGTAACTTGTGAACCTCCAAATAAAACTAACTTATTTGGGAAGGATCAAGATAAGATTTAGTTCTTTAATTAACCTAGAAGCAACTAGCATAGTTTATTAACCAACTTGTACATCACTATTGTTAACAGGAGGACATCTAGCCTTGATCTTCACCCGTACTTTTCTGGAGCAAGGCAAGTACATTCTATGGTTCTGTTCAGTGCATTTTCCTTGTTCTTTATTGCTGACACACTGCGACACGTTCATGTTCTTTCTGGCTTGTTCTTTCATGTTCTTACTTGTATCTTGGGGTGGAGAAATACTCTAGATATGTGACTAAACCCGGTTACTTATTCATGATCTTTAGCTTAGGCCTCGCACAGTGCACGCGGGCCCTAAGCCGTACCATTACATGATCTTCCAGGATCCTTTCATGTTCTTTCATGATCTTACCCAAGCCGGTCACATATCTAAGTAGTATTTCAAACATATAAACACATGTTCAGGATATTGTTCTTACATTAGTTTCTCTTGATCCTGATCTTGATATTAGTCGTGATCTTTACTGCATCTTACATTGTCATGATCTTTCATGTATCTTTATAGCAGTAGTTCATGATCTTCATGTTCTTTACATACTTGTTCTTATCCTGTTCTTCTAGCATTTACTTTCCATATCATTATGTTATTGTTCATTACCTAGAACTGTGCTTTGCTCCGCTCCTGACTGGATATGTTATGATAGGTGAGATGGAGGCTTTGTGTGACACATACTATGGGCATGATACTGCTTTCCTTGAGCCAGCTGGAGCTGCTTGTGACATAGAGGCTGCAGAAGCCTAGTTATCTTCCATTTAGTTGTCTTTCCTGCTTTTGAGACTTTAGTCAGACTTTAGTTACATTTCTGGATGAATGTAATAATAAAATGCTTAGACATGTATTTGAATATTCTGGGATCGTTTATAGATATGCTGTGACATTACTTCTCATTTACTTGACTTGTTAGATTTTCCCTAGTTCTGGTACAGCTTACTTCGTCGTGTCTAACGACGAAGGCTGGGCGTGTCCGACACGTGTCCGATTATTCGGGAGCGGGTCGTGACATGTTTTTAGTGGTGGCCCATGCAGGTCCATCCTAATAGTACCTAGGTCTTAGTGTACTATTGGGGGACTTGATTTACACTAGGGAAACTTGATCACAGCATAGGAAAGTCGGGAAATAAGGGTATATCAGGTATATCAGGTGTATCAGGTATTTTAATATTCTATAAACACTTGTTGTATGTAGGTCTAGGTTATTTTAACAGTTTTTTTGTTTTGCAGATAGTTCAAAAGCATGCGACACCAGAACTGTCAATTCACCTGCACTTGATGGTTCCGAGCTTCCATTACGTTCTATCACTCTACTATCCCCATGGGTAGTACGTAGTTGACAGAGACGCCTGAAGAGTCCCTTGACAACCAGAGGAAGCAGGCCACCTTTCCAAGTCAGACTTGTGGATACACTCTCCGAGCCAGGAAGGACTTCTGATTTCCAGACTTCCAGACCTTTGGACTTCTCCGACACCGAGCACATATCTTGCATCGAGGAGCAGATCGAGAACCTGAAGCCGCCACTGAAGATCATCTCAGCATGTGAGGATCCGACTCCTCCGAAGATTGAAGTCGCCAACCATGAGATCCAGCTTGTAGCACCTACAACAAGATGGGAAGCTGAAGCACAGGAGAGACATGAAGACATATGACGAAGACAACAACTAGCCTGGATTCACAAAGCGTCATCAGACTGGGACAGTGTTTCTTCAATCGCATCGTCAGATTCAGACAATGACCAATTATTCTTACTGCCGCCATCCAAGACATCGCTTCGAGGAGTGCCGCAAAAGACGGAGACTACACTTGTTCTGCGGATCGTCTGCCCACCAAGTCAAGAAACTGCCCGGAGGCCACTGATCACACTGTCCAAGGACAAGCACGAGGAGCACCAGTATCACAGAAGGACTCGTTCCTCCAGATTCAGCAATCACGTGGAGCACTACCGCATGGACCAGTTTACGACAGAACAGTTGAAGAAGGTTGAATGGATTTCAGTCCCGGTGGAAATACTGAAGACAGATTGAAGACAGAAGATTTCTTTTGCATGGTTGGGAAAACCATGTATCTTGATTAGCAATCCAGTTTTCCTTAAAAATTCTTTTAGCATCTAGACATTTTTGAAACTTCTTGTTTTCTATTTTGGAATCTTGGCGGATATTCGAAACTTAATTCGAGATATTATTTTCCTATTCGTTGATTGATACTCCTCCATCCATTCTTCATAACCTTGCTCTTTTCGAGATTCTACTCAGGAATTTTGTTTCCTATTCAGGACTAGTTACAATTAGTAAATTTTGTTTCTTTCCGAAGTTCAGTTTTTCTATTTTGGGCTGGTTGGAATTTGATTTTTATTCAATACTTGTTTCTATTCACCATTCAAGACATCGTTTGAAAACTTCGGTTTCGACCTGTTCCCTATGTGAGATTCGTTTCCTACGTGGCTTGTTTCTACTTGGAAATTATTCTGTTCACAACCTTGCTTCGATCTTGTTCCCTATTTGAAGTATCGCTTGTTTTATGGATATTGTTTTACTCACCCATTGATTCTTTTTCCTATTCATAACTTGATTCCATTCGAAAATTTAAGATCATGTTTCCTATTTCGAGACTTTGTTTTGTTCGTAATTTTGTCTCCCATTCAAGATTTACCAGACTTTGAATTTCAGTTCCTACTCGTGACTCGATGAACCCTTGTCCTCTATTTGATATCTTGTTTCCTCGTCAAGATTTTCTATTCTAGATTTTATTTCCTTATTCACGACTTTGTTGATACTTGTTTTCTATTTTTTTCTTTCTTTCACTATGTACTTTATTGGAGAATTCCTTTTCAATTCAAGTTTTGCTCGAGATTTCATTGTTATTCGAGATTTTATTGAAACTTGTTTCCAGTATGGAATTTTATGCTCATTTTAAAACTTGCCTCCTATTTGACATCTTGCTTCAGTTCATCCTTCGAGACTCTGTTATTTCTTAGGGATAATGTTCCATATATGGAATCTTGTTACCATTCCAGATATCAGTTGATATTTCGTCATAATTTGAAACTTCGCACCCTGTCTGAAAATTTTAAATCTCCCTGGCTGCCTTTTGTACTCACTGATTGGATCCCTTGTCATTTTTAGTACCTAAGAAATCATGTATTCTAACAGTCAGGTAACTTCACCATTCCGTGACTTGGACTATTGAAACTCATTTTGAACTCCTTGAAACTCTTTTGAAATTTCTAGGAATAAAGTCGAGAGGCTATTCGATGACCTACTATGGCATGACAGTTGCGCGCTGCAGCCATTAGCTGGATTATGGAGACTGAGGGTTCACTGCAGCCAGTAGCGCACTGGCGAGGCAGGAACTCTAAGTTGAAGTGATTTCAGACACTCATAGGTTTTCGAGTATTGACGAGACTTGTCATATTCTTCATATCTTGATCTCTTGGGTTGTTTCGTCAATGATTGTTGGAAAATGGATAAGGTTGATAGAGTATTTGGAGACATATTGTTATTTGAGTCACGGAGCCGAAAGTCCACTGCAGTCAGATACATACTGGCGGGGTAGGGATTCTAAGCAAAGTGATTTCAGATACCAACATGTTCTTGAATATTCTAGAGACTATAATTCCTTTTTATATGATTATTGATTTTCGAGAATCACAGATCCTTGCACGTTCATCCTGACTTGATACTGTATCTCCTGAGTATTTCGTACGTCTCCTCAATCAACCCTTGCTAAATTTTTCTTCTAGCATTTTATCGTTAGATCATTGAATTCCTCAAAATTGTATATTACCCGATTGAGATTCCGTACTTCATTTGTGACTTGTCTAAATTTCGATCTTAGGTCATGTCTATCTAACCATGATTTTCTATCTTGTTCTAGTCTACCTGCGTTAAACTACCGATTTTTGATCGTACTTAATACTTGTGTCTTCATGATTTTGCCCCTCTAAGTTGTAATTGGAACTTCATTCTATCTCGTGCCTATTTGATTCTTGATCATTGATCGTGTTATTCCAACTTCTTGTGTGTAATTATCGTACAGGGTCTCAAGCCTCAGGTAGCGTCTCAGAGTTTACAGGATCGGCAGAAGAGTTGGGCGGACAGCAGCAGGCGGCCACTTGAGTTCGAGGTTGGAGACAGAGTGTTCTTGAAGATCTCACCGACCAGAGGCGTCATTCGGTTCGGCAGAGGCGGGAAGCTCAGTCCGAGATTCATTGGACCATTCGACGTGACAGCACGGATTGGCGAGGTGGCGTACCGACTAGCGCTTCCAGCTAGGTTGGAGGGAGTGCACGATATTTTCCACGTATCTCAGCTTCGACGATACATTCCAGACCCCAGCCACGTGGTGGACTTTTCAGAGCTGGAGGTGGGCCCGAGATTGACTTACGAGGAGCAGCCAGTAGAGATCCTCGACCGGAGGGAGAAGCGTCTGCGGAACCAGACCATTCCTCTTGTCCGCGTCATGTGGAGACACCACTCTCCGGGAGAGTCCACATGGGAGCGTGAGGATGAGATGCGTGAGCGATATCCTAGTTTGTTCACTTGAGTGCTTTGTATTTTATGCATTTCTTTTGAATTCAATAAACAACTTTTTGGATTCACTATTCTTGATTTTCTGTGTTTGCATTCCAATTTCGAGGACGAAATTTTTTTCAAGGGGGAGAGATTTGTAACTCCACTTCCCAGTTTTCTTAAATAAAAATTCATTTTCTATACTTATTATTAATTTGGAAACATTTTTAATGATTTAAATATTAGACAATTTTACAATTTGAAATTGTTGTAACAACTTTTATATTGTTTTCTTATTTTAAAAACTGTTTTTAAATAATTTATGTAAATATGAAAAGGCAGAGGGTTAAATTGTAATTTTGCTATTAAATTTGGTTGCGGGTTAAATATGAAAAGGCAGGGGGGGTTTTTGCATATTGGCCAGTTGCGGGGGGGCTTAATTGCAAATTTCCATTTTATTTGTTTTTTTAACTGAACCGTTCGGAGAGAGAGAGCGGGCATTAATTTTCTCTCCACTCTTCTCTCGAGCTCGTTGTCTCTTCGTCTTCTTCCTGACTTCTTCCTCGACGAGCTTGGCTTCGACTTCCAGAGGGTAAACCCTAACCCTAACCTAACCCTAATCTCTACTGTTGGTCAGATCTATGTCAGATCTATGGCCTAGACTCTGAGATCCTTTGATCGGTGACGAGATCTAGGGTTTCTGTGGTTGTGTGAGATCGATGATGTTGTCTTTCTCTTCGAACAGTTCTAACTGTTCAGATCCGTTGGATCTAGGGTTTCTGTGGTCCGATCTTGTAGATCGACCCTTGCATGTGGTTATTTTGGGTTGCATGTTAGATCTGTGATGTTCTTTAGTTGATTCTTCGGGATCAAGTTGATCTGTGACTATTTCTGTGGTTGTGATGTTGTTTTCTGAGGAGTTTTACTCCAGATCTGGTAGTGGTTCCAGATCTGTTGAGTGTGGGTTCGATGGTGTTTTCTGAGGAGTATCCAGTGGATCTATTCCTTTTGCTTACATGCTGTCGGTTGGCCTAGACCTAACGAAACCAGTGGTGACTCTAGGGTTGCTCGGTTCGTTAGATCAGGGATGGGTTGTTTTTAGAAATGTTTCCTTATCCATTTCTGTGTGGATTTTGTGGATGGATCTGATGTTCTGAATCCTTCTTTTTGGGACTGAGATCTTGTGTCTAAACACTTTCGTGTCCGACACTGCATGCATGCCATAACTTTGGATATGATGTTAGTTCCATTTTTGATGAACTGAGATCTCAGTTGGACACTCTCGTGTCCGACACTGCATGCATATTTTATGGATTTTAATTGATGACTTCTTCTTCTTCTCTTTTCTGTTATTTGTTGCTGAGGGATTTTCTGGTGTTGGACCTCTGTCCCGACTGGACTGTGGACTGTACCTACCTGTTCGTATCCGATGTTCGTGTCGGATACGAAGTGGCGCGGATTCGTGGCTAGTACATTGCTGGACCTTGCTGTAGCCGTGTCCTCTTTCCCGTGTCCGACGTGCGTGTTGGACACCAAGGAGATGATGTGACTTCTGACCCTGACGTGACTGGCCTTGGACTGTGGGCCTGACCGGCGGTGGACTTTGGCAGTTTACGGTTATCTGTTGTTGGGCCGGTTGGTGTTTTTCAGTGGACTTATCTTTGTATTTTCTTTTGTGGGCTGTTAGTATGGGCTGGGCCATACTGAATGTGTTGTAATATTATTTAATTATGGGCTGGATGACTGTAATTAATTAATTGTTGGGCTGGCTTGGCTGGGCCATGTTGGGCCGGGCTTATATGTTGTAGTTATAATTGGGCTGGTTAAATAGTCGGGTCTGAACTGATCCTTGGTTTTGGGTAAGTGGGCCGAGTGGTTGTGGGCCGACCTGTGAATTTTTGCCTTGGGCAGGACTGTCTGTAGTTTAATTTTGTAAAACCTTTTTCAAATAAATAATAAATTATGTTATTTTTCTAATTATTGTGAGTTGATGGAAACATCCTCTTAGAACCAATTTTTTTATAACTAAAAACAATTAGTTAACTTTTCCTTAATTACTACTGATTAGTTAACTCTTTTCTTAAATAACTTTCTTTATAAACCAAGTTTATAAAACAGACCACTTTTATATATATAAAAAGTTGCAATGCTAACTCTATATATATAATGAGTTTTTGAATTATAAACTTATAGAACTCTTAGTGTTAAACACGTAAAACCAAGGGTTGTGTTTAGCATTTGATTTTCCAGTTAGTAATTAAACCTAGTGTATGTAACTTGTGAACCTCCAAATAAAACTAACTTATTTGGGAAGGATCAAGATAAGATTTAGTTCTTTAATTAACCTAGAAGCAACTAGCATAGTTTATTAACCAACTTGTACATCACTATTGTTAACAGGAGGACATCTAGCCTTGATCTTCACCCGTACTTTTCTGGAGCAAGGCAAGTACATTCTATGGTTCTGTTCAGTGCATTTTCCTTGTTCTTTATTGCTGACACACTGCGACACGTTCATGTTCTTTCTGGCTTGTTCTTTCATGTTCTTACTTGTATCTTGGGGTGGGGAAATACTCTAGATATGTGACAAAACCCGGTTACTTATTCATGATCTTTAGCTTAGGCCTCGCACAGTGCACGCGGGCCCTAAGCCGTACCATTACATGATCTTCCAGGATCCTTTCATGTTCTTTCATGATCTTACCCAAGCCGGTCACATATCTAAGTAGTATTTCAAACATATAAACACATGTTCAGGATATTGTTCTTACATTAGTTTCTCTTGATCCTGATCTTGATATTAGTCGTGATCTTTACTGCATCTTACATTGTCATGATCTTTCATGTATCTTTATAGCAGTAGTTCATGATCTTCATGTTCTTTACATACTTGTTCTTATCCTGTTCTTCTAGCATTTACTTTCCATATCATTATGTTATTGTTCATTACCTAGAACTGTGCTTTGCTCCGCTCCTGACTGGATATGTTATGATAGGTGAGATGGAGGCTTTGTGTGACACATACTATGGGCATGATACTGCTTTCCTTGAGCCAGCTGGAGCTGCTTGTGACATAGAGGCTGCAGAAGCCTAGTTATCTTCCATTTAGTTGTCTTTCCTGCTTTTGAGACTTTAGTCAGACTTTAGTTACATTTCTGGATGAATGTAATAATAAAATGCTTAGACATGTATTTGAATATTCTGGGATCGTTTATAGATATGCTGTGACATTACTTCTCATTTACTTGACTTGTTAGATTTTCCCTAGTTCTGGTACAGCTTACTTCGTCGTGTCTAACGACGAAGGCTGGGCGTGTCCGACACGTGTCCGATTATTCGGGAGCGGGTCGTGACAATGCCCCAATGTTCTCAATGAACGCCCCGAAGGCCACGAATATTTCGAAGGCACCATGATGCATCGACAGTTATGTCACTGTGGACACACACAAAAAAAAAGAAAAAAAAATGCTGTCTTTTTTTTATTGGCGCAAGGCACCACAAATCGAGTACGCCTGAGAGATCCTACGCTGAGGATCCCCAAGTACGAAAAGAAGAATTCTGGGGAATAGGACGATGGAGATCGAGCGGCAGTTGCTCCTTTACTCCGCTGACACTCCGATTACAAAAGTAGGAGAAAACCTAAGAAAATTGCTAACTCTCGGCTCACTGACAAAAAGTGCAACAATTTGGCTCTTGAAAATGCTCTCCGTTCTGTCTGTTGAGGAGGAAAAAAGCCCCCCTTTTATAGTCGTTCTTGGGCTGGAACGATGTTATGCGGCCACATAAAGAAACACGCTGGATCTTACGTGGGCGCATGGTCCAGCTTTGGGCGCATAGGTGTAGGCGCATACAGGCTGCAAGATTATAGGTTGGTCGTAGTATTGACGTGGCCACATGCTTTAGTGCACGACTGCTCGTGGAGACTGACGTGGCCATGCGCTTCGGTGTACGTTCTGATCGTGGCTTTGACTGAGTCAGGCTTGGGCACATAGCCATGTCTCAGGCTATGCGCCCTCCTTTCGGGGGACCTAGTCTTGGGAGCATTGAGTTATACTTGGACTGGGCACATTGAGCTTCATTTAGTGGGCGCATGGAGTCGAACTGACTGGGCGCATAGAGCTGCTTTGACTTGGGCGCATGGGGCTATGTTTGCTGAAAATTTTTATGCTTCTACAGTCACATCCGTGGCACAACTGTTCTCCTCGTCGCAACGACGCCATCTTTTGTAAGTATTGTGCAGTTGCGCACATTCATCCTCTTTTCTTGTATCGTGCATTCAATGCATGCCTCGAAGCCGTGTTTCCATATTCTACACCTTAGTATTCAACGTGTTATACTTACGTTCCATCCTTCCGACTTGTGCAACTGAGGCACGCCTCGATAAGGTATTCAATGTTCTATCGCTTGTGCACTGAGGCACTCGCAACGATATAGTCTTTCAATGTTCTAGCATGCTAACTCGTGCGCGGGGGTACGGAATGACTTATGCACTGGGGAACTCGTCGATACATTTATCCCATGTTCTTATGGCTTGCGCACCGAGGCGCTCACATTTGTGATATTCTATGTTCCATAGCGACCCGTACCTTTGCTGTATGATTCTTTTCAATTGTTCTATCTAGTGTTCGACACGTACTATATTTATCTCTTTATCGAGCCACGCCCGTGGCATTGATAGGTTAACTCAGCTTACAATGATATATATTTTACTTAGGCATGAAGGAGTAGGAAAGAGAGTCAATGTCCCCCCACCTTGAGGCGATACGCCTTGTCGTTTCGCCGAGCCGATGCGGCTCAATTTTATAACTTCGTTGCACGGCCAACTCTTCTGACTTAGCCATTCGAGCACTTCGTGCTTCATTGAATTATACATCTGATTTGGCTTACCGTGCCCAAGTCCCAGTCCGTCGCAAGGCGACGATTTGGTTTCGCGGACCCCTTACTGAATAAGGCAGAATGTCGACCTTTAATATTTCAGCATAAACGTATAAGCTGCACATGAAACCAACTAAAATCAATACTTGCATCGATTCGTACTTGCGCCTTGGTCGATTAGATTTCTTAGAATCTTCGAGTCGATCCAACGCACTTATCCTTTGGGGAAATACGATGCTTTGTATCGATCCAACTTGATGCATTCTTTGGGACAAGGCAACTCTTCGCATCGACTTAGTACGATGCATTGCTCGGGACAACGTAACTCTTGTAACGATTCACATCGATACACAATCGGGTCAAAGCAACTCTTTGAGTCAACAACTCAGCATAATGCACTGTACGGAGCGGGGCATTACATAATATACCACTCAAAACAAGTTCGTCCTCGAACCGAAACCAATACTAAATTTCTAAGAGTTTTACTAGATCGTTCCACGATCTCGTTTCACTATCGTTTGGATCATACAACTTAGTTTGGAATCATACACATACTTTAGGCATCCCACTAATATATGCATTTCTGTCAAGCTTAGTTGTAAGATATCGGAACAACGCTAACATGTAACTTCTTATTCTCAATTACTTGCCATCTCGTACTCTCGATCGGCCTTGGCTCTAGTGCTTGTTCTTACAATTCTAGCGCACATGCATATTGATACATACGTGATTCATTCAATAAAGTCACGGCACGCGATGCGATTCAAAATTACATTTCTCATTTCGTATGTTTCATCGGGACTATCAATTCTATGCGTCTCGTCAAGCCGTCGCGCATCCAATCACAACGAGTCTCCGCAACGCCTTGCATTTGACGTCGCTACCTAACTATTTCCAAAGTCTGGCTATGCAAATTATCTCGATACAATTTTCTTTGTTGACATGCAATTGCATCAACATTCAGGACTACGCCCGCTAGGTTACTTACCTAGACACCGTGCTCAAATTCTTCCGACGCAACTTTAAATTGACATTGCACAAAGGCCACAATCTATCCGACACAAAGTTTAATTCAAGTCGACGATGCTCAAGGCCACGATCATCTTAACACGAAGGTCTTTACAATGCGTCTTACATTCGATTCCTATCGAGTAGAAAATTTCTAACCAAATTCTATACTTGTCCGTCTCGCAACATCGAATATAAGTCTGATTCACGCAAGCTCATTTGCAAGGCGAATCTGAATCTAACGACATAACTCGTAAGTCATTCCCTTATCGTTCTCTCTCGTACATAGCATGATTCTTATAATCGCCTATCCGAATCACCAAGTTTGTTGGTAAATTTCTAGCGTCGACTAATATAACCATTCAAGCATTCATCCGACGAATACCCAAAAACTAGCTACATCATTCTCAATCGAAAGTTATTCCAACAATTTTCGATCGCCTAGACTTATCGTCAACTTGTACCACACTGTATTTGTTATCGATGCAATTTTGTATGCGACACCGCATGGGTTATCTTACGGTCTGCAACATTCAATTTGATTTGGCGGTCAAGTCTTCTAGGGTCAGCTGCCCCGAAGCTACGCTCGATAATTGTGGATCATCACCGAAGAAAAATTTACTACGAACCATACTATATCTTATTTCGGAGCCAAATCACGTTCCGATGATTTCTATGCGACTACCCAATTTCGGACAAAAAAACTATTTCTATCGGCGCAAGTGATGCGCAACTATCCTCCGAATAAAGTCATGCACTCCATCGATGATCCTGCTATTCACGACGCGTCTACTCGCATTAGGTTCGAGTCTACCTTATTTGCGGTCGACACACGAGATGCTATACGCATCGAGCAATCGTCGATGACTTATAGTCTCGTCTTGATCAATCACAAAGTTTATGATCAACCAGTTCGTTTCATTATCGTATTGTTATTTACAAAATTGATAGTGCGAGGCACACTCCATTTTGTATTCTCACATCGTGCTTACGTTTTCTTACATATCGATCTCGATACGTCGTATCAATTTCGATAGCATAAGGGTTAATTTTGAATCCGTTTCAATGTCAACATAACTCGCATCGCATACATCTAAGTTTGCAATAAACTTTTCCATACGCATCAACTCGTTTTCCGATTCGCCGTATCCCGCTATACTTTGATCGCGTAACTGATTTACTGATTATCCAACATCGAACCCTCAAGTCAAACGATCTCGCCCTCTAAGTTTCGCCTGTTTTTCAGTCGTACTCAAATGAGTTTCGTCGCAACATAACCAATCTATCTTCGTAGGCACGATTACCGCGTCAACCAACTTTTCAGTGAGTCGCAATTTGTGCGATCCGATTATAATTCGTATTGTCAAAATTTCTATCGAGATCATAAGTCGTACGATTCGATTTCGACTCGCGTATTGTATCATTTTTTGTCGAGATCGCAAGTGATGTGATTCGATTATAATTTGTATCGCCCAACATTTCTATCGAGATTGCAAGTCGTGCGACTCGTTTGTAAGCTCGAGTTTTCCTTTTCCGTCGATCCGATTATTGTTTCAAGATATAATCGTTCTGCTGGTTTCGGTCGTCCGACCGACTTATAATTTCCGTCCGACGTATCATTCATTGATACGAGTCTTGCCTTATCATCCCAACCAATTTTTTCGAAGAATACTTGTATCAACATACCGTCATACAAATTTCCAATCGAGTCTCGGTACTCCCCCGTCCGTTGCAGACAAACCTTCCCTAATTCTCACAACTCGTCGATGCAATTAATCGCACAAGTGGTATATCATATACCACTCAGAATCGAGTCATTCATCGCATACGCGGTATGGCATATACCACTCAGAAATCAAGTCAATTCCTTCGTATATACTCAGTATGAACCAATAATCTCTTCCGACTCACGATTTTCGCAGTGATCATGCTTGATCACAATCGTAACTTTTTGATAAATCAAGATCTGACACAATTCGGCCAATGCATTCATTTGCCAACACAAGCTCGGTGCGCAACCGAACTAATTTCGTTTCTATCAATTTACACATTTTAGTTCCTTCAGTTGCATCTTGTGCAACGATTTATTCTTGATATCCGTTGCACTCCATGCAGCAATTTCACTTTGATATGCATTACACCACGTGCAATAATTTACTTTCGATACGCATTGCACATCGTGCAACGACTTAATTCTGACATTCATTACACTCGTACAACGATTTATTTTCGACATCTGTTGTACCCCGTACAACAATTTATTCCCGACATTCAAAGTCAATGCTTAAATCCGTTCAACACATTCGGTATTGACATATCACTTTTCATCGCAACGCACATTCGAAATCAATACGTGAATCCGTTCGACACATTCAATATCAACTTTCATTTTCTTTTCAACATATCTTTTACAATCAATGCGTGGCAATTACTGCAGCAACATTCCACGACTTTCATTGTATCGATGCAACCAACATTTCTCATATCGATCATTACAAACAACGGACATCTCAAATTACAATTCACTACATGTTGCATCCGTAACAACAAATCCTTGAATTCACATCTCGTAACTTGTCGTACTTGCAGCAACAAACCTTTCACAATTTTTTTCAGCAAACACCATGTAATTTTCAAAACAACACGCGGCAAAATTACATGATTTCTATTAGACTTATTGTATGAAACATCCAGTGCGGCATCAAGTAGAGTCAAGAGTGATTTCGAATGGTGGTGGACAACTCTTTGGAATTGAAACAAAGCACACGTCCAGAGGAAATTGAGCCTAGAGCTCTAATACCAATTTGTCATGCCCCGATCCGGAATCACCCGAATCATCATCCTCGCAGGGGGCGTGTTGCCACACGAGCCTGAAGTTGCATTCGTGCAAGTCAAGATGACAAGTTCTCAAATGGTTATCTTTGAGTTGATATTAACAACGAAAGGAAAACAGAGTATACAAAACAATTCTCTTTATTGATATTCGAAATGAGATTACAAAGGCTTTAGATAGCCCAACAATATATGCCAGATTGGCTACAACACTCAGGTTCTCTCTTGCCCATAAAGGATTTTACCGTTCCGTACATTATGCCTTCTATATCTCGGCCGCATCAATCCTGTTGCATGTCCGAGCGGCAATGCGATCACATGCCTCAATACGCTTCGGTATTTCAAGCCTCAACGCGTTCAAGCGAAGCTCCGCCGTGAGCAGACCAATCCCTGAACCTGCTAGCAAACTAGTAGAGGATTAGTAATTTTGTCCTCGCTGTACTGATCAAAAATCCACTTAACAAACCGACATTTAGTATTGTATTGATTCATGCAAACATACAATTTAGTTCTCTTTTTATGTTCTCCTTAGGATCAGTTCATGGCATAATTCGAAGACTGTAAGGCATGTTATCATGGCAAGCATGTTATTCGATTCGTATAAGGAAACATGCAACCAATAGCAATCCCGTGTTGTTACGTGAGTTCTTACCAATATCGACGTACTCGCCCTTGCACCGACGCATGGTGAATATGCTTATCAGCTTTCCCTGTCATGTTATAAGTGCCCTCTATTCAGGATCTATATGTGCACGATGTATGTATGCCTTGCACTTTCAACCCATCGCCCTTAACTATATGAAGGTCACTAGCTTTCCGGGCTAGAATGGACTTATATTTATCAAATCGAATATGTAAGACGATGATCACTCTGTCGTGGTTGCTAACCCAAACAACCAGAGGACCCCCAAAATACTCGAGTAAGTGGCTTATCACATTCACTAGAAGGTCGCTATCCGTCTAGATGAAGTGCACCAACAATACCGATTTTACCGCAGTCCCTCCTAGGCCGAACGGTCCCAGCGCCCTGGTGATCAACGTTCGAGGGAAGATAACACCCGTGCACGGGCAATATGTCTTTAAGTCCATTTGACCACGCAACGTATCTTATCTTTCATACAACCAAGCAAGTTTGTCTTATATCTATTTCAATTGGTGCAACGCCCCAATGTTCTCAATGAATGCCCCGAAGGCCACGAACATTTCGAAGGCACCATACCGCATCGACAGTTATGTCACATTCGTGGCACAACTGTTCTCCTCGTCGCAACGATGCCATCTTTTGTAAGTATTGTGCAGTTGCACACATTCACCATCTTTTCTTGCATCATGCATTCAATACAAGCCTCGAAGCCGTGTTTCCATATTCTATGCCTTAGTATTCAACGCATTATACTTATGTTCCATCCTTCCGACTCGTGCAACAGAGGCACGCCTCGATAAGGTATTCAATATTCTATTGCTCGTGCACTGAGGCACTCGTACCGATATAGTCTTTCAATGTTCTAGCATGCAAACTAATGCACGGGGGCACGGAATGACTTATGCACTGGGGAACTCATCGACACAGTTATCCCATGTTCTTATGGCTTGCGCATCGAGGCGCTCGCCTCTGTGATATTCCATGTTCCATAGCGACTCGTACCTTTGCTGTACGATTCATTTCAATTGTTCTATCTAGTGTTCGACACGCACTATATTTATCTCTCTATCGAGCCATGCCCGTGGCATTGATAGGTTAACTCAGCATACAATGATATATATTTTACTTAGGCATGAAGGAGTAGGAAAGAGAGCTAATGTCCCCCCACTTCGAGTCGATACGTCTTGTCGTTTCGTCGAGCCGATGCGGCTCGATTTCTTAACTTCGTTGCATGGCCAACTCTCCTGACTTAGCCATTCGAGCACTTTGTGCTTCATTGAATTATACGTTTGATTTGACTTATCGTGCCCAAGTTCCAGCCCGTCGTAAGACAACGATTTGGTTTCGCGGACCCCTTACTGAATAAGGCAGATTGTCGACCTTTAATATTTTAGCGTAAATGTATAGCCTGCACATGAAACCAAATAAAATCAATACTTGCATCGATTCGGACTTGCGCCTTGGTCGATTCAATTTCTTAGAATCTTCGAGTCGATTCAACGCACTTATTCTTTGGGGCAATACGGCGCTTTGTATCGATCCAACTTGATGTATTCTTTGGGACAAGGCAACTCTTCGCATCGACTTAGTTCGATGCATTGCTCGGGACAACGTAACTCTTCTAACGATTCGCATCGATACGCAATCGGTTCAACGCAACTCTTCGAGTCAACGACTCAGCATAATGCACCGTACGGAGTCGCTGCTGCTATGAAATTCATTTGTGCCTTCCTAGAAGTGTTGCTCTTGATTTTGTCTTCTTTGAATCCTTCGGGATGTCAATTGTGCACCTTTTTCGAAGTGTTGCCAAAATTCGTTCTTCCATCTAAGATCTGTTTCGGGAATAACAAAGTATACTGGTAGCGGCATACACCGACGATATGTCTCTGACTCTGATATTGTTTTCCGAATGCAAGTCTGGTACGTGCTCAAATGCACCACCTTTACCATCTTCGACTTTTCGAACATCTTCGACACACGGATAATATTCGTCGCTCTCCGAGATGTTCTCTATATGATAGGTTAGATGAAAATGTATCATTTCCATCAATAGCATGAATTTATCATCATGATGAATCTTATTATTGTTTCCATAATGAATCAGTGACATAAATTGTTGCAAATATCCTATTATTGTTTCCATAAATCAAATTATTGATGAATTTTTTTATAAATATACGCATGAAGTTAAGCACATGATATGCTGGTATATCTTGAAATCTTCTGTCTAGCTTGGTCTTTTCTATATGCTCCACTCGTCCCATTAAAGGAAGTTTGAAAATTTTTGAGTGGCACCCCACTTGGATGGTCTATTTGTGCGATGCACCCCACATTGTTTGTAATATGTATAAGTTATCCTACTTTGAATTTGTTATATGTATAAGTCATCCCACTTTGGATGTTTTCCATCCGTTCTGACGGATGGGCTCTTCATTAAAAAAAAATTGGACCAAAATAACCCTCCTTCCATTGTCTTCTTCCCTGACATCACAACCCCCCCCCCCCCCCCCCCCGACGTTTGCCCCCCCCCCCCCCCCCACGTTTCCCCCCTGACCTCGGCCCGCCCCCTCACTGACCTCGCACCCCTCCCCGACCTCGGCCCGTGCCTCCACGATCACAGCCCCCCTCCCCCGACGTTGGACCCCCTCCCGACCTCGGCCCGCCCCCTCCCCGACCTCGTGCCCCTCCCCGACCTGGCCCCGACCTCACCCCGTCCCCGACCTCGCCCCCCTCCGCCCCCTCCCTGACCTCCCCTCCCCCACCCCGACCTCGCCCCCCTCCGCCCCCTCCCCGACCACGCCCCGCCCCTTCCCCGACCTCGCACCCCTCCGCCCTCGCTCCCCCGCGCTCCGCCCCCTGCTGCCGCCCCTCCCCCGTCCAGCAGCAGCAGCAGTAGCGGCGGGGGGGGGGGGGGGGGGGGGGGGAGCGGGGGGGGAGGAGGAAGTGGGACATTTTCGTCTTTTTTAAGGGTCAAACACGGCTGACCGTCAAAACTGACGGAAAACGTCCAAAGTGGGACTACTTCATTTAGCAAATAATGTGGAATGTACCGTACAAATAGACCATCTAAGTGAGGTGCCACTCAAAAAATTTTATGAAGTTTTTGCTATGAAAGTCTAAGTCCAACAATGCAAACATCGCATTTTCTCAATTTTATTTCTGCAATAGAAAATTATTCCTTCTTGTTTATTGTTTTGTCAAAGTACATGGTCTATCCAATTATAAATATTTACTTGGAGGAAAGTAAGCAATGAAAGAGACCTGATGTGCTCCACATATAACTAAACTTTGGTCGAACTTTCTTTCAGCACAAGAGAGGCAATCTAGGTCGGGATTTTTATTTTTTGATAATATATGGTCTGATTTTGTGGTGACACGGATGGTATTTATAATTCTAGTAAGGTACCTCAGTTGACTAAAAAAATAAGTCAGCCATTATTTCTTTTAAAATCAAACAATTGTTTACTATTAATAATAGTCATATTGTTATGTATTAGCGCACTCATGATAGTGGAGCAGAACTTGTGAGCATCCATGTGAGACATGAGTGCTTTTTTTTTGTTGTACTTCAACATGGCATTATATTTATTTAATAATAGAATTTTACATAACAGTTGATTTTTGAAGAGTTTGGATTTTTGACGTATCCGACATTAGTGTTTAGACCTATAACGTAGGGCATTTTAGAGACTCAAACTTTTAACTTCAACTATCGTGTGAGCCCCTATTACTAAATGTTGCTTATATTTTCCTTTCAACCTTTTGAAAAAATCAAGTTGGAAATAAACAAGCTTCCACCCTTAAAACCCTAGACCAGCTAATTCATAGGGAATATTTAGCTATGCTTGTCACATGACACAGTATAGTATCGACAAGACCCTACCTTTACTCCTCTGTGACATGAAAACAATGGTTGGCATGCATGTATATTGTGTCTTGTATCTTATATTTGTGTCATGGTCTTATCGTATGTATGTGAATATAGAATTTTTTTGGCCAATTGACCTTTCAATATGCTAGTTTTAACAATTCTTATATCCTATTTGGCCTGTAGTAGATGCATATCTGGTTCACAGCTTTAGTTATTAGTACTACGACGTTCAACTTAAACTAATTCAATTTCAACCGATCTCTCCTTTTTCATTCATTTTTACTTTGTTTACGATCGAGAATTTGAACTTAGAATGACAATTTTTAATATAAGGAGGAAATAGCGGTGATACGTTCACTAAATAAAAAAAAACAATTTATAGCTTATCATTTACCTTAAAAAAATCTGAAAATTGCTGAGAAACCCAATTTTGAGGTGGGCTTTTATGAAATGCCCACCCGCTGGATAAGTTTTATGAAATACCCAGAATTAAGTATTTTCACGTTAAATATTCCAAGATTCCCTTTTAGATGCCACCCGCTAGAAACTGCTATTTTTATAATACCGAAACTACCCCTCCGCGCGAATTGGTCATCTATATGTATTTGAATTCAAAAAACTCAGATCTGGATTGTGATTTTCGTCTTCTTCTTCTTCACTGGAAATCTGAATTCCATTGCTCTCATCTTCAGCAGAGATCGCAAAGATCGTTCGTAGTTCGGTGTGCTTTTCTTCAATCGAACTCAGATCATCGCTCGTCATCATCATCATCATCTTCATCTTCATCGTGGAGACATTTGAAGTTTTCCGACAATTAGGTCAATTATGGAGAGAATATCTTTCTTCTTCTTTTCCATCAGAATTATCATCGTTTTGAAAGAAGAACGAAACTCTTTGTTCATGAAAAAAAACTAAATTACACGGAGAATGTCATTCTCCGTTTTATTTAAAACGGAGAATGCCGTTCTCCGTGTTTCTAACACGGAGAATGGTCATTCTCTTGCGTTTTAACACTGGAATGACCATTCTCCGTGCTAAATTACACGGAGAATGACCATTCTCTGTTTTATTTAACACGGAGAATGGCATTCTCCGTGTTAGTAACACGGAGAATGGTCATTCTCCTGCGTTTTAACACTGGAATGACCATTCTCCGTGTTAAATAAAACGGAGAATGACATTCTCCGTCTTAATGTAGCACGGAGAATGGCCATTATCCGTTTAAATTAAGACGGAGAATGTCATTCTCCGTTTTATTTAACACGGAGAATGACATTCTCCGTTTAAATTAACACGGAGAATGTCATTCTCCGTTTTATTTAACACGGAGAATGACATTCTCCGTTTTATTTAACACGGAGAATGGCATTCTCCGTGTTTCTAACACGGAGAATGGTCATTCTCTTGCGTTTTAACACTGGAATGACCATTCTCCGTGTAAACTAAGACGGAGAATGACCATTCTCCGTCTAAATTATGACGGAGAATGGCCATTCTCCGTGTAACTTTCAGGACGGAGAATGACATTCTCCGTCTTAATTAAGACGGAGAATGTCATTCTCCGTGTTACTAACACGGAGAATGGTCATTCTCCGTGTAAATTAAGACGGAAAATGCCATTCTCCATGCTACTAATACGGAGAATGACCACCCTCATGTGAAATTAACATTTTTCGTGTTCTAACACGGAGAATGGCCATTC
The DNA here is from genome assembly GCA_029216955.1 of Iris pallida. Taxonomy (NCBI): domain Eukaryota; kingdom Viridiplantae; phylum Streptophyta; class Magnoliopsida; order Asparagales; family Iridaceae; genus Iris; species Iris pallida. The sequence goes on along the minus strand of JANAVB010033011.1, from coordinate 9,104,235 downwards.
TCCTGCATTTTATGGTCAGCTGAAACTTTGGAGGGCCATAACTTTTGACTGGAAGGTCGAAACGAGGTCCCGTTTGTCGCAAAATGAGCGTATCGTCGAGGAGACTGAAAGTAACCGCTTTACCGTTAGACGGCATTTCGAAATTTTAGATTCGCAAAAAAATGATGTTTGGACCTCCGTTTTAGCATTTTTGTCGTTTGTCCCAGTCTTTTCGAAATTTTTCGACGAGTTTTTGAAAATTTTTGAGGAGAAAACCTAGATTCGAAAGTGAGCAGCGTAAGGAAGAAGATGAAGTATCGAAACTTTTTTTTAAGAGCAGTTTCGTGGGTGTTTTCAATAAATTAAAAGGAAGGACAAAAGGGTCGTTTGGAACCCGCTTTGGATAAGTTTCTCTAATTCTGGGCACGCGATGAAAGTTTTTTTAGCGGTGGGTTTTACATAAAACTTTTTTAGTTTTTGGGCATTTCATAAATCTGGTAATGTTTGTCGAGCTCGTGACCTAATGGTAAACCAGGTATGAATGCAATAATTGGATATAGACATAGGTGTCTTAATGAAATTTATTTCCAATATGTTTAGCAATCATCAGTATGCTTGAAGTTGAGCAATCGATTAATCCTCCCTTCCCCGCATTGTAATCCTATGGACCATGGAATTAATATTTGACTTCTTCCTATTCGGGCTTTATATTATTATTTCAACCTTTATATATATATATATATATATATATATATATATATATATATATATAAAATTTAGTGAACGCGTCACAGCTAATTCCTCCTTATATTAAAATTTGTCATTCATATATATATATATATATATATATATATATATATATATATATATATATATGTTTAAAGCAATGAGTAATTGTAGCGAACTCGTCTCCACTGGGGCTCGAACTCCGAACCACTTTGGCCGCATGCATCTCTCTTAACCACTAGGCTAGAGGTCATTATATATATATATATATTTATATATATATATATATATATATATATATATATATATCTATTGGAAAAATGTAATTATATTAATGAATAACTGAGTACAAGCAAGCCCCCAGTTAGGTTCCCGTATTCACTATCATACGTACATCTGACTCTATATTATGAGAAATACCTATAGAGGAAATGGATATCCCTTCAAATATTCGTCTATTCCGTTCCCGCCATACATGTCACACTAATGCTGCTAATCTGATTCTAGCCTCAAAGAACCAGATGTTCCCTTTACTTTTATTGCCCTGGATGCTGTCCACTTCTCCCTATATGGTCCAAACTATCGGTGTCTGCAAGTGAAGTTTAACTCTTTGCTCTAACCAAATAGCCCGTGTCTCATTGCAATTGAAGAATAGATGGGCCATCGTCTCATTGCACTGTCGACAGAAGATACAATGTTGATCTGCCACTCGTATCCCAAATCTTATGAGTCTGTCCATCGTAAGTAGGTGCCCATTCATCACCTTATACATACACATTTGCATCTTAACGGCTATTTGCTTCACCCATATGAATTCAAACCTTTTGATGCGTGAAAATTTCTCTCAAACACGCTGGACTGTTCGCGCGTTAAAATTCCCTGTAGCAGTGTTGTCCCACACCCATCGATCACTCGCCGCTGCCTTATCCACCACCAACCGCCTGAACTCGTCCGCGTACATCTTGGAGAAATTTTTAAGCTCCGGCTTCCACACTCCTTGCTGCATAACATTACTCACCTTCTCCCGGAAGTGACGCATGCCAAGGCGTTATCTCCACATCTCTCTAGTAGACCAGAGTGTGTTAGCCAAGAGTCTATCCAGAAATTGGTTGTTTTTCCATCTTTAAACACACGAGAAATCTCCATCGCAACCTTATGTATGTAGTTAAGCATATGTTTGAATGGGACTGAATCATTATTACTCTTCTTATATGTCCAAAAGCTTCCTCCTTTCAAATATTTAGATCGCATCCAGGTCGACCATAAGGAGTCCGAGGAGATAAATCGCTATGTTAGCTTCATCCCCACAATGTCTCACAACGCCCGCAAACCTACCTCTCCTTCAATTTTAGGTCTACATAAGGTGTCTCACCCAATTGCATGTACTCCGCCTCGCCATATGAATTTGGCGCAAAGTTTTTCAATTTTACCCATTGTAGCCGATGGTAGCATGATTGACTGCAACCACTATGCGGCTATGGAAGTAATCACCTCTCTGACCAACTCAATGTGCACTCCAAATGATAAGTTCTGTGTGTGCCATCCTTCTATTCGCCACTGAACATATTCTACAAGGCTCCGACACTCAATGTCCTTATTATAATTAGTGGATAGTGGAATGCCCAAGTACTTTACTGGCAGCCCTCCCGTTCCACGCCAATTATGTGCGCGTGCACTTCTTTATCATGACATTGTGTATTAAAATAGACCTTACTTTTATCTCTGTTCAGGTGAAGCCTAGATAGATTGCAGAACCTCTCCAAAATCGCAGCTAGTTCTGTAAGACCTTCCGTAGTTGGGACCATAAAAACTAGCAGATCAACAGCGTATATTAAATGTGAAATGTACGATATTACCTATCAATGCAATGGTGTAATCCTCTTGTGAATCACCTCTGTCATGCCCCGATTCTAGAGAATCGATAGTCGTCCTCCGGGTGTGATGCCGTACAAACCTAATTTGCGATCGCACAAGGCATAGTCATAAGGTAATCTGAAACACAACATCTAAGAGAGTGAGCGCAGACAAATTGAATATCACATTGAGATAGAAAAACTTTCATTTTATTGATAATAGACATCATTTACAGACTCCATTACAATCGTGCCGTACGGGCTTTACAACATGACTCGATTACAAAAGGAGTATCGATGAGATAGCCGTTCCATACTTGCATATCCTTCAATTTATAACAGAGTATTTGTTATGACCTGTACCCTCTTTTTGGGATACAAGTGCGTGAGCAAGCCAGCTACGTATCAAGCGGACTCCAGTCCGACTCGAATACGTAAATGCTGTCAAGAGCATGATAAACTGCCAACTCATGGCAAGGGAAAACTGTATCTCAATCCACAAGAAGAATATAAAACATAAATGAACACTATGGGTCATGGTTTACAGCCTACTAGCATACATGTCCGATTAGACTCCAAGAAATAATACGAGTCTATAAAATAAGCTAACAAGCAGAATATATCATGATATGGAATGAAAGCACGAATGGATAATAAGCGTAATATTAATATACCTGGATCCTGCAAGTGTATCATAAACATCTACCATCCTTCTCTGCTAACTAACTCCATGCAGTCGCTAAACCTGAAGAGATTATCAGGACCTCAGGGGACATAGCAAAATACATAAAAACATGCCTATCTAACAGTTCTATCATGCATAAGAAAATAAACAGAAACAAGATAGAAACTGACGAGTGACTACGAACCTGGACACGAGAACAACTATGCATAAATGAACTGCAGAGAGAACAAGTAAACAAGAGATCAATGGAATACCAAACCCTCGCCTCGAGTGGACTCGCAGGTTTGAACTAATCACTAAACTTCGCCCCGAACGTGGACTCGCAGGTTAGTTCACGACAAACGCCCTTACCCCGAGTGTGGACTCGCAGGTGCAAACAGATCAAGACAAACACCCTCGTCCCAAGTGTGGAATCGCAGGTGTAAATGGTCAACATTCGCCATGATTGTGGACTCGCAGGTTGAGAAAACAAAACAGTTCAGTTACACGCACTCACTCCACGACACGATATGACTCAGTCAAGGTACATGTGACGACCCGGTACAACTCAGTCAAGATACATGTAAGGACAACTCTCGTATACTCTATAATGTCAAACTCTGGACAACGACGGTATATAAACGAGACAATAAACTAATATATACATGATATGAAAAAAAGCATGCCAATCAAATCAATCCAATAAAACCAACTGATGACATATAACTACTAGATAAAGAAATAAGCATGCAACAAACTGTAGAGGGAGGCAAGGTATACTTCCTTGATTCTGCGCTCTTAATATGAAATGCCGCTCCCGCGTCCATGCCTCCGGAACCCGACGCTCCTAGATAATTAATAAGCTAGTTTAAGTCACTACTCATGAAACTTATGATACGACATAATTAGTTAAAGTAATGTTTTAAAACTATATTAACTATATTCAAATCTCCCGTGGAACCATTTAGATACATAAAATCACACGCAGGTTCCACGAGACATCGAAACACAGTTTTAGGGTTTCAAACTCTAAATTGGTCGGTTATGCCCCTACTTCAATAACATACTTAAAAATTGTATAAATTTCATAAAAATAATATTAAATTTTTTATTTTTACAGATTTATCTATGAAATTCTAGAATTAATATTTCTAAAGAAATTTATGACTAGTTGATTACTAAGTCAGCTAGTCTACCCGAAACTCGTCCGGAACATAGTCAATTACTCAAAATTGCTAAAATAACCAAAAATATATTTTAAATAGAATTAAAATATCTTATTTCTCAGAATAATATCATGGGTACAAGGGTTAAGTTATACTACAAGTTTGGGACATTCTAGGTCAGTCGATTATCCAAAATTAGCTAGTTTTGACCTATAATTTTGTCGACCAGATTTGAGTTTATAAATTCGTAGAAAAATACTTAAAAATCCTAATTTATATATATGAACACATATAAAATTCAGTTTTGAAAATAACCACCAATAACTTATAGTACCTTCACAACGAGATTAATTTTGATCCTACCGAAACATGAATATTACGACTATAAATCATGAAACTTTTATAGATGATTATACATAGCAAAAGCCATCAAAATATAATTTTTTTAGATTTAATAACATATTTTCTACATAAATTTAGTAAGGTTTTGAGATAGAAAAATTAGGGTTTCTTACCAAAAGTCCTTGCCAGAGAGGTTGTGAAGACTTCTACTTGCCAAAGCTCCAACCTTTCTTGCTATCTTTGCTTACTAATCCTCTCTTGGTGAGTTTGGAAGGGTTGGCAATGGCTATAGATGGTTGGATGGAGAAGATAGAGTTTTTAGGATTTGTTTTGAGTGGTTGGGTAGATGTATGGTGGAGGAGATGAATTTTTGTGAAGGATGGAGAGATGTGCAATAGAGAAGATGATGTATGGAGGGCTATAGGGGAGAGGTGCTCCAAAAATTTGGAGAGGGAGAGGGGTTGGTCGGCCAAGAAGGGAAAAGAAAAAGAAATTAAGTTTGGGTTAGGGTTTGGGTATGAGTTGATGTACATATATGGGCCTTTTGGGTTGCATGCATGAAAAGGAGTGGGAATCCTATTCCTAATGAGATGCTTGGCCGAATATCCAAGGGAGGGGCTGCTTTGGTCAACCAAGAGTGCTCCTACTTGGTTGGGGTGGTGGTTTGGTGAGTTGGCTAATTGATTGGTTTGAGGATTAAAAAGGTCTTTCCTAATATAGACTAATTAAATCTATCTATATAAATATACTCCAAAATCTAAATTAAATACAAAATATATGTATTCATTAATATTTATTAATGTTCAACATGCCTACTTAGGATTGGGTTGGACTTTGGATCAAATATAAACTAATGCCAACTAGGATTACATTAGGATTACACGTAGACACTTTCTATAAATAGAAACTTTCCAAAATTGAAAAGATATCAATATTAATAAAAATATATATACAAAATATATATCAACATGAAGGTATTTGAGATTACTACATGTTTATTTAGATTTGGATTTGGTTCGGGTCAAGTCGGAGCTAAATTGGTACAACCGGGTCTCCTAGAAAGTCAACAATCTAATAATTAAATAAATAAATCATCGGTGGGGGTTAAGTCACAACTTGGCCTAATTTTCCTAGTTAGAACACACCTATGGCTCGGCCTACTCTACCATAACTAAAATACTAGTCAAGGCATCCAACTACACTATCCATGCCAAAATTCTTAGTCATCTTGTACTCCAAATTTAATCGTGACTAAAGGCTTCTACTATAATAATTAACTAATTAATTATTTATAACATTCAAATATCACCATTTAAATCAAATAAATAAATAAAAATATTTCAAAATTTTTGGGAAGAGGAGTTACAGTATTCCAGTAACCTAGAATGGAGGGACGCTGAGCCATCTTTCTTGGATAGTTGAGAGTCTTCAAAAGTGGAGTTGTGGGGAAAGTCTTCGACATGCGGTCGAAGCTTCTAAATCAAGAACATGGCTGAGATAGTTGGCACATCCTTCCTGATTCACGGGACCTGCAAAGAGCGAGGATCAGTACGATCACATGTATTGGCAAATGGCTAGTTAAAATCCAAGCTCTGCATTTGATTCAAGCAGTTTTATAAACATATTAGCTAGCTATTTCTATGATCTTTCTAACCATCCTGATCGATTTTATATGTTAACATGTTTTGAGACAAGCAATGAAATTGTATACATTGAGCAGCTATTATATTCATCCCGTGTCCGGTGCATTAGTCAAGCAGTGAAAGGGTGTGAAGGTCACTGGCAATGTCAAGCCATCACAGACTATAGCTGGGTTAGACGGCGACCCTTTCGCCGTGGGTAGCGAGCCCTGTGCGAAAGTTCCAGAATAACCCACGTCGATGTAAAGCTGGCGCTTGCTATACTCGTTCCTCCCAGGCCGAATCGGTTCCTTGGTCTAGGCAACCGTTCGAGAAAACTACACCTTGTCGACAAGTTATCCAATGACCGTTTTGCAGAGTCTTGAAAAATGCTATCTCTTTTCTATAACCTTATCCTTTCTCTTTTAGTTGCAAAACTTAGCCTTTCTTTTGAACTTAGTCGATTTACTTACTTAGCCATATCGTTGCGATAAACGTTAATCGATTCATTCACTGTTTTGCATAGGCGAAGTGGAATTGCATAAGAAAGCACGTTTGCCATTTCAATATCGGTAGTTTGATAGCAAGTGTTTCGTGAAGAATCGTGCCGTGATTTCTTTGATTCTACACTATAATGACAAGTATTTCATTTAACTTCATATTGATTTTGAAATAGAGGGTCGAAGCGAAGGAGGTCAGACACTCGATCGCCTTAGACTTGCTTCAGGCGAGGGACTGGTTGGCTGTACTGACGTTGCCTACGCGATCACATGTAATCGCATAAGCAACTGATTAGAACACAGTATAATTCAAGGAATTTTTGATATAAATATGAAGCTCGAAAACGTAAGTCATGAAAATCTATCAAAAATATTCCCGAAAACGTATTTACGAAAACCAAAGCCAAAGCCAAATCAAGCGCGACATGAAAACCAGAGCAACGGGAGGTCTCTTCCGACTCAGCCGCAGAGCCAATCCTTGAGGCGCAACCCGTTGAATATGGATCTTTTTTTCGAAGAAGTCATTCCATAACGGGGAATGGATCTTTATTCAACCGTTCCCATTCGACCGATTCTGACCTATCGTTTCCGATCGAATCGATAGCGAAAGTGTTCCTTTCTCACGCACCCCGTGGACGAAAACGGGGCACAATGTAGGGATGTGGCACTATACCATAACCAACTAATAAAAAGTTTCGTCCTTGAAACTTAAGGATAGAACCTACCTCTACGAGAACAATGAAGAAATTTTTTCCTTCATTTACCTTTCAAGCTCCCAAGTCGACTCTTCGACCGAATGGATACTCCGGAGTACGTAGACGAGAGGGATCATTCAATTTTGCAGCAGCTTATCCTTGCGTTCTAAGATTTGAACTGGCTCTTCAACGTAGGATAAGTCGGACTTCAGTTCCAGCTGGCCAAAATCCACCACGTGGCTAGGGTCGTGCACGTACTTCTGCAACTGAAAAATGTAGAAGATATTGTGTACACCTTCTAGTGCCGGTGGTAGGGCAATTTTATAGGCCACTGGGGTGACCCGGTCGAGTATTTCGAACGGCCCAACGAATCTTTGACCCAACTTTTCCTTTGCACCAAATCAGGTAACTCTCCGCATAGGCGACACTTTAAAAAATACGTGACAGCCTTCTTAAAACTCGAGGGGTCGACGATGAACATCCGCATAACTTTTCTGAAGTCTCTGTGCGGTCTCTAATCTTTCTCGAATGAGGGGAACTTTGTATATTCTGTTCCACCAGTTCGGTCGAGAATCTGCCATACTTTTACTTCGTCCCAGCAAATGGGTGATCGACAATTTTGTCCGTACAAGGCTTCGTACGATGCCATTTGGATGCTGGATTGATAGCTATTGTTGTATACAAATTCGGCCAGAGGTAGATAAATATCACAGCTTGATTTGAAGTCAATTGCGCAGAGTCGTAGCATGTCTTCGAAAATCTGATTGACGCGCTCCGTTTGGCCGTCGATCTGGGGATGATAGGCTAAGCTAAAGTTTGACCCAGAGCTGAGTGAAGGCTACTCCAGAATCGTGACATAAACCGTAAATCTCGATCAGAGACGATGGATACTGGAACTCCTTGTAGCCATACTATCTCATCAAGATAAATATGCGCCAAACGATCAACGCTCCAAGTAACTTTAATGGCAATGAAGTGCGCTGACTTGGTTAGTCGATCGACGATGACCCAGATGGCATCATTTTCCCTCGGCGTCTTCGGCTGACCAATAATAAAATCCATGCACACGTGCTGCCACTTCCATTCCGGAATCGCCATATTCTGTATTTTTTTGCCCGGTCTCCGATGCTCGCTTTTACCTGCTGACAGGCCATGCATTATGACATGAAGAGTGCCACATCTCTTTTTATTTCATGCCACCAGAAGTTTGTGCGGATGTCCTTGTATATTTTTATGCTACAGGGATACAAGGTGTACTTCGAATAGTGCACCTCCAATAATATCTCCTTTCTAAGTTCTGAATTATCCGGAATGCATAGCCTACCCTTCAATCGAAGCATGCCGGTTTCGTCTTCCGTAAAGTCGGTCGTCCTACCCATCGAGATTAGCTCTCGTATTTTTTTCAGGTATGGATCGTCCTTCTGAGCGGTTTTGATCTTTTCTTGCAAGCTCGGCTCTAACAACAACTTTGCCAACTACACATTCCTGAATCGGACTCGGAGTTTGATGTCCATCTCTTCTAGGTCGCATAGCAATCTGCGGTCGATGGATAGCGAGGGAATATACTTCCGACTCGGAGCGTCCGCCATAACATTTTCCTTTCCCGTCGTATAGTCAATAGTCAAGTCGTAATCTTTGATTAGTTCAAGCCAATGCTTTGCCGTAAGTTCAGTTCCTTCTGCATGAATAGATACTTGAGGCTCTTGTTATCGGTATAGATCGTGCACGCCACGCCATAAAGATAGTGATGCCACAATTTCAATGCGAACACAATCATCGCTAATTCCAGGTCATGAGTAGGGTAGTTCTTCTCGTGCGGCTTTAGCTGTTAGGAAGCAAAAGATATCACCTTGTTTCGTTACATCAGCACACACCCCACGCCCTATCCGGACGATTCGTTGAATATCTAAAAACCCTCAGTACCTTCTGGAAGTGCGAGTATCGGAGCCGAGACGAGCCGTTGCATTAATTCCTGGAAGGAAGCTTCACAGTCGTCTGACCATTCAAATACGACTCCTTTTTGGGTGATGCGAGTCAGAGGCGATGCGATCTTTGCGAAGTCTTTCACGAAGCGTCGGTAGTATCCCGCTAAGCCAAGAAAACTTCGAATCTCGTCGACGGACGCTGGCCGTTTCTAATCGACAATGGCTTCAACTTTCTTTGGGTCGACTGCGATGCCTTCAGCTGAAATAATGTGTCCGAGGAATACGACACTGCTCAGCCAAAATTTGCATTTGCTTCGCTTCGCATACAACTGATTTTCTCGAAGGATCTGAAGTATGGTCCGTAGATGCTTAGTATGTTGCTGCCTAATCTTCGAGTAGATGAGTATATCATCGATAAAGACTACTATGAACTTGTCGAGGAATGGTCGGAACACCCGATTCATTAAATCCATGAAGGCAGCTGGGGCATTCGTTAGGCCAAACGACATTACCAGGAATTCATAATGGCCGTATCGAGTGCGAAAGGCAGACTTCGGCACATCGTCCGGCTTGATCTTGAGTTGATGGTAACCCAAGTGCAGATCAATTTTAGAAAATACCGTAGCTCCTTGCAGCTGATCAAACAGATCGTCTATACGGGGCAGGGGGTATTTGTTTCGGACGATGGCTTTATTCAGCTCACGATAATCGATACAAAGACACATTGAGCCATCCTTTTTCTTGACGAACAGCACGGGCGCTCCCCATGGCGAGATGCTGGGTCGTATGAATCCCTTGTCGGGCAACTCTTGTAACTATACTTTGAGTTCTTTAAGCTCTGTAGAGGCCATTCTGTATGGGGCTTTAGAGATCGGGTGTGTATTGGGGAATGTATCAATAGTGAACTCAATCTCTCGATCAGGTGCCATGCCTGGCAGTTCGTCCCTATCATCAGCATAACATGGCACAAAAATTCTCGATTCACAGTGTCATACGCCTTCTGCAAGTCCAGTTTGATGCAAGCTTTTTTGCCTCCAATTTTATTGAAATTACGTATCATCTCATAAGCGAGAAGGTTGTCAGCAATGGAGCGCCCTCTAATGAATGCAGCCTGGTTTGGAGATATTAGCTCTTTTATTACCCTCTCCATCCTCCTACACATCAAATGTGTACTAATTTTGTATATGTAATTGCATCACGCGATGGACAGAAAGTCTACCAATGTCGCACCCTCCTTCTTCGGTATGAGTGATAGAAATGTGTGATTCATCTCCCGTAGTAGCCTTCCAGTAGCAAAGAAGTCGCCGACCACCCCCATGGCCTCTTCTTTGATTATATTCCAGCGAGTAGTATAAAATTTACTCCTGAAGCCATTAGGACCAGGCGATTTATTAGGGTCAACATTTTTAACAGTAGCTTCCACTTCTTCCAATGTAACAAGAGCAAGAAGAAGATTGTTCCCTTTGTCGGTCACCAAGCGTTTGCATACGAGCTCTGGAAAAAACTACATGTAATCATGTTGATTATAAAGAGTATTGTAGTACCTGATTGCTTCCTTCTGCATGTCTATTTCAGAGCTAACACTACCAAAATACGCTCATTTAGCGACGAAATTATTCCGTCGGTATTAGCGACGGGTTCGTGGCCGCTCAGCGACTGATTACCGACCACAAACATTTACCATTTTTTATTCTAATTTTAGGGGCAGGAAAGGTCGTACATCCGTTGTTAGTGTGTCGGTGTTATAGCGACGGATATTCGGTCGTCGCCACGTAGTCGTTTATTTGGCGGGAATTGTGTATATAATTGGCGGGACATATCTTCGACTACGTAGCGATGGATATTCAGTCGGATAATCAATAATAGCGACTACCTGGTGACGGATTTGTCTTAGTCGCTATTCCGTCGCTAAATTAGCGTTCCAGACTTAAATGAAAAGGCGGGGGGAACTTTTGGCATTCCCCCCAAATTCAATCTCTCTCCTCTCTCTGTCTCTCTCTCTCTCTGTCTCTCTCTCGCGCGGCTTCGTGAACGGCGACGGCATCCTCTCCTCTCTCTCTCCCGAAGGTAATCTCCTCTCTCTCTCTCTCTCTCTCTGTGTCGCGGTGTCGACGTAGGGGCAGCGGGGGCGGCGGGATTGGGGACATTCGGGCTTGGGGCGGGGGCGTCGGGGGCTGGGCGGCTGGCTTGGGGCGGGGGCGTCGGGGGCTGGGCGGCTGGCTTGGGGCGGGGGCGTCGGGGACTGGACGGCTGGCTTGGGGCGGGGGCGGCGGTCTTGGGGACATTCGGGCTTGGGACAGGGGCGTCGGGGGCTGGGCGGCTGGCTTGGGGCGGGGGCGTCGGGGGATGGGCGGCTGGCTTGGGGCGGGGGCGGCGGGCTTGGGGACATTCGGGCTTGGGACGGGGGCGTCGGGGGCTGGGCGACTGGCTTGCGGCGGGGGCGTCGGGGGCTGGGCGGCGGGCTTGGGGCGGGGGCGTCGGGGGCTGTGCGACGGGCTTGGGGCGGCGGGCTTTGGTCGGGGGCGGCGGGGGCTTTGCTTATCAAATTCATCTAATTTATATATTGGCTAAATAATGTGTTATCCATATTGGGTGTTATCCATTAGTTTGGTGGTGTTTGGATTAGTAAATGTGAATATGGCGTTTGGGTTCATGGTGTATATGTTCACTGTGTCAAGGACAGTGCGAGTTCTTCATCTGCATAAGTCAGTGTTTGGGTTCATGGTCTATACATCTAACTGTGATATACATATATATATATATGTGCCTATTATAATTAGCATGCAGGACGGCTTGGGGTGTAATGTGTGATTGTAGACATGGTCGGAATTATAGGTAATTAACGCTAGTGTGACTAGACTAAGGTAGTGCTTGCTAGATAATAAGGATACTCTAGTATCCTAACCAAGTTAATTTAGACTAGATATTTAGGATATAGCTCCCATATCCTAGAAGTGGACTCTTGCAATTTAGAAATAGATAGATTGACTTAGTTTGGTATCGGTATCGCACTATCGGTATCGGTATCGGTATCGCACTATCAGTCAAGGTTCACAATCATCGGAATCGGTTTCGGACTATTCCTATGAGTATTGGTATCGACGATGTCGGTAGTATCGGCGGTATCGTATCGGAGCATCGGACTTTGGTATCGGAAAACAAATAATTATTAATAAATTATTTACATTTAAAAACATATATTTTATACATGTAGGCATAATTTTAAGTATTTCAGCGTTATTTCTTAGTAGTTTTGAAATTATATGAAATAGTAGTCACCCTTACCGATTGGTTTTGCCGAATTGACCGGAACAAAGACCCCCATATATAGTCGGTATCGGTCAATATTTGGTATCGGTCGGTATCGGATCGGAACATGCCAAACCGTATCGGTATCGGCCGTATCGGATCGGTATCGGCCGATACTTTAAACCATGCTATCGGTATCGAACTATCGGTATCGGTATCGAACTACTAGTAACAATTGTATTTATATTTTTCTCTTCTCGAGCTAGAATACTAGCGGATCCACCAGTTACATGATTATATACTAATTCTGTTTAGTTTGTCTTACTATACAGATTTTTACATCTAATCTGTGATGGATCGTTATTTCGTTGATCGTACATGGATGTACAAACGACAACACGAGAGCAGAATAGGTATGAGTGACGATTTTCAGGCAGGCGTGGATGTGTTTCTTAAGTATGCCATGAGCAAAGCTCAGTTTATGGACGGTAACAAAATCAAGTGTCCATGTCGTAATTGTCGCAATAGACGTTACGAAGAAGTGGTGAGTGTAAGAGATCATTTGACCCGTAAGGGTTTCGTACGTGATTACGACCTGTGGTCATCGCAAGGTGAACTATATGCCGAAAGACAGGTTGCGAATGCTGCTACTTATGCTTTTGATGATAATGCTGCAGCGGATTTTATCGTCGATGACGACGAATGCTCCGTTGATTATGGAGACGTGCAGAACCTTACACGAGATATGGTGTACGACGCGGCAAGACCTAATTTTGATCCGGAGGATCCTAATCCCGAGGCAAAGGAGTTCTATGATATGTTTCAGGATGCTGAAACTTCTTTATATTCTGGTTGTGATCCATATTCCGTACTGTTAGTGACGATGCGGTTGTTGAACATAAAGTCCGATTTTAACTTGCCACAAACTTGCTATGATCGGATTACACAACTAATGAAGGATGTGTTACCGAAGGAATCAAAAGAGCTTCCAAAAAACTTCTACAAGTCGAAGATGATGGTCCGACAACTGGGACTGGGGTACGACAAGATAGATTATTGTCGCAACGGATGCATGTTGTACTACAAGGAGAACGAGGATGTAGAAATTTGCCGCTTCTGTAATGCGGATCGTTACAAGGAAGTCCGGGGAAAAGGAAAGTCAACTAGAAAATGACGTCCTTACAAGTATATGCATTACTTGTCGATCACGAAGCGCTTGCAGAGGATGTATATGTCTCAGAATACAGCAGAACACATGACGTGGCACAACGAAGAACGCACAAAGGACGATGGAGAATTGTCACATCCTTCGGATGGAGAGGCGTAGAAATATTTCGATTTTCGCCATCCGGATTTTGCTGCAGAGCCCAGAAATGTACGCATGGGGCTATGTTCTGATGGATTCGCCCCTTTCGGGCAGTCGGGATCTCAATACTCCTGCTGGTCGGTCATTCTGATCCCTTACAATCTGCCACCATGGATGTGTATGAAGACTCCTTATATGTTCTTGACAGCTATCATACCGGGTCCCAAAAATTCGACAAAGAATATCGATATATATTTACAGCCGTTGGTGGATGAGCTAAAACAGCTGTGGGAGATCGGCGCCACGACGTATGATATTTCCAGGAAACAGAACTTTCAGATGAGAGCTTCACTGATGTGGACAATCAATGATTTTCTCGCATACGGTATGCTGTCGGGATGGAGTACTCACGGCACCCTGTCTTGTCCGATATGCATGCAAAATAGTAAGGCGTTCCGCCTTAAGCATGGAGGAAAAACTTCTTTCTTTGATTGTCATCGTCAATTTCTGCCCGCGAGTCATCCTTGGAGAAAGAACAAGGACGCATTCAGAGCTGGAAAACAAGAATTTTTTCAACCGCCTGCCAGATTGTCGGGATACGATATTTGGGAAGATGTAAAGGATTTTCCCACTGTAATGGAAGATCCATCGAACAATCGTGTCGATGGGTTCGGACAAACCCATAACTGGACCAAACGGAGTATCTTCTGGAACTTGCCTTATTGGAAAGATAATCTTATAAGGCATAATCTTGATGTTATGCATATCGAAAAGAATATGTTCGATGATATCTTCAATACCGTCATGGACATTAAAGGAAAGACGAAGGACAATCCAAAAGCAAGACAAGACATTGCCGAGATATGCAAGCGTCCTTATCTGAACTTGATACAAAGGGGAGCTGCTGGACAATTAAGTAAGCCGATAGCACAATACACATTGAGCAAAGAAGATAGATTAATAATCTGCAAGTGGGTATCTACTTTAAGATTTCCCGACGGCTATGTGTCAAATTTGTCTAGATGCGTTGACCTCAATGAACGCAAGCTAACGGAAATGAAGAGTCATGACTGCCACATGTTTATGGAAAGATTACTGCCCATTGCTTTGAAAGAGTTGTTGCCTTCTGCTGTATGGGTTCCGTTGGCCGAACTATCAATATTTTTTAGGGATATTTGTTCAACTAAGTTGACTGTGCAACACATGGTTGAACTTGAGGAGAAGATTATCTTAACAATTTGCAAGTTGGAGAAAATATTTCCTTCTGGCTTCTTCGACAGCATGGAACATCTACCGATTCATCTAGCATACGAAGCCTGTGTCGGTGCATCTGTTCATTATCGATGGATGTACCCATTTGAAAGGTACATAAATATCGATATAATTTTAGCTGAATTTTTATTTATTTTAAAATTCTTTCTTAATTCTCAAGATAATTTGTCTCTCTAGATACCTACACCATATAAAGAAGAAAGTTGGCAACAAAGCTCATGTAGAGGCTTCGATATGCGAAGCATATCTTATCGAAGAGGTTTCAAACTTCTGCTCCATTTATTTCGATACTCATGTTAAAACAAATCGAAATAGACCTCAAAGGAATGACGAGGACGTTGAGGATGGAGGAATATTCAATGTAAGGGGCAAGCCTGTTGGGGCTAGTAAAAGACGATGGTTGACAGACGACGAGTATGATGCCGCTCACCGATATGTCTTGTTAAACTGTGACATACAAGAAGTGAGAGATTTGGAGAAGTAAGTCAGTACACTAAATATCGTTATAATCTCGAATTTGATGAAGTAAGTGACTACACTTATATATTCTTATTTTCTCTAATAGTGTATTTAGAGATGAAATCAAAATGAGGAGACCCGATATTATCGATGAGGGACTTCAAAGAGAGGTTGATTGTACATTTTCGTCATGGTTTCGCAAATACGTAAGTAACTGTGATTAAAATTGAGATTATTAATATATAATCTGAAACATTTAAATTATAAATATTTGTTTACAGGTTTTATTGCCTGAAACAACACTCACTCATGAGAGTGTTCGTTATCTGGCACTGGGACCGAAGAAGCAAATAAAGACTTGGCCAGGCTATGTCGTTAATGGCTTCAGGTTTAAGTCAACTCAGAATGCTATAAATGTCAAATTTATCAATGACGGCATCAATACCAAGGATTTCGGTGTTTGCATAAGAGGCACCATCTATGACGACGAGCCGGACTTTGACTATTATGGAGTGCTTCGGGATATTATAGATTTACAATATACTGGCCCACATAATATGCATATTGTGATGTTCAAATGTGAGTGGTTCGATACGACACCAAATATCGGTTGGAGAATCGATAAACAATTTGGATTCGTCGATATAAATCATCGCAGGAGGTATATAGGGTCCGATACATTTGCAATAGCAAATCAGGCTGTTCAAGTCTACTATACAAGCTACCCAAGGCGTCGTAGAGATCGATTTGACTGGTGGGCAGTATGCAAGATTAAATCTAGAAATACATTCAACGTTGGAGACCCAACATACCAAGAGGACCAGATCGAAAAGTCCCAATACTTGGGACAACACTCAGATACAATGGATGTTGAAGATATTGTTGAGAAAAATAGAGGGTAGAAAAAGGTTGATACACAAGACTTAGCTGTCAACCAGGGGAGAAAGAGGCGTCTTGTCCCAAATTTTGAGGCAGAAGAAGAAGAAGAAGAAGAAGAAGAAGAAGAAGAAGAAGAAGAAGAAGAAGAAGAATTTGATGGGGATGAGGAAACAGATGAAATCGACGATGAAGATAAGGATGTGGATGAGGATGAGGAGGATGATGATGAAGACGAGGTCGAGGATGAGAACGAAGACGATGATTAGGTTAAATATTGTTGTATAGTAAAAACACTTCCAATTACGTGAATTAAGTTTGACCTCATAAAAGCAATTACGTGAATTCACGTTTTTTTCATTCGATTATTTACTTATTGCAGATGGCACTCCTAGTCTTTTTAGTCGCGGCGGCACTCGTCTCCCTACTGGTGGTATGTATATTTTAGTTTAGTTTTTTTATATCCATTTACACTTTCATATTGTTAATTATGTTTATGTGTTCTATTTACAGGTCATGATGGTTGGCCGTGGTCGTGGTGCTGGTCGTTGTGGTGGTGGTGGTGGTGGTGGTGCGGGTCGTGGTCGTGGTCGTACTGGTGCTGGTGGTCGTGGTTGCGTTCAGAGTTCCCGGGATGTGACCCCATCGAGCGAGCCCGACCCGGAGAGTACCCCGGGCACAGACGCATCCCGCCCTCGATCGACCACTTCATCGAGGCATCAGTCCGAATCTGCTAGCGGATCCGATCCGCTATCGGAACCACCAGCAGCGGATCCACCAGGGGATGCCCCAGTTACTGCACAGTGGGCCTCGGAGGCCGAATTGGATCCGGCAGGACTATTATGAGGACCTCTTAGGCATGATGGATAACCCTGCATACAAGAAGAAATCGGCGAAGGCGAAGGTGAACCGATCTGCCGCGGGCCTTCATACGGGGGGATCAAGGTCTCACGCAGCGACACTTGCAGATCTGGTGAGCAACCGTAAATTTATTTCACTATCGAATTAGGTATTATTAATTAAAGGAGTTAATTAGTTTCTACGCAAATTTCGTATGCAGGCCCAACGGGCGGTGAAGGAGGGAAGGGCGCCAGAATCGGTCTCCATGCACGACGTCTTCTAGCATACGCACAAAAGACGGAAGGACGGGAGCTTCGTCGACGAGAGGGCCAAGGAGACTGATGTAAGTACTTATGATTATGAGATTAACGTTAGAATTAAAAGTATTCGGACTATAACTTGTTTGCAAAAACAAAAGTATAATCTTTATTTCACAAACTTTGTAAAGAATATTACAAGAATTCTGGGAAAGTACAACTATAGGAATCCGATCTGAATGACGATCGCTTTATCCCTTGGACGATGTGAACTTTGAAGACTTGAATCTCTGAAGAACGCAGCAGCACTTGGACAAAAACTCTGATCTCTCTTGATCTTGTCCGTCCTCCGTTGAATGGAAACGAAACTCTATTTATAGAGTTCTGAAATAACTGTTTTAGGGCAGTTATTCTGAAGTGCGCCTGGTTGAAGTGCGCCTGATTGGGCACGTTTGGCCAGACTGCGCCTGTTCTGCATTCAGTTGTCACGAACGTGTACTAACTGCTTTAGACACGTGGCGTTGTTTGATTGAAACGCATTTGGTCGTGTGCAATTAGTGGGACACGTGTTGGACATGTAGAATGGCAGTTAGGCGTTGAAATGGTCAAAACGCGCCTGCTTTTAGGGACACATGGCAGGCTCTGATTTGACGTGTTTTTGAACTGCGTCTGTTTCACTTGAGAAGTGGGCGCAATCTACGAAGTGTGCTTGATATAGTCAAAAGTAGGCGCAGTCTGTATATAGCGCCTGATTCTTCGAAGTAGGTGTGATCTGTCTAGACAGCTGTCATATCTTCTTCGAGCGCCGCGCCATCAGAGGAATGATAGCGTCGCCTTGATCTTCGTGTTTGTCAGGTAACGATGACTCCACGTCAGCTAAGCGCAGTTTGTGAAGTGCGCCTCTGTGATGCAAAACTAGGCGCGTTCTGAGTTTGTTGGTGAAGTAGGCGCCATTTGTTTGTAGGCGCATTCTGATTAATCTGTTGAACTTAACTTAGGCGCGGTTTGATTTTTTTGAACCTACAAGACCCCCTTCAAAGTTTTCGAATTTTGAATTTTTCAAAAGTTCGAAATACTTTGAATTTCCATATGACCAAGTCAAACCGCGCTTGATATTTGAAGAAGTTGCGCAGTTTAAGGCGAGAACGGATCTTCAGGCTGAATAGGCGCAATCTGTTTAGGCGCGTTTCGTTGTAGCTGTTCGAAAACTATAAATAGCCCACAAAATCCTTCGTAAACCCTTTATTGTCTTCAAGAGTGAAAATTTTTCGAGTTTTCTTTTCTGATTTTCTTTCTTCTCCGACGAGCTTTTCAAATCAACTCCGATGGCGCCTCGACGTTCGGATAAGGGGAAAGAACCCGCTCCAATTGAATCTTCAAAGAAATCCAAGAAGGCCATGCCACATCCCATGGTTGAATCGCGCGGTTCTCTTCAAATCCGAGAGCCTGGACAAATTCGTGTTTCTCGACACGAAACTGCACATCCGGCCATTAATGGTGGGTCATAGGAACGTACACTGGCTCTTCTTAGGGCTCAGTTGTATTCGCCAACTCTTTTTAGGGTTTGGTGATTCTGTAAACTTCATGTTTATGAAGTTTAAACATTCCACCAAATAGCGCCTAGAAAATTAGACTCTGTTTGTTCGATCGCGCCTAGTAACAAAGCTAGGCGCTATCGGATATAGCTTTGTCTGATAAAACAGGCGCTGTTTGTTGTTGAATGAAAGCTAGGCATAATCTGCCCTATTTGACAGAAAACTAGGCGCAGTCTGCCCAGATTCATGAGTTAGGCGCAGTTTAATCTAGTTGGCTGAAAATGAAGAGCGCTGTTTGTCTGATAAAACAGGCGCTGTTTGTTGTTGCAAAATGGCGACTCTGCTGGGGATTTTAATGAATGAACCTTTAGATTCATCGAAGGGGGGTGAACAGTCACCTTGATTCACGAAGAGTCAGTAGACTAGTATAAATAGTACAGGACTCATGAAGAATTTTATCACTGCCTTCAACAGGAAAAATGTCTTCCAACAACATGTCTAAGGAGACTGAAGTCGTGCCGAAAACCGAGAGCGTCACCGGGGAACTTTCTGCTGGAACGGAGAAGGGCGAAGGGTCGTCTGCACCCAAGCCTCTCGTCGACTCAGTCTTATCAGATCAAAAGGAGATGGGTGAAGGCTCCTCTGCACCAAAGCCTTCACAGGATATCCTCGACTTTCTGATAGAGCCGGGGAAGACGGCGGAAGAAGAGGCAAAGAGGATAGCTTTCCTCAAATTCTTGCTGAGTTCAGACAAAGATGTCTTCGACTCCTTTGCTGATTTTACTTGTGAGAAGGAGGGACTTGGCCCTCGTCCTAAGTTTGATAGGGATGATAGTGATCTCCCTTAATGTAATGTAATATCTTTTTTTGAAAATAAAAAAAGAAATTTTATTTACATTGTCTGTCAAAAAATCTTTACACATTTATACATAGTATTTCTTAAGAAATTTGCCATTGATAGGCATCATAGCTATTCTGCCATCCATCTCTGCTAACTGGTAGGCACCATTGGAAAACACTTTGTTTACAACAAAAGGACCTTCCCACTTGGCATCGAACTTGCCTTTACTCATGTGAGTCATAGTCATAGGACGTCTAACTGTAAGGACCAAGTCACCTTTTTGAAATGTTCGTACTTTAACTTTGCGATTAAAGGCTTTTGAGATACGGGCCTGGTATAACTCAATGTGCTGTTGAGCCAAAAGCCTCTTTTCATCAAGTGCCTCCAACTCTTGCAATCGAAGTAGATCGTTGTTCTCCGTTGTAAGTTCATTGGCAATGGCTATCCGCAGAGACGGGATTTGAATTTCCAGTGGCAGAACTGCTTCACAACCATATACCAAGGAGAAAGGTGTACAGCCGGTAGGATTGCGAACTGTAGTGCGATAAGCCCATAAACATTCGCCAAGCTTCTCACTCCAATTCCGTTTGTTAGTAGAGACAAACTTCTTGAGGAGTTTGATAATGGTTTTATTGAAAGCTTCAGCTAAACCGTTTGCTGCAGGGTTATAGGCTGTCGAAGCAACATTGTCGATGCGATGATCGTCACAGAACCGGGTGAACTTTTGACTAATGAACTGAGGTCCATTGTCATGAATGATTCGCTGCGGTACACCAAACCTGTATATCACATGGTGTTTGATGAAGTTGATGACACTGCTGGTTTTGACTTCAGCCAGAGGTATGGCCTCAGCCCACTTAGAGAAGTAGTCTGTGATGGCCAGGATAAACCGGTGCCCTTTAGAAGAAGGAGGGTTGATTGGGCCTATGATATCCATGCCCCAAGCTTCAAAAGGCCAAGAAGCAGCCGTAGGATGTAGATATTCTGATGGTCGATGAATGAAATCTGCATGAATCTGACATGCTCTGCATTTCTTTGCATATTCAATAGCATCGGATACCATAGAAGGCCAGTAATAGCCTATACGACGAATACGATCTTGCAATTTAGGACCAGGTTGATGCGCTCCACAAACACCATCATGAGCTTCACGTAGTATTTGTTTTGCTTCATTACCAGCAAGACAACGTAATAGTAGACCATCATAAGTTCGTCGGTAGAGAGTTTTTGTTGTATGATTATAATAGAAACGGAGAGATCGTCTTCGAATGCTGGTGGCCTCTTTGGGATCCTCAGGCAATATTCCATAAACTGCAAAATCAATGAAAGGAGTTCTCCAATCTTCATTGATGATATTGACCTCAGCAGAATGACTAAACTCAATATTGTGATTATTTTCAATACAAAATAACTCTCTATTGGAAATAACAACCAATTGCTGTCTTTGGACAGGAATCGCCAAGACTGCTGCAAGGTTTGCTAGAGCATCTGCTTCAGTATTGTAAGCCCGACGAACGTATTCAATATAGAAAGCTTTGAAGGAAATGGCCATAGCAATGGCTGCTTCATGATACGGAATCAAATCTTGATGACGAACTTCATATATTCCTCTAACCTGGTTAACAACCAGTTTAGAGTCACCGTATACTTCAAGATATTGGATGTCTAATTGTTTAGCCAGTTGAAGGCCGATAAGCAAAGCATTATACTCTGCAACATTGTTGGAACAAGGCTCATCCAAAGAATAAGCCCGTTGAATAGTTAATCCTTCTGGCGAAACGAGCACAATCCCTACTCCTGCTATAATAATCCCATTTGGTCCAATTCTGGAAGCTCCGTCAAAGAATAGACGCCATGTGGGAAATTCTTCCGAGATCAGATTTGTTTCGAGCGTCTCATCAGGAATCTCGTCGTAGAGTTTAGAAGTCTCAGAAACAGGATGAGCAGCTAAGAAGTCAGCAAGGGCTTGTCCTTTAACTGACTTTTGAGGTACGTAAATCATGTCGTATTGGGCAAGTAAGATAGCCCATGTAGCCAGCCTTGAATTGAGAGTGCTGGGCTTCTTCATGAGTACCCGTAGAGGGTTAATTCGGGAGATAACATGGATTGTTTGACCAATTATATAGTGTCTTGTCTTTTGTACAGCGAACATTAAGGCTAAACATTCTTTCTCAACCATGCTATATCGATGTTCGGCACCGATCATAGTACGACTAAGATAGTAGATAGCCTGTTCATGTCCTTCTTTGTTCTTTTGGGCAAGTAAAGCACCCAATGAGTAATCCATTGCTCTGACATACATTAAGAAAGGTATGCCGGAGATTGGTGGCACCAAGACTGGTGGGCTCATAAGATATTGTTTTATGTCATCAAATGCTTGTTGACATTCTTCGGTCCAAACGAAAGATACACCTTTCTTCATGAGTTGTGTAAACGGTCTGCATCGTCCAGATAAATTTGAAATGAATCTCCTGATGTACGCAAGTCGACCTTGAAATCCTCGTAGCTCTTTTAGGTTGCGTGGAGGACGCATCTCGCGAATGGCTTTGATCTTCTCAGGATCTACGTGTATACCTTTAGAGGTAATAACGAAGCCGAGAAATTTACCACTAGAGACACCCAAGAATGACTTGGTGGGATTCATTTTGAGTTGATGTTGGCGCATGAGATTGAAGATAGTTCTCAAGTCTTGAATGTGATCTTCCTTCAGATGACTTTTGACAGCAATATCATCAACATAGCATTCAACAGTCTTTCTCAAATGATCTCGAAAGATAGTGCTCATGGCTCGTTGATAAGTTGCACCGGCGTTCTTGAGACCAAATGGCATCACAGTGTAGCAATAAACTCCTCGAGGAGTACGAAAAGAAGTATGCTTTTCATCGTCAGGATTCATCTTGATTTGATTATATCCAGAGAATCCATCCATAAAAGATAACCTCTCGAACCCACAGGTATTGTCAATCATGACATCAGTGATTGGGAGGGGAAACTCATCCTTTGGACAAGCGTCGTTCAGATCCCGAAAATCAATGCAGACTCTAATTTTCCCAGTCTTCTTCAAAACTGGAACAACATTAGCAACCCAGTCTGGATGTTGCTCTTCACGAATAAAGCCACAAGCGATGAGCTTTCGAACTTCTTCATCAATTGCATCCATCATTTCAGGTTTGAAGCGCCGTTGTTGTTGTTTAACAGGTTTCGCATTAGGTAATATATTCAGCTTGTGTGTAGCAATCTTGGGATCTAAACCTGGCATGTCTTCATAGCTCCAAGCAAAGACATCAATATATTCGCGAATGAGAAGAATCAACTCCTGCTTATCATCTTCGGGGAGATTATTACTAATGAATATAGGACGGGAAATACCGTTTTCTCCTACATCAATTTGGATTAGCTGATCTTCGGTAGGTGGTTCTCGTTTTTCAAACCGGAGCTTCCACTGATTGTCCATCTTTTGTACCCAAGGATCAGTTTCAGGGCTTTCTTCGAAGTCATCATCAGTAGCATCGTTGTTGATATCGGGAAATTCAACTGAGACCATGTTGGAGGATATGGCAATACGATGTACGTGACCAATGCTAGTATCAGAATCCCATGAAACTGTATCAGAAGAAACAGTGCGTTCATCATCATCGGATTCAATTATCTTAGGAGCTGTAGCCATAGTAGGAAATGTAAATACATAACCAAGGCCGAGCTTATTCCTCTTGCTAGTAACATGAATAGGGGTTCGTCTCCCTCTTCCATAGTTGAGTCCACTCTTGAAATCATATCCCATTTTACGGATGATCTCTTTAGACTGAGTGCTGTAACGACGGAGTTGTAAATGTCCCGTGTCATCATTTTTGCAGTCTTCGGTATAAGAAAACTTTTGTTCTGGTCCTCTAATAAAGATTATTGGACTTTCGTCAGCTTTTCGAGCAGGAACTATAAAGTATGAACTATCTGTTGATTCCAATGATACATCTGTTTGGTAAGATTGTACAACTTCAATTGTGAGTGGCTTCAACCTATCTAACATATTTAAGTAACACTCAGCATGATATAACACATCAGTATACTGTAAAGGAGATGCATCTTTATTGATATTTACAACAGTGTTTACAGTAGGACCTTTAGCCTTAACAGGCTTAGTCAAATTGATAACAAGAGGGGGAGAAGAAGAACGAGGAGGAAGAGAAGGCTTGTTACGACGAAGGTCGATAAAAAATGGCTCAGAAGAGGTGAGCTCCCTTTTTCCTTGGTCAGTCATAGAAATTGTCTTCTTGGCAGGAAGTCGAATGACCAATGGTTCAGCATGCGAGGGCTTAGAGACGCGCCCTTTGACAGGAATCACAAGAGTATCCTGTGACTTTGGTTCTTGTTCCTTTTTGCTAGGTGGACGATAGATGGTTAGTGGTTCAAAAGAAGAGGGTTGAGAGACACGCCCTTTAACAGGAATTACAAGAGTGTCTTGAGATTCAATTCCCTGCTCTTCTTCAATGTCTAAAGCCAAGACAACTTTCATGAACTCGTCTTTGTACATGCGAGCATCGTTGCAGTATGCTTCGACGCCCTTGAAAGGATAGAGATCTGCAACTTCTTTTTGGACTTCTCCTTTGTCATCAACATATTTGAAACATTGATGAAGAGTTGATGGCACAATATTATGCTCATGAAGGAATGGTCTTCCCAGAAGAGCATTGTAGGAACAACCATGGTTATCAATGATGTAAAAGGTAACCTTTGTACGAAGATTGCCTATTTAGAATTTTAGGCGAATCTTGCCCAGAGGTTCACTTCTTCCTTGATTAAACCCCAAAATAGTAGTGATTGTGCCAGTAAGACTGCGTACGGGAATTTTCAAAGCATCTAACATTGTTTTAGGCACAATGCTGAGTGCAGAGCCTGGATCTATCAGGATACGATCGACCTTCATGGTATCAACGTACCCTGTGAAATACAAAGGGCGATCATGTCGATTATCTTCCAGGAGCATGTCATCTTGCGTGAAGGTAATATTTGGAATTAATTCCAACACGCTATGACAATGGAGACAAGAGAGAGGCTCTTTCTCCGGCTTCTTCAGAATTTCAAGACAATTTTCTGCCTGCAACAAAGCTTCACTTAATGTCTCTCGAGTTTCCTTAGAGAGGCGCAAGAGCTCGAATATTGACAATCTGGCAGGAGTATTGGCCAGTTGAGCCAGTATGTCAAAGTTATACGGCTTCTCGAGTCCGAGAGAAGTGGACTTTTTGAGAGCTTTATCGAAACGAACCGGTTGTTTCCCTTTATCAGTAACTGCTGGTTTAGCAGGAGGAGGAGTTGGGTTAGTTGAAGATGAAGAGGGTTGAATTTCAGGAGGCGTGTCAGGAGTGGAAGATGAGGTTGGAGCTTCCTGATTCTCTGAGTATTCCCGTAAATAGGGCTTACCAGACCTGGTACCCAATAAGATCTCTTCTTCATTTAATGGTTCAAGAGAAACCATATTACAACTTTTAAACTTGCCTTTGGAATTCTTCTTTTGTTTAGATGAAGAAGAGGCGGAGGATTCAAAATCTGAGACCAGATCTGGATGAATCCACAAGATTTCCCCTTTAGAAGTTGATAAAGGGACTAGTCCTTCATTTCGAAAAGGTGGAAGGTTTACAAGCTCGAGAGTGGTTCGAGGAATGGGAACTACACCATCTTCTATCTGCATTGGTGGAAATTCGCCGAACTGAACAGAGACGACATTAGCCGTCACCGTCTTTTCATCTTGTTCAAGGGTTACTGCTCCAGATTTGATCATCTCTTGTATTTTTCCTTTAAGCACATAACATGCTCGAGTAGGATGTCCGATAAATCTGTGGTAAACACAATACTTAGGATGATCAGTCTTACCAACCTCTTCCGGCCTTTTAGGGTCGGGTAATTGCAGTTTGTTGCTTTTTGTAAGACATTCAAAGATACCCATGATGTCATCTTCATCGAAAGAGTATTCTTCTTTAGGACGTGGTGCTCTTTGAGGTTGTTGTGATGGAATAGGTGCAGATTGAGCAATATTGACAGCCAGTGCTTCTTTGCTTCTCAAGTCAATAGCCAAAGTTTCTTTAGGAGCAGATGTATCTTTGCCTTTTCTATTATTATTCTGGCGATTGTTGTTAGAGTTTAAGCCATGATCGCCTTGGTCAGGATTCATGTGAACCCCCAATGTCTTAAATTTTTCAGCGCTGAGTTCTGCTGCCTTAGCATTGATAATGAAAGAAGGCCAGTCTTGGAATTGAGTTGCCCCTGTCCACATACTGATAATTGGCAAGAGATTATTCTTGCAAGTATCAATTGTAACAGCAGATGGAGTTCCCATTGGCATTTTGAGAGCTTCGCGACGGAACCTCTCGATAAATTGCTCAGCAGGCTCATTATTTCTTTGTTTAATTTTAATGAGGGCTGACATAGTCATGTCATTGACGCCTTCATAAAATCGTTCAAGGAACATCTGTTTGAAACCAGCAAAAGAAGTGATACATCCGTCTGGTAGACTTCGGTACCAGTCATAAGCAGCGCCAGTTAAGCAACTGACGAATACCCGAGTAAGAAGGGCATCATTAGGCTGAAGAGGATCAGTCATCAATTCAAAATGATTAATATACTGATTGGGAGATGAAGTACCATCGAACTGCATAATGGTGGGGAATTTGTATTTTGGCGGAAACTGCATTTTCTTCCATTCGGCGGGATAGGATTGTTTAATGCCCAACCGTTGTGAGCCTTCCCTTTGTGTATAGGCTTCAAATTGATTCCGCAATTGTTCAACAGCATCATTAGCATTCCCTGAAGATTGAGGATTGCTAGATTGATTAGTAATAGCCGGAGGAGGAACCGCATGGTAAGCATCACCCCCAGCACCAGTTTGGCTAAAAGTAACCTGAGCTGGTACTGTGATGTTTGGAAGAGGTGGTACCCCCAGACCAGGGTTCTGAGGAGTGGAAGAAATCAATGGTTCAGGAGTTATGACCGGTGGAGTGTGCTGAGCCATAATAACATCATGCATTTTAGCCATCATTTCGGCCATAGTCTTCAATTGTTCTTCTAGTGCAACAATCCTTTGATTCTGATTGTTAGAACCAGAAGCATCTTGTTCTTCAACGACGTATGCTGTCACTTCTCGTACCATGACAGATGACACAGTCTGTTCAGAGCCATCACTGTCGACAGCAAAGTCTGAATTACCCCCATCATGAGAAGTAGACCGATCACTGTAAGGAAGATTCCTTTAACCGATTGTTTCTCGACTTCGAGATCGAGTATGCTGGTAAACACCATCATCTGATTCTCTAAGTCGGTCAAGATAGTGCTGACTAGGTCTCCGGGTCTTTCCGTGCTTGCATTTTCTACCCCCAGAGTCTCTGGAAGTCATGTTGACGGAGGCAAACATTACCTCTTCTTCATCATCACTCTTTTGATCAACAGAAGGGAAAGTCAGACGCTCGAAGACAGAACGTTTGGTTGTTTGGCAACAACATTTGATAACCACTTCGTGAGGATGATTGCAATGATGAACTTGTGATTGTTTGGGAGAACTGGGGGTGATATTCCGTTTCTGCCTGAGATGATCCCGAAGATCAGAGACAACGGGATGAGAAGAAGTAGCAGGAATATACTCATAGATGACATTTGGAACATGATTCCGATTTCGTAAACGCTCGATTCCATGAGTATAAAGAGAGGTACTCATCTGATTGGCATAATTATCAGGATTCCTTGCCTCAAAAGGTTGATATTGAGGTAAGTTAATCTTAGCATATTTGCGTTTCACAGAGGTAGGTTTTGATTGGGGTTTTTTATTGAGATATGCCCGTAAATCATTTAAACCGCCTCTGAGAACCTCAGTTTGTGAAACTTGTAATTTGCCTTGTTCGGATCGTGAAATCCGCAAATTAGGCAATTCCTGAATATTTGCCTTGGGAGTAGGTAAAATGCCTCTCTGATTAGTACGAGAACCCTTGTTAAGGGGGATATTCGTACTAATAGGTGCAGAGGCACTATCAGTTGGATCCTCCTCGATAAGAATCGAAGAAGACTTGGAAAAGGCCAGAGGACCCTTTCTATTGTTTTGAGATGAAGGGATAGCTAAAGAGCCTTTCCCTCTGTTATCTTCCAAGTTTTGCGCTTGGGAAGATTGGGAGAAGACCAAGGGGCCTTTTCCTTTTGATAGAATCGAAGAAGGAGCAGCCAAAGGACTGTCCTCAGCAAACTGCGCCTGTACAGTTTTGGGTTTCTGGATTCTGGAATGATCCGGAGCAGACTGCGCCTGAGCAGCAGCAGAAGATTTGGCTTGTGCCAATTTGGCACAAACTATGCCAGAAGAAGGTTTGGTGGCAGACTGCGCCTGTTTCTCTAAGGAGAGAACGGACCGCGCTTGATTGCGAGGCAGAGATTGTGCTGTTTTGGCATGAACTGTGCCAAAAGATGGTTTGACAGCAGACTGCGCCTGTTTTCCTAAGGATAGAACAGACTGCGCCTGATTGTGAGGCAGAGATTGTGCTGTTTTGGCATGAACTGTGCCAAAAGATGGTTTGACAGCAGACTGCGCCTGTTTCCCTAAGGATAGAACAGACTGCGCCTGATTGTGAGACAGAGATTGTGCTGTTTTGGCATGAACTGTGCCAAAAGATGGTTTGACAGCAGACTGTGCCTGTTTCTCTAAGGAGAGAACAGACTGCGCCTGATTACCAGAGATAGATACTGGTGTCTTATAAACAGCAGGTTGTGCCGGGGAAGTGGCAGCGTTCTTCATTAGAGAAGTAACAGAGTTCTTGGAAGCCCACACTGAGCGAGTCCTGCTCTTGACGGAAGTCGTAGTGCGGCGAGGAGTGCTTTGTGCATTAATCATTGCTTCGTAGGCCGTTTGGTCAACTTTCACGACCAAAGTCTTCTGCGTCGAGCCGATAGACGCCGTGTCACATTGAGTTGTCACCTTTTCATCAGAGGAAAAGGTCGTCCCCAGCAGAGTCGCCATTTTGTTTGCAAAAACAAAAGTATAATCTTTATTTCACAAACTTTGTAAAGAATATTACAAGAATTCTGGGAAAGTACAACTATAGGAATCCGATCTGAATGACGATCGCTTTATCCCTTGGACGATGTGAACTTTGAAGACTTGAATCTCTGAAGAACGCAGCAGCACTTGGACAAAAACTCTGATCTCTCTTGATCTTGTCCGTCCTCCGTTGAATGGAAACGAAACTCTATTTATAGAGTTCTGAAATAACTGTTTTGGGGCAGTTATTCTGAAGTGCGCCTGGTTGAAGTGCGCCTGATTGGGCACGTTTGGCCAGACTGCGCCTGTTCTGCATTCAGTTGTCACGAACGTGTACTAACTGCTTTAGACACGTGGCGTTGTTTGATTGAAACGCATTTGGTCGTGTGCAATTAGTGGGACACGTGTTGGACATGTAGAATGGCAGTTAGGCGTTGAAATGGTCAAAACGCGCCTGCTTTTAGGGACACATGGCAGGCTCTGATTTGATGTGTTTTTGAACTGCGTCTGTTTCACTTGAGAAGTGGGCGCAATCTACGAAGTGTGCTTGATATAGTCAAAAGTAGGCGCAGTCTGTATATAGCGCCTGATTCTTCGAAGTAGGTGTGATCTGTCTAGACAGCTGTCATATCTTCTTCGAGCGCCGCGCCATCAGAGGAATGATAGCGTCGCCTTGATCTTCGTGTTTGTCAGGTAACGATGACTCCACGTCAGCTAAGCGCAGTTTGTGAAGTGCGCCTCTGTGATGCAAAACTAGGCGCGTTCTGAGTTTGTTGGTGAAGTAGGCGCCATTTGTTTGTAGGCGCATTCTGATTAATCTGTTGAACTTAACTTAGGCGCGGTTTGATTTTTTTGAACCTACATAACTTAGGTAAACTTAGGATTCATACTTAACTTAGTGAAACATAGGATTTAGATTACAACTTAGGTAAATATTATAATATAAACACATTCATTTGATAGGCTGCGTATCGTGAGGCCCTTAGTCGGGCTCAGTTACCTGACACCGAGGATGTCGGTGAAACGACGCCCTTCCGGACGCCCTCTTCTTTGGCCGCTCGGAACGACTTGTTCGTAGATACCGTCGGCGGCTTTAAGAAAGGGTACCTGTACGGAGTCGGCTCCCTAGGGCCATTGCATATGGCGACGCAGAGATTTCGACCGACAACGCCTCCTCCCGTACGGAGTCGGCTCCCTAGGATGCAAATATGTATAATTTCCTTCCATAGCTCCTCTATCTTTCTTAGGTTATTATACCCATACATCGCACCAAACAACATTTTGAGCCCCTCTTTATTGGAGATTAATAACACGATCATTTGCTTTGACATGTGAATAACCTGCCCATTCCAGCAACATACATCCCATCTGATCCATATCCTTCCCATATGACATAGGTGAAAATTGTGGACCTGCTTCCAATTTCGAGGTGTCCGACAGGAAAGCATTTTCTCCGATATTTTAGACTCTAGTATGACACAAATATTATACTCACCCTTTCTTACAATCTCACTAATTTCCTTCCAGCGGCCAAATGAGCACGCCCCCCTACGTTCCAAGATTTCAACGACATTAATTGGCAGTAGTATCCCCAGGAATCTCATGAGCGCTGTCACCTGGAGACGTGACACGCTCTTCATTATCCCCTACTACTCTGTCCTGCTCTACCTCTCTGTCATTATGATTATGCGTATGCATCTCATTTCATCTTGGATTATCCATACAGATATCCTGGAAGGACTCCGGAGCCGACTGTCTAGTCATCAATATTAGTCGCTGCATGCCGTTTCATACTTCCCATACCTACATTCTGTTCCTGGGTAGCCGACCTCGTCTCATGTCTGGTAGAACCCTCCTTCCAACGAATCCCCATTCCTGTTTTGTTTCTCACTTGTGATGCCAACTGCCTTTCACCTGTCGACTTGCTTCGTTGAGACTTGAAAACCACCATATCGCCAAAATTTGGGCCATTCGTAGGCATTTCCAACGGACGGTTTGGCTGTTTCACGCTTGTGTTCGAACCCACCTTGGTGTTACTTATGTGGCCAAGCCCAATATCAATCTCCACTTTCAAGCCTTCATGATTGATGGCGCCGCATGTGATGTTGACTTCTCCTGTTGCCTCTTCCTCCATATTCATGTTTCCATTTGTATTTTCTTCCATCTCGACATCTCTCCTATCCCGCCCTCCATTACCATCTGTCTCTATCTCTGTATCCGCCCTACACTCACAGCTTGGGTGTCAAAAACATCCACATCAACTACATACGGGCGGAACCCATTCATATTCAACATGTTGTGTGAACACTTCTCCTGATGGTACTTCAAATTCAATAATATTAGGGAGTACCCTCCCGGCTTCAATCTCCACAAATTTGGGCAAAACCCATTCGTGTCCGGTACGTCATCGCTTCGTACGTCTGCCATAATTGGCTTCCCTACCAAGCTAGCTAGCTAGCTTCGGTATCATTGGTATACTCCAATAGTGGACATGCAATTCTGGAAATCAAATCCAAACCGGGACTGTATGTAGGACCTCTCTCTCACATTGGATGTTGGGTGTCCACTCCTTCATTATGATGAGCCTACCGTCAAACGTCCATAGCCCCCTTGTAAAATACTCTCTATGTCCTCCTGTAGCCCAAACCAGACCAGATAGAACCCGTTGTCACGTGGAAAAAACTCATACTCCTTTTAAGGCGCCACATACGACTCGCATATGCCCGAATCTGCCCATAAAATGGTCTATTCTCTAGCACGTATAGTATGATGGAATTCTTCTAATACGTCTCCATTTCCTCGAGGTCCTCCTGTGTAACCGAAGCTCGACGATGCGATCCCACTATCTTTGATTTGATATACGCCATCTGACCATTCTTTATGCTCTCCCCATATCGGATCATATTCGCTCATGATTTACTTCTGATCGGGCCTTCTAGCACTTGTTTCCCTTTTCCTGAGGCAGACAAGAGTCTAACGTTCATCTCCGGTGGGAACCCCCACAGGTGTCTGCTCCTTACCTGTTACGCCCCAGAACCAGAATACCGGAGAGCGGGAGAATGACTCAGCCAGCTACGTATTACGGGTAGATAAATACCGTATAATACGATCAATGTTGTCTAAAAGACGAGGGGGTGAATACTACATGAAAGTCTCACTAGGGTTACTCGACATCTATTGTCTCAATCGTTCAAACAAGAAGTAGTAATAGGGAACATATAAGATAAAGCAGTAAGGCGTCCCAAACGCTCAGTCAAAATGTTCTTGAGGTCTGGCTTTACAAAATATAGCCAGATGGTATAACAAGGTATACACAATCGTTATCGACTGCAGTCTGACTTAGTTATAATTATGTAAAATTAAGTGCAAGACTATCCGACTAACATGTCGGTGCCAAGAGGCAAAATGTAAAGTAAGTAGCAAAACGAGCAGAGAAGCAAAAACCCACTCGTGTCCTCCTGCGATCATCCCTCTAGTATTGACCATCTTGGGGTAGAAGTAAGCTGAGTCATCAAAAACTGGCTCTAAATCTGGCCATGCAAAACTAGAGAGGTTAGACCTCTAATAGCAAGTACCACAAGGAAGCACGACATGAGAATTAAAACCAGTGGTAAGAGTTAAGAATATGATAAATAAGTCTCCGCTTGCCACTGGGACTCACACAACATCACGACACTTCGAACTAACTTCCCAACCAAACAAGGACAGAAGTTGACCCGTCGTGGCCTGACTTTCTGATTATCTCAGTAGTTAACGAAGCAGGTGCAGTACACAAACAAATCAATTTAAACGGCAATACAACTACTACGGCTTGTTAACTGTAAGTTCCAAGTTGCCCTAGAAATATGCAAAAAGGGATTCCTCAATTCTTACTATGTACAAGCAAGGCTAGTCTATCCAATAATCAATTGCGCCAATCATGAATTAGACGAGTCCCAGCGGGCCGCCCGTCATCAATATATGTAACAGTATAATCAGATGCCACTCCCTGCCCGTGTGGCAGATTTACAGTATCTGTGGGAACCAGCCGGCATGTCGGGGCACTAATTGTCCCAAGATGGCTGTCATATAAGAACTCGAGAATCCATTCTCTCCATGAAATCGTTATTTTATTTATCTTAATAGTCCCTAAGTTGATTGAAATCTCATACCGTGGATCATGGTCATTCAGAATGAGTACTTCCGTACAGAGTATGATATGCACAACTCTACAATGATGCCCGTACGATTAGGTTGTAGGTCTTACATAGCGTAATACAACAATCAAACCTAGCCATAGAAAAATTATGCCTTGACTGTAAGATACACATGCTGCTTTTGCAGAAAAAGGAAAGTCAACATGTGTCCATATGCCAATGTTCGGATCGGCTTGTCTATCGCAATGGTTCATGGTTCATACATGAACGTGTCGTATTCAATTTCAATAAGACGACTAGCCAGTCTCTTAGCTCCAACCAGGAACGCATGATCAATTATTAGTCGAGGTAACAATCAATGTCAATCATGATAAGGCATGAAAGTCAACTAGCATTTAGTATGGTCGAGTCTATAACTCTCAGGGTTAAGTTCCAGTCATTCTGGATATCCTTAAACTAATCGAGACACAGGGCCCATTATGCACAACAATATGTAAGAATATTAACGTATCACGATTATATCGAGTTCATGCCAAAAGACGTAAGGATATTCTAAGGGGTGCCATGCGCCTAAGGAGTACGTTCAATGAAATGCGCCAAGCCAGAGGAGTACGTCCAATAAAAAATGCGTAAAGAAACTTTACGTGTGAGGGAAGTTTACGCATGAAGGAATAAAGCTTACGCGTAGGGGAGTATGCTCAATGAAATATGCGTAAAACACGTCTTACGTCAAGCAGAGGAGTACGCGTAAAGAATAGAGTTACGCATGAAACTTGCTTGCATAAAGGGTCGAGTTATGCGTAAAGCTTGTACACATAAAAAATAACATTACGCGTGAGCCATTATACGCGTAAAGAATAACGCTATGCGTGAAACATTGTACGCGTAAAGAATAACGTTACGCATGAGACATTGTACGCGTAAAGAATAACGTTACGCGTGAAACATTGTACGCGTAAAGAATAGTGTTACGCGTGAATGAATACGCGTAAAGGAAGTACGCCAAGCCAGAGTAGACTTGCGTAATCCGGATTCACGCTGACACGAATGATCGTGGACATAGAGCTTGATATTACGCGAGCACGTAAAACGTGGGCATAGAGAACCTCTCGAACTTCAATTCCATGAAACCTTCAATCGAAGCCAAAAATGGGGCTTCCATGGATCAAAATGGGGTATAACACAAATCTCAACAACCTGGAATGCTCAAAATTTGGAAATAAGGAAGTTTGAGGGATCAAAACCATTAAAATCCGAAATTAGCAAATTTTTAGATCTACAAAAATAAAACTTTCAAAATGGAAAATATCAAGTTCTAAACTATCTTAGAATCATGAGAGGAAGATAAATGAACCATAAAAATAGGTTCTCATGTGGAAGCAAGATGCACTTGCCTATGCTCTTGGTAGGTGGAGAGAGTAATGAGGAAGAAGAAGGAGAGTAAAGGAGAATGAATGAAGAGAGAGAAAGGGTTGGGCTTTAAATGGAGATGATGGTAGGTAGGGGGTTGGTTGGGTTCATGATGAACCATCCTAAACCAAAACAAACCAACCCAAGCCGAACCTAAGGCAAAGCAAAAGCAGAAAATAAAATACAGAGAAATAATTAGTGTAAAATTAAAGAAATTAAATAAAGAAAAATACATTATAAATATTAAATAAATACATTCAAGCACTACATGTATTAAAATACGTATTCTGGGAACGGAAAGTGACATCTCTACCCTCCTTAGAAAAATTCCGTCCTCGGAATTTCAAATCCAAGCAGGCCAGAAACATCAAAGCTAGACTAATCCAAGTACAAAAAATTCTAGCGAGCAAGCAGTCATTCTACAATATCAATAGCAAGTAATATATATATATATTTATCAATCTACGATATCTAGCAATTTTTACTCATAGGGTGATAAGCATGAGGAATCAAGACAATCAAGGTACACAGAAAGAAATATACCTTGTGAGTCAAATAGGTGCGGATACCGTGATCGGATATCATTCTCATGTTCCCACATTGACTCTCCTAAGGAGTGATGACCCCAAGCAACTCAGACAAGGCTAATTGTTCGATTATTGAGTATTTTCTCCCTTCGGTCAAAATAGACACCGGCTGTTCCTCGTAAGACAGGTTGGTACCAACAACCAGCTCAGAATGATCGAAGATATGGCTTGGGTCCGATACATACCTACGCAACTGAGATACATGAAGAATGTCTTGCACCTCTTGTAACGAAGGTGGAAGGGATAAAAGATAAGCAATATCGCCTACCCTATTGAGGATAGCAAATGGGCCTACGTATTGCGGACTCAACTTCCCGCGAACGCCAAATCTAATGACCCCACGAGTAGGTGAGATCCGTAAGAACACGTGGTCCCCAATAGAAAATTTTAGCGGCCTACGATGCTGGTCTTCCCAATGACGATGCTGATCTTGCGCGACTCGAAGTCGCTCCTTAATCCCCTTAACCACTTCAACCGTCTGAACAATCATCTCTGGGCCTAACATTATTCTCTCCCCGATATCATACCATGCCAGTGGCGACCTACACTTCTTGCCGTATAGTGCTTCAAATGGAGCCATCTGGATACTGGCTTGATAACTCTTGTTGTATAAAAATTCGACTAAGTACAGGTGACTCTCCCAAGACCCTCCAAAATCTAGGGTGCAAGCTCGCAACATATCTTCTAAAGTCTGGATTGTTCTTTCTGATTGTCCGTCCGTTTGTGGGTGGTAAGATGTACTAAATCTTAACTTGGTACCCAGGCTATGATGTAAACTCTTCCAAAAATATGATGTAAAA
This sequence comes from Iris pallida, assembly GCA_029216955.1. Classification (NCBI taxonomy): domain Eukaryota; kingdom Viridiplantae; phylum Streptophyta; class Magnoliopsida; order Asparagales; family Iridaceae; genus Iris; species Iris pallida. The sequence continues at coordinate 9,068,194 of JANAVB010033011.1, read as the reverse complement.
TGGGTATCTCTATCTGACACAATACTGACAGGGACCCCATGCTGCCTGACTATCTGTTGCATATACAACTCTGCCAACTTCTCCGTAGATTGTCCTACTTTAAAAGAAAGAAAATGTGCCACTTTAGTAAGCCGATCCACTATCACCCAAATAGCATCCTTACCACTAGGTGATCTTGGTAAACCGGTCACAAAGTCTATTGTGATATGCTCCCACTTCCATTTCGGGATAGGAAGCGGCTGTAATAACCCAGCTGGTCTCTGTTGTTCTGCCTTCACTTGCTGAAATATTAAGCAACGAGAAATAAATCTACCTATCTCTCTCTCTTCATCCCGTTCCACCAGAAGTGCTGCTTGATATCTTTGTACATTTTGGTCCCTCCAAGGTGTATAGAATACTGAGAACTGTGGGCTTCTGTCATAACCTCCTGTCTGGTATCTCCACTTGGCATACATAGACGTGTTCCAAATATAAGTGTACCATCTTCATGAATTTTCATCTCCTTTCTGAGTCCTGACTCACATTCTGTCCTAAGCTTCTGAATCCTTGGGTCCTGTGCCTTAGCTGCATTGATCCTGTCTACCAAGTCGAATTGAACTCGTAGACTTGCCAGAATTCCTATATCACTAGGAATTATAACCTCGATGCCCATCTCCTGAAGATCTTCTAAAATATATTTTTGTGATGTCAACTTAAATGCGCCGCCTCTCCTGCTAAGAGCGTCTGCTACCACATTAGCCTTGCCTGGATGATACTGAAGCTCTACGTCGTAGTCCTTGATCAACTCTAACCATCTTTTCTGTCTCATGTTTAGTTCCGTCTGAGTAAAGATGTACTTCAGACTTTTGTGGTCTGTGTACATGTCCACTCGATCACCGTACAAGTAATACCTCCATAGCTTCAAAGCAAATACTACTGCCGCCAACTCCAAGTTATGAGTTGGATAATTCTTCTCGTGGTCTCGAAGTTGCCTAGATGCATACGCAATCACCTTCCCATGTTGCATTAGGACATACCCAAGTCCCTTTCCTGACGCGTCACAATATACAGTAAAACCTCCGGGTCCAACTGGTAATGTAAGAATAGGTCAGTGATCAACTTCTGCTTCAAATTATCAAATGATGCCTGGCACTCTGCCGACCAAATGAATGGCACATCCTTCCATGTCAAGTGGGTCATGGGTGCTGAAAGTCTTACAAAGTCCGATACAAAACTTCGGTAATACCCTGCCAATCCCAAGAAACTATGCATATCTGCTACGTTCTTAGGCATTGGCCAACTCTCTACTGCTTCTACCTTCTTGGGATCCACTGCTACTCCAGCCCCTGATATGATGTGCCCCAAGAATGAAATATGATCCGTCCAAAACTTACACTTGCTGAGCTTGGCGTACGACTGGTTCTCTCTCAGAACCTGCAATACTTTCTTGAGGTGATATTCATGTTCTTCATCACTAGCTGAGTATACAAGAATGTCGTCGAGGAACACAACGACAAATTGATCTAAGTATGGCATAAAGATGCGGTTCATCAAATCCATAAATATTGCTGGAGCATTGGTCAAACCAAACGGCATTACTAAGAATTTGTAGTGCCCGTACTTCAACCTGAATGCTGTCTTAGGAATATCCTCTTTCCGAACTCTTACTTCATGATACCCTGACCGAAGGTCTATCTTGGAAAAAACTCTTGCTCTACTCAATTGATCGAACAAATCATCGATCTTTGGTAGTAGGTACGTGTTCTTTACTGTTGCCGCATTTAGTTTTCTGTAGTCAATGCACAATCTTGATGACCCATCCTTCTTTCCTACAAGTACCACTGGTGCTGCCCATGGTGATTCGCTAACCCGAATGAAATTCTTCTCCTTCAATTCCTCTATGTGTTGATACACCTTGGCCTGCTCTGAATCTGCCATTCTGTAAACTCGATCTGATATCGGTTTAGTTCCAGGCGCCAACTCTATACTGAACTCAATATCCCTAACCGGTGGTAGACCTCGAAGTTCTTCGGAAAATACTTCAAGAAATTCTTCAACTACCTTTGGGACTAGAACTTCGCTCATCGCCGTCACTACTCATTGTTTATGTTGGTATTTCTTAGATCTGACTAAGGCGAACCGCTTCATGCCTGAAAAATTAAAAGATACACTCCTCTACGACAATCTATTATCGCATAACTGTCTTTCAGCCAGTCCATGCCTAAGACAACGTCAAAATTTTCAACAGGAAATTCTATCAACCTGGCAGGTAAGGAACGCCCGCAAACTTCAACTCTACACGCTAGAATAACTCTACTAACTCCTACGAGCCCATTACCAGTGAGTATATTCAACCTCCCTAGCAACGCCTCGAATTCTATTCCTAGTCGTGTCGTAAATTGTGCAGATATAAATGAGTGTGATGCTCCCGAATCAAACAATGCTACTGGGAGATATGAGGCGATGAGAATGTTACCTCCCACAACATCTCCCGATGCCAATGCCTCTTCCAAGGACAGATTGAATGCCTGTCCTCGGCCTTCTTGTTGGTTTCCATGCTGCGGCCTAGCCTGGTGTTGCTGCTGGCCCCTGCCTTGGTGATGCTGGGGTGGTCTTTGTTGTTGCTGCTGTATAGGCGGTCCCTGCTGCCGAAACATCTGAGCCTGTGAAATCAACGGGCATTGTGCCAACAGTCTCACTGCTACCGCTGGCCCTTGATACTGGCCTGCCCCTAGTGCTGGCAGCACAGGGAATTATTGCACTGGTCCTCCTGACCTCGAATTCATGGGACAGGAGGAAACCCGATAATCTGGACTTCCACATATCAAACACTGACCGTTCAATTCCTGACACACCTCTAGTGTGCCCTGCTTTCCCACAATAGGTACAGCCTGCTGGGGGTTGCTAGTTCTTCTTCTGCTGCTACTGTTGTTGCCTTGCTGGTGGTATTGGCCCTCGCATTGCCACATCGTGAATGCGAATGCTAGGGGTTGCTGTAACTCGGGGCGATGCTCCTCCTCATCCTTCAATATGATTGTGAGATCTCTTCTGACCTCTGTAGAAGCATGGAAAATATTAGAATAAAAGCATAGATAGCCCATGCGGCTTTGGGTAGCAAGCCTATGCGGCTCATACTGGAGTTGCCCCATGCGGCCCGAAAGAAGACCCTCAGACTCATGCGGTTCAGGGATATATGCGGTTCAGCAGGAACATGCGGCTCAATTGACGCCACGTGTGACCCCCCCCACAGCTGGCTACTGGAGTAATGGCCTCATTTAATGCTCTGACACGACTCGACGGCTGCGACGTCTCTGACATAAAGTGTCATAATGGCTCTGCCATAATGACAGACTCCTCGGGGAAAGAAGACAATCTCTGACCCGATCTGTCAGAAATCCTAGATTGCCACGTGGCAAAAGTCTCATGCGGCTCGGGTAGAGAACAGCTTCATGCGGCTCATTGAGGAATCACTCTAATATGATTAATCGGAATCCGCCATATGCGGTCCACCCATAGCCCGGTCTATGCGGTTCAATACCATGTAACTCATGCGGCCCACAGAAACTATGCATATGCGGCTCATGGAGAGATCGTCCCCTGCAGCTCACAAAGACTACGAATATGCGGCTTACGGAAAGTTCGTCCCCTGCGGCTCGATAAGGCATTGACTCCTGCGGTTCACGAAGAGTATCTCCCTGCGGTTCAAGTGTTGGTCACCCTATGCGGCCCTGGCAGGACCTTCAATTAAAACACGTGGCACTGAAGATTCAACAGAATCCTAACGAGAATATTTGACATCAGTATCATAATTGCCAAGATCAGGTCATATCATTTATCATCAAGCCAATAGGACACGTGGCGAGCAATCAAATATTGGCATAATCAATCACGAGGATTTAAAGCGGTCAGCATTAACTGCTCATAAGATTTGGTGCTATCAGCATTAGTGGCCGAGATTCATTATGATCAGGATCAAGGGCTCAGATAGAATGAAGGAAGCGTCGACATTCCAAACAGATAATCATCAGCAAACCCTAATGATCACATCCCACTCCTATAAATAGCCAGCATCCTCCCCATGCAAAAAAAAAGAAGAGAGAGAGAGGTCGGCAACAAAAGGATAAAAAAATAAGAAGAGAGAGATCTACACAGAGAGAGCTCCCCCCTTTCTTCTTGATACTCATAGAGAGAGAGAAGCCAGGAGAGCAACCCGAGGAGAGTAAGAAGAGCCTTTCTTCGTCAACGCCAAGCAGATCTTCCCCGAGCCAAGGCTGCATACTGATCGTCCAAGGAGTAAGGCAGAGCGGCCGTCGCTTTCCCGAGCCTCTATCGTCACCCCCCAGAATCAAAAATAAACAATCGTACTTAGTCTGCTGTACCTAGGTTTTTGTCCCTAGGCTTTCTTTGTACGAGCGAGTTTGTATTGTGAGTCTAAGTTCAGTCCTCCGATAATTGTTCTGTTCTTTTACAATCAATGGCAAACACGATGGCGACTCTGCTGGGGACTAACTTCTCCACGGCTGAGGAGTTGGTGACGCAATCGGATGCAGCCAAACTTGGCTCCACACAACAGAAGATGGTCGTCCGCTTCGACCAACAGGCGTTCGAAGAGATGCTCTCTGAAGGCAACGCTGGCCCGGTCCAGAAACGCACCCGCACCACGAAGGCTCGCAAAGAGTGGAGGCCAAAGTCATTTGCTCCTCCCCAAGCCCTCGATGGGATACCCTCGGTCGCTCAAGACGGCGAGAAAGATTCTCCTGCGGCCCCACTTCAGATCGCAGATACCTCTGCTACCCCCAAGTCCGGCAGAAGAAAACACTATGATGCTGGACTTGCCGGGACGAAGAGGGTCTCTGCTCAACCTGAACCGCAGAAGGGTATTAGCCGCAGAAAGAAAATCCATGCGGCCACAACCGTCAACCACACAAAGAAAACTCATGCGGCCACTTCTGTCAGCCGCATAACTTATGCAGCTACAGTTCCCAACCGCATGGATGAGATTTATGCGGCTAGTAAAGTCAACCGCTTGCAGAAAACCCATGCGGCCACAGATGCCAACCGTATGCGGACAGCCTGCACGGCCGTGACTACTAACCGCATAAGAACTCGTCCCACAACAGAAGACAGTCGCATGCAGATAGCCTGTACGGCACCCAACGCTAGCCGTATAGCGTCTCTACCGTGCTTCTCTCGATCAGTTTTCGACCGACTCTCATGCGGTCCTAACTCTGATCACTCGCTGGATGAGAATCCAGACTCTGTGATACCTAATATGGACTCTTCCTATTACGCACCCACAAGTGCTAAAAAAAAAAAGTCTAGGGCAGCGGGGGCTCATCAAGTCCAGACAGCTGCCCCAACCTCTGACTATCGGGGCATTCCGCTGAGTATCACGCGGGCCTCTGACGGGAAGTTGTATAAAACCACTCGAGTCCAGCCCCCGGCGGCAAACGGACAAAGTGGTTCCTCTGACCTGCGTGAAGCTATCCTCCACAAACGCAAGGAAAGAGAAGGAGCCTCAGCGTGCAGAGAGTCCTCACAGGGACGTCACTGCACCCAGATTATCGTCAACTGCTGTTGCAACAACACGGCAGTAACAGAAGACCGGCCATCCGTCTTCCAAAGATTACAACATCCGAGCTCGAAAGACGAGGCACCTCCCGTTGCCTCCTGCAATTCTGCGCGGAAAGTCCCCGTGGAGGGGAGAGGGAAGAAGACAAGCATCTCCAGCCCAAAGGTGTCAACTATTGCAGCTAAGAAGCCGTCGTCTAAAGGATTATCCTCTACTGGAGTATTCCAACACACCCGTTCAAAGACGAAAACTGCTACAGTAGGAAGTTCGCCGTCTACGTCATTGGGGGTCGTCGGAACTGGGGGTAGCACTCCTCCAAACCTCTACGACAACCCGACATTCCAAGAAGACAGACTGGAGGAAGCAAATCCTCCGACGGATACAACAGATACCGACGTCCTCGAGGACGTCCTAAATGAAGCAAGCTCTGAAGCTGGGGGTACTGTTCCTTCCGAGTCCGAACCTGAAGAGAACATCCCCACATATCCCGATGATTTCTCGATGCATGAGTATGACTCGGAGGGCATGTCCGCCACCTCTCCTTCTGTCACTCCTCACGTGAGGACGGTATTCATGACAGACAACAGCCAAGGTGGTTTCGGCGATCGCCAACGTATCGACACTTTGGAGGCCATACTGCACGCCTTGGTCAAGTCCGTAGATGAGATCAAAGCGGCACTTCCTACTCTGTAGGGAGTGACACCTGGTAAGACAAGCACGGGTCCCACGAACAACATAGATTCAAATTCAGCGGCACCAAACCCGGGCAATAATGCTCCCGAGATAACGGCCCCTACCGCGACAGATGAGGCCCGAGAAGTAAGGAGAGAGGTTCAGGAGCTTCGAACGATGTTCCACGCCCGAGAAAATTCTCAAGACCTCAGAATACGACAACCATACCCAGCTGAATGGAGGGATGTGCCCTTTCCCCCAAGATATAAGCCGTTCAATATCAACCCATATGATGGTAAGACTTCAGCAAGCCGGTACATCACTTACTTTGAGGTCACTACCGACCATCTGCCCCATGATGACGCCATCCTCACACGGTTATTCATTGGGGCACTGAAAGGAGTCGCCTTCGATTGGTACCGCAACCTGCCAGATAATTGCATCCACTCCTTCGCTGGCTTCAAGCGCTTGTTCTTGGAGAGGTTCTATGAGGTAGGGCAGGACGTCACGATGTCTACCCTCATGGACGTCGTCCAAGGAGAGAAAGAGCTGACAAGGAATTACATTGAGCGGTTTCGTCAAACCCCAATGAAGTTACCATCTGGCAACTCGGACTCTTCCTTGATTGAAATTTGCCAAAAGAGACTACTCCCACCAATTAGTCTCTGGATGGGCGAAAGTCAATTCAAGGACTGGAAGGCCTTTATCATCAGCGCTACAAGTGCCGAGGAACGATTGAAGAAAGCTCGCCAACTGGGGTTGCATATCTCAGAGGGAGAGAACAAGGGGAAGCGTCCCAACGCCAGCAACGACAATGGGGGTAGCCCCTCCAACCGTGACAACAAAGGCAAGCAGGCCATGGTGACCGATACAGCCCAGAAGCCCGAGCAACAGCCAGCGGACAAACAAAGGCCTCAAATCACTTATTCTTTCGAAGACGGCCACGTCAAGCCTATCTTGGTCATGCTTATACAAGGAGATGGAATTCAGCTTCCTCCACCAAGGCGGGAACCTCGGCCTGCTGATTTGGAAAATTCGAAGTTCTGCCATTACCACCGCTACGTCTACCATGCTACACACGACTGCTACCAACTGAAACGGTATATCCAGAACCTCATCGATTCGAACGCTCTGGCTATCGACTTCGAAGAGGTAACCGTAGCAGCCAACATGGTGTCCGTACAATTCGGCAATTTCCCTCCAACAGAGACTCAAGACGGTGTCATGCCCATCCCTCTGGCAACAATGGAAATCACTAACCTTCTACCTGCCCGTGATCAAACTCCCGGCCTAATACCCCTCACCACATCACGAGGGGAGATCATGTGGGTCCATCCGGACCTAGTCCATGAGGTGACTCAGCCCACTTTACCCCCTAAAAAGAAAAGTGGAAAGGTCAGATCATGCCGCACCGCCTCGGCAGAGGAGGAGGAAGTCTCAGCCGTCAATACCCGATCTGGAGCACAAGCCCAACCAGTGGCCGAGAATCCGACTAATGATCAGCAGCCCACAAACGCTGATACTCCGGGACCGGCTCAGCCTTCGACGACCGACAAGCCTAGGCCGAAGGAGACTCGCTTCGACAAATCTCTCCGAAAGGAGACACCTCAGGGGCTGGAGAGGCCCTATAACTTCGACATCTTGGCACAATTGGCTAACACACCGGCCAAATTGTCCTTATACGAACTCCTGAGACTCTCAAAGGATGTCCGCACAGCTCTAAGTGAGGCGCTCCAAAATGCCGACGCATACTTGGCTCTGGTCAACCTCACGGGAGATAATCAGCCTACAGATCTCCAAGATAGTGCATGTACAGGTGCAATGCCCAATATCGTCTTCTCTCCGCAGGATATGCTCATCAAAACTAACCTGCACGATCGCCCATTGTACTATACTGGATACATCGGCGACGTAAAGGTAGACCGAATGCACATTGATCCCGGGTCCTCCATAAGCATCATTCCGAAGGGTCTGCTACATCATCTTCGCATTCCAATGCATCGCCTGACGCCTACAAGCACCGCCATTAGCGGTTTCAATTCGGGCAGGAGCTACCCAATAGGGAAGATTCGCTTGAAATGTCAGATTGGCGATCTCCAATCAGAAGTCACCTGCTACGTCATAGATGCCGACACTTCTTACAATATCCTTCTGGGGCGGCCTTGGATACACGATTACATGATCGTGCCTTCCACGCTACACCAGTGCTTCAAATATGTCGATAAGCACGGCTTCGTGAGGACAGAGTTTGCTGATATCGATCCCTTCAAGGGGGTCGAATCTTATTACTCAGACTCCTGTCTGTACGAAAAATCAAAGAAGCATCTGGTCGAAGAGGAGGCACAAGCTCACACCAAGACAACCACAAGATCAGAAGAACCCCTGACAATCCATCTCCAGGCTCGCAAACCGAGCAGTTCTGCACCTCTTACGGCTACTCTGCGTAAGGACGCAATCAGTCTATCGGCGCAAGAAGAGCAGATGAGGATCCGGCTGCCGAGGTCTGGCCAAGTGCCGAGACCCACACCAGGACCTTTTACCATCAGACTACCGAGAGTCGGTCAGCTCCAAACAGAGAAACTCAATCCCTCCGACAGACCGCTCATGATACGTCTTCCTAAAAAGGGCCGTCACCCCGACGCGAGGTCTGACACTTCCAGCGAACCAGCCACTCCTCGCCCCACGTCAGATGCCAAGCTGGGGGTTGCTAGTCCACCAACAACTCCACGACCTGCTCCTCCGGTCGAGCCCCTGAAGATCAAGCTGACTAGGTCGCTCTCCCAGTCTTCATTTATACAGGGGGTGGCCGAAGAAGAACCAGAATTAGCCAAGTATGTGGCTGCCCACTCCGATACCCCTTCCGCGGATGATGTAATCCCTCTCGAAAAGATACCTTATTTTATCAATAAAGGGCTATCTTTGAATTACATCGAACTCAACAAGCTATGTACAATGTATGCTATGGACCACGGTATAGGCACTCACCAACATACACAGGTGACAAATGTGTACACCGCTATCCAACTTACTCTAGTAGAAGACGCTTACCGAATAATCGAAGGAGGGGACCACCCAATCATCTTCGGCCGGACGAACAACCCGCATCCCCTCGCCATGGAAGAAGTCGACTTCGGGTCAGATAACGGAAGACTGCCTCTGTATCTCTATAGCCCTCAATCCAAATATCTCATGCAGAAACAGGGGTATGATCTAGAGACAATGCCAGGACTGAACTACGGCACTGGACGACGATTACCTTTGAAGACGCCAGCCCCGGCGGGCAAACCACGGAACTACTATAACAAAACCCGATGCGGTTTAGGGTATGTAACGCCAACTATGACCCCTGAAAGCTCAGATGAAGAATGCGACTGGCAGTCACACTCAACCGGGTCACCAACTTCCGACTCAGACACAAGCATTGGGGACATATTCAGACAAGTCCTGTCAGTCAACATGGCATTTACCGACGCTTACGAAGAAGACGAGGACATTCCTGAAATCCTCGAGCTTGAGCCGTAGGCCCAACAGTTAGACACACAATGGGAAAAGCGGTTCGAGCTAAGAGAACCTCCTACGGAGGACGAAGTTATGCAGGTCAACCTCGGCACCGAATCCTCTCCAAAGCCAATCTTCGTCAGTAAAAGCCTAACAGACAAGGAACGAGAATCACTGCTGGAACTCATCCGAGAATACATTGACGTATTTGCATGGAGTTACGAAGACATGCCGGGATTAGATCCCGACATTGCTCTCCATAAACTCAATATACGGCCGGATGCAAAGCCAGTCAAGCAGCAGCAACGACGCTTCCGCCCGGGCGTCATGGACGCGATCGAAGCCGAAGTCAATAAACTGATAGCCAGCGGCTTCATCCGTGAGGAGCAACACCCTGACTGGGTCGCCAATATAGTCCCGGTCCTTAAGAAGAACGGGAAGATCCGAATCTGCATCGACTTCCGTAATCTAAATGAGGCATGTCCGAAAGACGAATTTCCCCTCCCGATCACGGACATCATGATTGACAACACATGCGGCTTCGAACGTATGTCATTCATGGATGGATTCTCGGGATACAATCAAATCAAGATGTCCCCCGACGATGAGAAGCACACATTATTTAGAACACCGATCGGCACATACTGTTACACAGTCATGCCATTCGGTCTAAAGAACGCTGGTGCCACATATCAGCGGGCTATGAGTATCATTTTCAGAGAACATTTATGCAAAATAGTGGAATGCTACGTCGACGACATCGCTGTCAAGAGTCGCCGCAAGGAGGATCATCTGCAAGATCTGAAGACGGTATTCGACCTGATGCGAGCCCACAACCTAAAGATGAACCCTATAAAGTCATTTTTGGGCGTATCCAGCGGGAAGTTCTTAGGTTTCATCATCACTGCACGGGGTATCCATGTAAACCCTGAGAAAACCAAGGCAATAATGGAGATAGGTCCCCCGAAAAATCTCCGCGAACTTAGAGGCCTCCAAGGGAGGCTAGCCTATATCAGAAGGTTCATTTCCAATCTCTTCGGACGATGCCGGCCGTTCACACACCTCATGAAGAAGGGAGTCTCATTCGCATGGGACGAAGAATGCCAACACGCTTTCGACGACATCAAAGAATATTTGTCAAATCCTCCAGTCCTGGTGGCCCCGGTCCCTGGAAAACCATTCTTGCTCTATGTACGAGCAATGGAACACTCCCTCGGTGCCCTGCTGGCACAAAATAATGACGCAGGACACGAACAAGCCATATACTACCTCAGCCGAATGATGGTCGGGCCCGAACACCGATACACTGCCGTGGAGAAAGAATGCCTCGCCTTGGTGTTCGCTATTCAAAAGACGCGGCACTATGTTACAGGACAAACCATACATGTGATCTCACGGGTAAATCCCTCAGGGTCCTCATGACTAAACCAGGGGCGCTCAGCTCTCGCCTCGCTACCTGGGCAATACTGCTATCCCCATATCATATGATCTTCGTCCCACAGAAGGCTGTCAAGGGTCAAGCCCTAGCAGACTTTTTGGCAGCCCACCCAGGATCGGAGTCATCCAGAATCTATGAAGAGATCCCAGACGAGGTCGCCGATTCGAATACAGCCACTCACGATAACATATGGCGAATGTTCTTCGATGGCGCCTCAAGAACCGGACCCAAGGGAAATGTCGGAGTAGTATTGATCTCTCCTACCGGGCTAGTGATCAATCGCGTCTACTCTCTCACGGAACCCTGTTCCAACAATGTGGCCGAGTACAACGCTTTGGTCATTAGCCTCCAACTCGCAAAGGAGCTGGGTGTAGAATATCTCGAAGCATACGGCAATTCACAATTAATCGTCAATCAGATTCGGGGGTCGTACGAAGTCCGCCATGAAGACATGATCCCCTACCACCAAATAGCAATCAACATTATCCCCTCATTCGAGGGATTCTTCATCGAACACGTCCCCAGACTTCAAAATATCGAAGCCGATGCCCTAGCAGGCCTTGCCGCTTCCTTAGTAGTGCCGAACCAAGCGCATCACTCGGTTGAGGTGATAGGCCATGAACTGGTCTGTCCCAAGAACAATATTCAATTCGTGGCGAGCTATTCCGCCCGGACGGTCGACGAAACACCAGACTGGAGACAGCCGTTCATTGACTTCGTCGTATACGACATCCTCCCGGAGAACCCAAGGGAAGCCACCTCCATCAGACGGCGTTCTCTCAGATTCTTCTACGACACAGAGACAAAAATGCTGTACCGACGATCCTACGACGGATTATTACTCCGGTGCTTGTCAAACGCAGAAGCCAAAGAAGCTGTACAAGAAGCTCACGATGGTGTCTGTGGGGCCCATCAGCCTGGCCCTAAGCTACAGGACCGCCTTCGCCGTATGGGCTACTACTGGCCCACGATGGTGGCAGACGTAATAGACTATGCCAGAAAATACAAGGCTTGCCAAGTCCACGCAGACTTCATTCACCAACCATCCGAGTTTCTATATCCAACGGTGGCATCCTGGCCATTCGAAGCATGGAGAATGGATATCATTGGTCCAATCACCCCACCTTCCTCCCGAGGACATCGCTTCATACTTGCGATCACCGATTACTTCTCCAAATGGTCGGAAGCCGTCCCACTCGCAGAAGTTAAGACTTCAAATGTGATCAGCTTCCTTAAGCATCACGTCATCTACCGCTTCGGACTACCGCGGAGGATCATCCATGATAATGGTCCACAGTTTATAAGCCATGCATTCTACCGATTCTGCGATAAGCACCGCATTCAGAATGTCGCTTCGACACCATATAACCCAGCAGCAAACGGGTTGGCAGAGGCATTCAATAAAACAATCATCAAACTCCTCAAGAAGTTTGTCTCCTCCAACAAACGCGACTGGAATGAGAAGCTCGGCGAATGCTTATGGGCTTATCGCACCACAGTTCGAACACCTACTGGGAATACACCATTCTCTTTAGTATACGGGAGTGAGGCAGTCCTCCCACTGGAAACTCAGATTCCCTCACTCCGCGTCGCCCTCACTTATCAATTGACAACGGATGATAACTATCGACGTCGATTACAAGAGTTGGAGGCCTTAGACGAAAAGCGCCTACTAGCCGAGCAAAGGATCGAGCTATACCAAGCACGTATCTCAGGAGCCTTCAACAAGAAGGTCAAAATCAGAACATTCTAAGTGGGCGATCTCGTTCTGGCAGTCCGGAGACCAATGGTCATGACTCACAAAACCGCAGGCAAGTTCCAGCCAAAATGGGAAGGTCCATTTGTCATCGAGACCGTGTTCTCCAACGGCGCCTACCGCCTCGCCAAGCAGAATGGGGACTTGCTTATGTTGCCCGTCAACGGCAAGTTTCTGAAGAAATACTATGTTTAGACAACATTCTCCAAGTTATCGAGTCATGTACCCTATTAGTACCCCTGAACTCGCACCCACCATTTTCCAAATTATCGAGTCATGTATCCATTGATACCACTGAACCCACATCCACAACATTTCAAATTACCGAGCCATGCACCCGCTGGTGCCACTGAACTCTCGTTTCCTCAATATTCTAGAAAATCATGTACTTACATTCCGGTCACTCTCTCAGATAGTAAGTCACGTATAATCATACCTCTGAACTTTCTTCCTGAAAGAGATCCTCCCTCATGATCCACTACCCGTGCTCCCAGTGCACAAAAAAGGGTAATCGATCCACTAATCTCCGAAACGACCATGTCCTCATTACCTCTGAGTCGTTTTCACTCCCACCAAAAATAAACCGCCCCCTCGCATAGAACTTCCATGTCCTCCTACCTCTGAGTAATTCTATGCACCCCTTCTTCGTTGGGCCCACTCCTGCCATGTCCTCATTACCTCTGAGTGGGAAGGCTCCGTCGAAGAAATTACCATATTTGCCATGTCCACATTACCTCTGAGCAAGTATGTTGGTTCCCTTTCAACCTATTGTCTGTACCCACAACCGGAGTGCGACAAGGATAATAGGTCCACAAATATCCTCTGTTGACCACAAATGTCCTCTGTTGACCACAAATATCCTCTGTTGACCACAAACGTCCTCTGTTGACCACTATTGATTATAGAAAAGTCTTCTGTGAAGTCTCCCCCTACCATGTTCTCATTACCTCTGAGTAGGAAGATTCCACGGTAAAACCCTCATGTTTGCTACGTCCTCGTAACCTCGGAGCAAATATGACTGGCTTCCTTCCAACTTGTTATCCGTACCTAAAACCAAGGTACGCCTAGGGTAACAGGTCCACAAATATCCCTTGCTAAGCTTCTTGGCATAAATCCACCATCTTACCATGCCCCGGGAGCCCGGCTGCTCTACAGCATTCCTTTCCTCAGTACCGAGAACATCTATGACCATTTTGTCATGGCTGTCCCGGACATCCTGATCAAACTTGTTATCCGTACCTAAAACCAAGGTACGCCTAGGGTAACAGGTCCACAAATAATCCCCCAGCAAGTCCGATTCCATGAACGCCGATACAAGAAAGAAAAGATGAGTTGAAACATGCTCATTTATCCAAAAATCAAAGGGCTACATCATTGGGGATCACATCCCTTGCAAATAAAAATATACACATATGAAAAAAAAAAGAAGCAGAAGAAGACAGAGGGCGGATCACTGTTCCGGGGCACATAACACCGTAAGGCGGTCCTTTATCAAGGCGACCGACCGCTCAAACCTCTGTTTGGCTCGACGCTCAGCTTCCTGGTTCAACACCGCCGGGTCCTCCAGATGAACGTGGGCCTGCCAGTTGTCTTCGAACTTCTTAAAAGATCGCTCCAGGTTGGCAGAAGTTCGAGAAATCCGCTCGGCCTCCCGAGCAATCGACTCCTGTTCTGCATGAGCAGCCTCCCGCTCTGACTCTAAGAAGGCTAACTCCTCCTGGAGCGCGAGAATCCGCTCCTTCGTGTCAGCTATTCCACGAGAGGCAGACTCTTCCCGGGCCCTACAAGCCTGACTCCGACGACCCAGCCGGTCATAGGAGGCGAAAAACTTGTCAAGATCCCCCTGCACAGCCGGCCCGGCAGTTTCTCGAGCGAGCTTGATCCTGTCCCGAGCCGCAACCAGGAAGCCCCGCTCTCGTTCGATCGCGGCAGGCAAACCGGTCTGCCGTACTACCAGCAGTTGGGTCACAAGCTGGTCAGCCTCTGTCAGCTTAGGCTCCAAGAACGCTGCTAACCCCAGCCCGCCAGGAAGACCCTTCAGAGTGTCAATTTGACCCCGAGCTTCCCGTAGAGACAGAGAAAAAGGGACCCTCCGGTCCACGGCAGCGTTTATACCCCTCCCTAAGTGGCGATAAAAGCTGTCAACCACATCCTGCGTTACCTCGTCCAGAGCCTCCGAGGAAACCGGTGTCAGTGGGAGTGTGGCTGGTAGCACGGAAGAAGACGCGACGGAGTCTGCCGCTCCCGCCACCAGAGAAACCAACTCCGCACGGAAAGACGCTTGAACAGCGGCCAACTCCTCTTCAGCAGCCCGCAGGATTTGGATGCTCGACAAGGTCGAGAAGTCGACTTCCGGAGCCGTGTCAACAGCGGAAGACAAGGCGGAAACCATTGCCAACTCCCTTCCCGTCTGCCCGGAGACGGCAGGAGGCTCTTCCACATGAGAAAGAGGAGAAGAAACATTCCTTTCGTCCGGATAATGGCCAACCGAACTCTCCCTGAGAACATCCGCGGCGGGAGGTAAAAGGTCAGGACCTGCAGGGCCAAGGCAACCATGAATCGACTTGACCCGAAGGATATGTTGATAGAGCGAATAAGCCCCTTCGGTAGTCAATATATGGCCTATCTTACCAATGGAGGAGTACGGAGGCTGAGGTTCGTTTACAGCCACCACAGCCTCCTCACCAATAACCTCCGAATCAGGAATCAGAGAGTCGTCCCCGGGAGAAGAGGTACTGAGAACGGTGTCATCTCGCCGAAGCTCAACGACCGCAGGGGCGGGCCCAGAGGAACCTTTGTTCCCCCGAGCTGATGCTTCAGCAACCCGGGAACTTCCAGCCGCCTCCGGGAGAGCCCCAGCAGAAAGGACTGCGGTGCACATATCTTTGATTAAGACAGCAAGGGCAGGATCAACCTCGGAGGCAGTAGATGGTTCAGAAGACCCCGGTCCGTCGGACGCCTACGAAGAAAAGTGATTAAATCATATCTGCGAGAGGAAAGGGAACTACAACAAAGAAACAAATCCAATTTAGCCTTACCTCCGGAGTAGCATCGGTACCGTCATCCCTTTCGGTAATAAGCAATCCACGAGATTTAACGGCAGCTCTCTTCACGAAAAAGGTCGCACCACTGCCAGAAGATTCGTGCCTGACTCGCTTACGTGAGGAACTAGACACAGCCGGAAGCTGTTCTTCCCTCACTCTTCCACCTTCTGTAGAAAGCAATGGGCCCTCCGCCGGTTCATCAGGGATGGAAAGCAGTTGATCTGCTACTTCTTCGCCTCCATCAAAAAGAGAATCTTCGCTGTCATCTTCCTCCCCAGCCGATTCGGAAGGTTCTGATTCAGGGAGAGGAGTCTAAAGCGCTAGTTGCTTTCTAGCCTTAGACCCCTTTGGCTTCTCCTCTAAGCCTGTACCCACGATAAAACTGGTACTCGGATCGAAATTGATAGGAGACTTGTTCGCAATGACATGATACAAAGCAGCCACGTATAAAATTTCCCTTGGCACCTGAGCATCAGGGACCGAGAAGCTGGCTCGTGTATGATAAGCATCATAATAATTCCACGCCCTGACGCCATCAAGAACGCTACCTTCGAAGCCCAAACCAGGATTGGGATGATCAAGGAATAACTGGCTATAACCGAACTGCCGAGAAAACCTACTAGGTAGGTAAGGCTCCAGGTACACCCTATCGCGGTTGCGATAAACCAAATGAGCAGGACGGATGTTACGTAACCAGGTGAGCATATCCGGAGATAGAAAGTGAGGAGGTCCAGTACCATCAAGGTGTACCTTACTCACATCTTCATCAGAAAAAGGAGGAACGGACACAAAAAGGTGACACCCATCTACCCTCGCCAGCGCCCTCCGACAAGCCGGCATAGTATTGTATTCCCAAGACTGGCGATGGCATTTGAAGAGGAAAGCATCTTCATCCGTAGCATCTTCTGCTATCCCGGGTCCCAGCAAAGACTTGTAGTGCATCGCCAACCACCCCATCAAGTAATGGAAAGGCAATTCTACGCGCTCAAAATCCAAGGTTTTCTTACGAGCAACAACTTTGGATGAGAAGGTTCGAAGACCGTGGTGGATGCTGCACACCATGGCGGGAAGAAGGGCCAGCCTAACTCCGAACACCAGTTTAACGGCAGGAAGAATAAAATGGCGACCGATCCTCTCGATAGAACCTGCTCCTCCCGAGACGACGCAATTCCGTAGCCATATCATTAAAAAGCCAGCCAGAAGCGCCTTCTCTAACATCTGCGTGGTCCCATAGTAAAAGTAGCTGAGAGAGTCAGATTGACTCCCAAATATGTCGCTCCTGGACCGCGACTTCTTGACACCTGACATCAAATCCTTCACCTCCTCGTGCGTTCTAGGGGTTCGAGGAGTAACTTCGCCAGAAGGGCCAACTTTGAAAAGGTAATTAATCCATGAAGTGGTGTGGGGAGCGGTCCCTTCGGAGCTATCCGCTGTCTTTATAGCCATCTGGTGACAAACACTATGGTGGCACAGCAACTCCCGGTATACTGCAACAAAACCTGGGAATAGTCGGTTCAAGTCCTCAAACTCGTCATTCGAAGGGGTGTACACCTCGAAAGGCTCATTTCCCCAGGGGAGTTTAGAGACAGTATACATCTCGTGAAGAGCAAGCCCCAGCTCCCCTACTGGTGAGAAGAATGTCCCCGTTCGCTGGCTATACATCTCCAAGAGCGCCATGAACAGCGGCTTGTTAATAGGGAGCCCGTGACAGGTCCCTCGAACAGCATGATAAAGTCCCACCTCCCCCAAGAGTGTTCCGTAGGTCTGCAGGACCCAGGTGGTCAACTGGACCCACGCAGAAGTAGGGTTTATCCAGTTCGGCAACGCTATCCTACCAACAGGATAGGACTTCTTACGGACAAGCCGATTCAAGAAGGTGTCAGCCTGAGCAAATGAGAAGTTGGGACCGTATGCATTCATGAAGGAGCCCGGGGCCAGA
Organism: Iris pallida; assembly: GCA_029216955.1. Taxonomy (NCBI): domain Eukaryota; kingdom Viridiplantae; phylum Streptophyta; class Magnoliopsida; order Asparagales; family Iridaceae; genus Iris; species Iris pallida. The sequence goes on along the minus strand of JANAVB010033011.1, from coordinate 9,050,296 downwards.
CCCATCATATACCGAGGGACAGGATCCTTACCTGGGTACGCTGACCGCATATTCAGATTGTAATAGATGTCGCCCATCAACATCCCCGATTGAGTAGGGGTTAAGTTGCACACCATCTTCCTGTTCAACAGCACCATGTTGAACCACGATAAGGGATAATGGCGTTCCATAAAAGGAATATGGATTGACTCCCCGTCCAAAGAGAAATCCCAGTTCTCGGAAATCTCTAACACTCGAGAGTTCCCTATGATTAGAGCATCTCCAAAGAGGAATAGAGGCTTCAGGTATTTCCCATCCAGCCTCCCAGTGTTCATCATGGAACGAAGGTAATAAAGGGTCTGATTCTCGATGGCATTTAACCTCTCTAAAGGCTCATCAGCAGGGAACTGATTCAATACATGCTTAATTAGGTCGTCAAGACGCACACCCAAAGCGAATTGATTTGAACCAACCAAAAGTTCCCCCGCAGGATTCACGGGCAGATTTACTAGAAAAAGATAAAAGAAACAAGGTCAGAAGATAAACAAAGAAGACAGAAGTATTGGAAAATATTACTGAAGTCTATGCGGCTAAGGTTGCCACGGCCTCATGCGGCTCATCAGCAGATAGGTCCATGCGGCTCTGCACGTCATAGCCCCATGCGGCTCTGAATTAACCAAATCCGTACAACTCAGATTCAGAAGGGTTTATAGATTCATGCGGCTAAGCCCGACTCATATAAACCACGGCGGCTACAAACCATCAAGTTCATGCGGTTCAAAAGTGAGCAACGCTTATGCGGCCTAAGTCGAAAACACACATGCGGCACTGATCGAATATGACAAACTCATGCGGCCATAATGGGCGAAGTGCCTATACGGTCACATCGATACATCTCGTATATGTGGCTTGTGCATAAAGTATGCAACAGAGCCATGGCAGCAGTTAGGGTTTTTTCGGAGTGACCCCCTTACCAGCGATGGGCGGGTGAACATCAGGATGGACAACGCCTACAGCAGCCGACGGAGGAGAGACTACATTCGTCGCTGCAGTCGCCGCCGCAACAACTGCCTTGCCCTTCGCGGCCTTCGATGCAGCAGATCTCTTAGGAGCCATGGTCGATAGATGAAGAAGGACGACGAAGAGCAAAACTGGCAACAGAGAATTCAAGCAAAGAAAGGAGATAAAGAAATCCCCAAGAGCTGAAAGACTCCTATTTATAGGCGATCCATAAAGTAGAAAGACGCCTCGGATTATGCGCCGCCTCCAAAAATAAAGGCGAGAACGCTTCGGTCAAAGCAAAACCGACCCTTGGGATCCTCCCCCAAAAGGCGGCGTTAAATCAAATCGAAGGCAATTAATGAAGATTTGCTCACGAGGTCAGGACGCGTGGCAAAGAGCCTATGCGGCCAGAAGGGTCTATGCGGCCGAGATGCTAATGCGGCCAGGAAGCTCAGGTAAACAGAACATCCTATGCGGCATGAACGGGGCCATGCTTCTTATTCAAAGTGTTTCAATTTTACAAATTGAAAACTTTGAAGGGGGTCCTGTAGAAGCATGGAAAATATTAGAATAAAAGCATAGATAGCCCATGCGGCTTTGGGTAGCAAGCCTATGCGGCTCATACTGGAGTTGCCCCATGCGGCCCGAAAGAAGACCCTCAGACTCATGCGGTTCAGGGATATATGCGGTTCAGCAGGAACATGCGGCTCAATTGACGCCACGTGTGACCCCCCCACAGCTGGCTACTGGAGTAATGGCCTCATTTAATGCTCTGACATGACTCGACGGCTGCGACGTCTCTGACATAAAGTGTCATAATGGCTCTGCCATAATGACCGACTCCTCGGGGAAAGAAGACAATCTCTGACCCGATCTGTCAGAAATCCTAGATTGCCACGTGGCAAAAGTCTCATGCGGCTCGGGTAGAGAACAGCTTCATGCGGCTCATTGAGGAATCACTCTAATATGATTAACAGGAATCCGCCATATGCGGTCCACCCATAGCCCGGTCTATGCGGTTCAATACCATGTTAACTCATGCAGCCCACAGAAACTATGCATATGCGGCTCATGGAGAGATCGTCCCCTGCAGCTCACAAAGACTACGAATATGCGGCTTACGAAAAGTTCGTCCCCTGCGGCTCGATAAGGCATTGACTCCTGCGGTTCACGAAGAGTATCTCCCTGCGGTTCAAGTGTTGGTCACCCTATGCGGCCCTGGCAGGACCTTCAATTAAAACATGTGGCACTGAAGATTCAACAGAATCCCAACGAGAATATTTGACATCAGTATCATAATTGCCAAGATCAGGTCATATCATTTATCATCAAGCCAATAGGACACGTGGCGAGCAATCAAATATTGGCATAATCAATCACGAGGATTTAAAGCGGTCAGCATTAACTGCTCATAAGATTTGGTGCTATCAGCATTAATGGCCGAGATTCATTATGATCAGGATCAAGGGCTCAGATAGAATGAAGGAAGCGCCGACATTCCAAACAGATAATCATCAGCAAACCCTAATGATCACACCCCACTCCTATAAATAGCCAGCATCCTCCCCATGCAAAAAAAAGAAGAGAGAGAGAGGTCGGCAACAAAAGGATAAAAAAATAAGAAGAGAGAGATCTACACAGAGAGAGCTCCCCCCTTTCTTCTTGATACTCATAGAGAGAGAGAAGCCAGGAGAGCAACCCGAGGAGAGTAAGAAGAGCCTTTCTTCGTCAACGCCAAGCAGATCTTCTCCGAGCCAAGGCTGCATACTGATCGTCCAAGGAGTAAGGCAGAGCGGCCGTCGCTTTCCCGAGCCTCTATCGTCACCCCCCAGAATCAAAAATAAACAATCGTACTTAGTCTGCTGTACCTAGGTTTTCGTCCCTAGGCTTTCTTTGTACGAGCGAGTTTGTATTGTGAGTCTAAGTTCAGTCCTCCGATAATTATTCTGTTCTTTTACAATCAATGGCAAACAACCTCCAGTCCTTGATGTGATCCTCTGGATGGTGATCTCATGCCTCTGGGTTGCCGTCAATACCTCATCGAAAGTCTGGTAGTTGTGCCCCTCTATCAATTATAAGAGTTCAAGATGAAACCCTTCCTGAAACCACATAGTCCTCTGGCTCTCCGTTGCTACCATCTCCGGGACGAACCTACTCAGTCTACAGAACTCTGCTGCATAAGCATCCACTGTCTTGCCAACCTACTTGAGGTTGATAAACTTCTGCTGTAGCTCGAACTGTGCCACAACTCTATAGTACTTCGTCTTGAATCTCACAGTAAAATTGTCCCAAGTTATAAGACGTATGATGCCCACTTTTTCTGATTCCCACCAATCACGTGCGAGGTCCTGAAGCAACAGCTTCACTTGATCCACACGTTCTTCCGTTGGTACGTTACCTGCTGTTAGAATAGCCTCGATGTCCTTAAGCCATGCATCTACTGGAATGGCATCTTTCGTGCCCTCGAAAGGATGGGGGTTGTACTTGCAGAACCTGGTTAACGCCCCTGAATCAGTCCTCACTCCCCTTTCCAAAGCCGTTTGCAATCCTTGGTTGAGCAATATATTTTGCTCTTGCAGCTGAGTGTGTATGTGTTGCTGGATCAACATCTGATGTTGCTGAGTAGCCATCATCCCTCTTATAATCTCCAGAAGGGCTGGTGTGTCTACTGACATAGGGGTAGGTGGAAATGTTGGTAGTGTTGGAACCTCCGGATACTGCGGTCCAGCGGTTGGTTTCACTATCACCTCTTCTTAGATGGTCTCTTGAGGTAGGACTGGCCCTTGTTGCTGACCAACATGGTCATGTTTTTCATGTTGCCCTTGTTGTTGCTGTCCATCTCTGACAGATGCGGACGAAGTATCCCTAAGAAAAGGGACAAGAGAGCAATCAAACGATCAGACAGGAAAGATCAATGAAGTCAAAGGATACTGGAATGTCATGCTAGGGTCGTGAATAACGAATCATGAGATCAAGGAGGAAACATGCGTGATTGAGACATCCTATAAATTAAAACACCCAACAAGTCTGAAATCGGACCTGCATGGGCCACCACTAAAACCTTGTCACGCTCCAGAACCAGAATACCGGAGAGCGGAGGAATGACTCAGCCAGCTACGTATTACGGGCAGATGAATACCGTATAATACGATCAATGCTGTCTAAAAGATGAGGGGTGCATACTACATGAAAGTCTCACTAGGGTTACTCGACATCTATTGTCTCAATCATTCAAACAAGAAATCGTAATAGGGAACATATAAGATAAAGCAGTAACGCGTCCCAAATGCTCAGTCAAAATGTTCATGAGGTCTAGCTTTACAAAACATAGCCATATGGTATAACAAGGTATACACAATCGTTATCAGCTGCAGTCTGACTTAGTTACAATTATGTAAAAATAAGTGCAAGACTATCCGACTAACATGTCGGTGCCAAGAGGCAAAATGTAAAGTAAGTAGCAAAACGAACAGGGAAGCAAAAACCTACTCGTGTCCTCTTGCGATCATCCCTCTAGTATTGACCATCTTGGGGGTAGAAGTGAGCTGAGTCCTCGGATCGGCTGGTCGATCGCAATGGTTGATGGTTCATACATGAACGTGTCTCATTCAATTTCAATAGGACGACTAGCCAGTCTCTTAGCTCCAACCAGAAATGCATAATCAATCATTAGTCGAGGTAACAATCAATGTCAATTCGTGATAAGGCATGAAAGTCAACTGGCATTTAGTATGGTCGAGTCTATAACTCTCAGGGTTAAGTTTCAGTCATTCTGGATATCCAAAAACTAATCGAGACACAGGGCCCATTCTGTACAACAATATGCAAGAATATTAACGTATCAAGATTATATCGAGTTCATGCCAAAAGGCATAAGGATATTCTAAGGGGTGCCATGGGCCTAAGGAGTACGCTCAATGACATACGCCAAGCCAGAGGAGTACGCCCAATGAAATACGTCTAAAGAAACTTTACGCGTGAGGGAAGTTTACGCAGGAAGGAATAAATCTTACGCGCAAGGGAGTACGCTCAATAAAATATGCGTAAAACTCGTCTTACGCCAAGCTAGAGGAGTACGCGTAAAGAATAGAGTTACGCATGAAACTTGCAGGCGTAAAGGGTTGAGTTATGCGTAAATCTTGTACGCGTAAAAAATAACAATACGTGTGAGCCATTGTACGCGTAAAGAATAACGCTACGCGTGAAACATTGTACGCGTAAAGAATAACGTTACGCGTGAAACATTGTACGCGTAAAGAATAATGTTACGCGTGAAACATTGTACGCGTAAAGAATAGTGTTATGTGTGAATGAATACGCGTAAAGGAAGTACGCCAAGCCAGAGTAGACTTGCGTAATCCGGATTCACGCTGACACTAATGATCGTGAGCGTAAGGCTTGATATTATACGGGCACGTAAAACGTGGGCGTAGAGAACCTCTCGAACTCCAATTCCGTGAAACCTTCAATCGAAGCCAAAAATGGGGCTTCCATGGATCTGAATGGGGTATAACACAATTCTCAACAACCTGGAATGCTCAAAATTTGGAAATAAGAAAGTTTGAGGGGTCAAAACCATTAAAATCCGAAATTAGCAAATTTCTAGATCAAAAAAATAAAACTTTCAAAATGGAAAATGTCAAGTTCTAAACTATCTTAGAATCATGAGAGGAAGATAAATGAACCAAAAAAATGGGTTCTCATGTGGAAGCAAGATGCATTTGCCTATGCTCTTGGTAGGTGGAGAGAGTAATGAGGAAGAAGAAGGAGGGTAAAGGAGAAAGAATGAAGAGAAAGAAAGGGTTGGGCTTTAAATGGAGATGATGGTAGGTAGGGGGTTGGTTGGGTTCATGATGAACCATCCTAAACCAAAATAAACCAACCCAAGTCGAACCTAAGGCAAAGCAAAAGCAGAAAATAAAATACAGAGAAATAATTAGCATAAAATTAAAGAAATTAAATACAGAATAAAATCATGTTAAATATTAAATAAATACATTCAAGCAGTACTTGTATTAAAATACGCATTCTGGAAATAGAAAGTGACATTCCCTGTAGGCATCAGCGCCCATGTAGAGCGTGCAGAGGGGACAGTCCTCCATCCCTTTCTATCGCCAATAGTTTGAACCCCATGTCCCGGAGGCTGCATCCTTCATTGTCTAACCCCCATCCCGGTCTCCTTACGGGTCGTCGCTCTGACACCAGTCTTCTGCAGGGATCCTTGGCGCCACTCTTGTCTGTGATACATGTCCGTCACTATAACACCCAGTTTTCCAGATGAGGGTAATTTTAAAATTTTGTAATTATAATTATTATTTATTGATAATTATTTCATATTATGATTTTTGGTGATTTTTAATCATTTTTAAACTATTTAAAATTATGACTTGTGATTTTGATATTTTACTATTGTTTGGTTTTAATTTTGAGGAATTTGTCACCCCCAATTTTCAGGAACACAGGTATTTTTGTTATTTTGTATTTTTAAAATATTTTTAAAATTTATTTTATTATTTATGATATTGTTTTGGGGTTATTTGAATCGGGTTCGAATTTTAGCTCAATCCGACTTGAAACGGGGACCCGGGGGTAGGTTGACTTTAGTGGACCCACACATTAGTTAGCCATGGCCCACATGATAGAAATATTTTAGTTAGAGGTTAGACTAATTATTATGGATAAGGTTAGTGTGATTAGAGACTTTAGAATGACTAATTTAGCCCCAACCAATTAGCCCTTTCCTAATACTAATTGAATAGGTTAGTGGGGGCATTTTGGACCTTACCATAATAGGACAAATAGCTCCATATGGCTAGCCACTTTGGGAGAGGATAGGCTCAAGTTCATTTCATTATTCTCATTCACACTCTCTCTCTTGTTCTTTTCCAAATTTTTAGAGAGCAATCCCTAGCAATTTCTCTACCAAATCCTTCCATTTTGCCACCAAATCTTCTTCTTTCCTTCTCCATTCTAGCCAAGGAGGAAGCTACCCAAGTTTGGGAGGATTCGGAGCTCGTTCGTATCCTTTTGGAATCTCTACGTGTCGGTGTCGCTCCGGAAAGGCTTTTCTTCGATTCGATCTACCGGGAGGTATAAATTCCTTCTCCTTTTCATTTTCTCATGCATATAGGTCTATTTTGAATCCATAGGAATGACCCCCATGGTTGTATCTCCATTTGTGTCCATTTCGTGTCCATTTGGAGGTCATAGGAGTGTCCTTTGTGTTGTGGTTGTGTCCATGTGGGAAAACCCCAAATTTGGACACACTATGTGTTGTTGTTATGTATGAATGAATTATTACATGTTTAATCTCATATTTTTGTATTAGAGATGTGTTCTATAGTGTCTCATATATATATATATTAGTGTAGAGAGTGAGTTCTTGATATATTATGTTATATACTTGTGTTCTTTTGTCTCAAACTACCCAAATTCGTCATAATTTTTATCCACGTTTTTAGTAGCAATAGAAACTTAGAAATATCATAACGTTTAGCCTAAAACTCTAATTTATCTTTCGTTTTTTTAAAAAGAACCGTATCGAAGTTAGCTTTCCAAATATATATTTTAATAAGCCAAATTCTTTGTGTAACTTTCTGTAGAATTATTTGAGTGTCAGCTGTACGAAAGACAAATACATTTCGGTATTTTTGCGATTTCGGGAGCTTCCGGACACGAAAATACGATCCGTTTGAAGTTTCGGAAAGCTAACATGAAGTACTACAACATACTTTAATTCTAGAATTTAGTGAATGCCCAATTGGTACAGTATTGATTTTAAGTAAAAGAGTGACTATACGATATATGCATTTTGTGTAACCTATGAGCCTATGTAGTATGGATATTAAATGAATATAGAGTATGTAATACATGATATGTTAGATGAATGAAATGATATATATATATATATATGATATATATCCTCTTTACATTAATGTATATAAATGGTTGAATGCAAGCATGTAGGAATGCAATTAATGTAATATATGTAAGCAATGCATAAATGCATGAATGAAAGAATGATATACAATGCTTGCATGAAAGTATATAATGAATACTAGATATAAATGCAAGGTATATATGTAATGATAGATATGAATGCATAATGTATAAATATTGTAAATGCAATATCAGATTTCATATGTAGACATAGAACCAATGCATAGCTGATATTTAGATTGAATGTTAGTTCATTTTAGGTTGTTCGAACACTGAACTGTCCATGTAAGCATATATACCTTCCTTTTCCTATTGCCAAGCCAATTTCAGTTTTCAATATAGTGGAATGTCTATGAATGTAATGTTAACCTTCAACCCCTTAATTTGAAATCTTAGTTAATTTTAGTATTAGACAAATCATGAGCTGTATGCATATGGGATGTTGGCTTAATGGCAGATTTCAGATAACATGGTTCATTTTATGTGGTTAGTTACACCAGTTTATGGGATAGCTCACTTTAGTTTATATGTAAATGTGGAACTAAACTGAGAATGGACTTCACCCTCTGCACAAGGACACCCCACTCTATATCAACCACCATGCCATGTAACCCTTCTCTAAATGATTGCTATAATATATATAGATTTATGTAAAGTATAGATGCATGTTAGTTATAACTTAAATAGTCTCTACTCTAATGTATATAGATGTATACTTGTAGCCATGCATGTTAAGTATAATACATGTGTAATGTAGATGGATTAGCTTTGTGCCATGTGTAGTGTAAACTCATAACTAGTGTTGATTTCTCTTTTCATGTACACCTCCATGTTCACACACACACACACACACATAGCTTTACATGTTAGTTCTTTTCTCTTATATATATATATATATATATATATATATATATATATATATATATATATATATATATATTAAAAAAAAAATATATATATATATATATATATATATAATGTTGAATATGCATGAATATGATGTATCTTGATATGTGACTTGTGTTGGCTTGTATAGCCTTGGATTTGTATGGTGTGTACTAGCTAGGGAAGACTGGTTAGGCCTAGTGAGACTTTATTGAGTCTATGTTGACCCAGTTGACCTAGCTTTGACTAGATAGTTGACTAGAGTTGACCAAGTGTTGACTTTAGCCTAGTTTGACCTAGACAGCATGTAGATGCATTGTAGCAGTCTATTTCCTTATTTTAGACATGTTGTAACTTGTGTTACTCTGATTAGGAGACAGACACCTCTCCTCAGGCAGTACACCCTCTTCGGACATTCAGTTATCAGGCGAGTGCATTCTCTGACCGTTTCATACTTGTCAGGATTTACATTCTTGCTCTAGATTTCTGTACTTGATGCTGACACGATTGTTATCACGAATTGGTACTATATGGATCTTCTTTTGAGATGTTATCCCCTTATATTCACTAAATATATATTGTGATGTACGTTTCACTTACATATTGTATTTATTGAATACCCATATCCTTGTATACTCATTGTGCATATTGTACTCCCATTATCACATGAGTCCCAGGGATAGACTATTGTACACTATTGTATAACATTGTACAACTATTATATAACATTGTACATCTATTGTATAATATTTTACATCCATTGTATAACATTGTACACTATTGTGCAAGATAACGTGACTAGAGTGGATCCTTGTGTATTGATTGGGGAGGGAGAGTAGAATTGGTTATGTAATCAAATCCTATTGTACAAGATTGTATAACTATTGTATATGTCTATTGTACACCCACGTACAATGGAGTTACCATTGCATTTTCCTAGACCGTTTACATAACCATATTGTACTCTAAATCACAGTTGGCTTACAGTTCTTACTTATCATATATAGATATTTCCCATTATCAAATCTCTGCTGTTTTCATATACATTCTTCTTTCAGCATTTCATGTACCTTACTCTATTGTATTCTTTATATTTTCTAACATGATATGAACTGCGTGAGATGTTTTGTGCTCGCTTCCGTCCTGACTGGACCTGTTGAAAATTTTACAGAGGATGATGAGGAACCCTGCACCCTTACTTGGAGCTTGCCTAGTTGACACTCGCAACTTGGACCCCTGGGGAGGTTCAGGCAGCTGCTCAGGATGATACCTTGTATAGTGTAGATAGATTAGACTGTTCCTTCTTTTCATGTTTAGCTGTTGTCCCTATTTTTAGAGTTGTATATTTTAGAGATGATGAGACTTGTTATTTCTTTCTGTTGTACCTCAGTTGAGGATTTCTTATCTAATTCCATCCTGCTATACTCTACCTTAGATTGTGATTGAGGTGTACCTCTGTGTTGGCCTCCTTATGGAGAGTATTCATATTATGTTAGTTATAGTTTATGACCTAGAACAGCGTTCTACCGCCGACACTGCGGCGTAGGCTGGGCCTTGTTACGCTCTCGTACCCTCACAGTGGGTACGGGTCGTGACCCGTTTTTAGTGGTGGCCCATGCAGGTCGAGTTTATGTAGTGATATTCGAACTAGAGTATCACTATAGCCTGTAGTAGGATTAGGATATTTTGAGGTACTCAATCACATTAGGAAAAAACTCTTAATCAGATTCCTTTTGTCTGAAATTGTTGCTTATTGACTTCCCTTTGAATATAAACTGTCCTCCTTTGAATTTTTGCTTCATTCTCAGAAATTGCTTCTTGTTTTGATCTGTTTTCATGATGGTTATGAAGGCACGATCTCATCACTTCGGTTCGGAGGATACTATCGAGAGGCTGGCCACCTCTCGTCCTGTTCATCAGGGCCTCGAGACCACAGCTTCTGTTGTGCCGACTCAGGTTGGCATTTCTGCTACATTGGAGGTGTACCTCTATCTGTACAGAGATTTTCTCCCGTCATTTTTGATTTCTTTCAGCAGCGGTAATTTATGCAGCATCAGCAGCAGACCAGGGGAAACTAGCAGGACGAGCTATCGTCAGGACAGTCAAGGATGCACAGGCCGTTGGAGATCTAGTTGCAGGTTTCGTTCTTTTGATTTTATTTCCGCAATTGCCTCTTATAGCTGTCTTGAAATTCGATTCTTCCTGTTCCTTGTTGATTTATCAATTTTGTCCTGTTATTTTTGGTGTTATGTTGATTTTCTTTTGAGATAAATCATATGGGCTAGGTCACCTAAATCATGGGATCTAGAATCTTCGATAGTCGTGTTAGTTGGTATAGCAAGGACATGTGGTCAGATTTCGGATGTATTTTTTGGGTATAGAAATTTAAGGTTTTCGCCGTCGCATGCGGCAATACAAAAATTTTAAATACCATAAACCTAGAGGTACGTACCTTAGTCAAGAACTCTGTGATTATCGTAGCCTTGCTCACTAGCATGATGAAGACTCTAGACAACATAATTTTGGGCAGACGCATATGATTAGCAGATTGTATCTTGAGAAGGTTTAAAACATCATGCCCTTTTGATTGTTATAAATGACTTAGGAGTAGAGATATTTAGTTTTGTAGAGCTTATTCATAGGTAGTTCCTTCATAGTATAATGGTATGATGACTTGTAGAGTGTCTGTACCCTAGAGGTGATAGTTAGCATTGGGGCTAGAATAGTAACCCATTGTAGATAATTTTCTGTTATTATGATACCAACCAGTTACGTATAGGATGTTAGTATGCCATACAACCTTGATGATTTATTATAGTTTTTCTTTACCCTTCCAGTAAGGCACCCAGTGACCAGAGCCTGCCCTTGAGCATAGTTGTAGTTTCACCTAAGACTAAGAGGTCTATATATATAGATGATATACTTAGGATATATGTGATGGGTTGTTGTTCTTGAGCATATATATATATATATATATATATATATATATATATATATATATATATATATATATATGTGGTATTTGGTATTCATGTGCTTAGCTTGTAGGTATTTAGTTATAGGTGACTTGATAGGATTGAGAAGTTAAGAGCTAGTCTATTATAGAGTTTTCTTTGCTAATCCCTAGTTGCCAACACTAGGTAGCTAGCATAGGTAAATCCTAAGAAGTTGACCAGCTGATGACCAAGTACTAGGGTGTTGAGAAAATTGACTAGTGATTGACCCTTGACTATGTTTGACCTAGAAGGGGTGCGATCATCTTAATTTCGAGGACGAAATTTTTATAAGGTGGGTAGGATTGTAACACCCAGTTTTCCAGATGAGGGTAATTTTAAAATTTTGTAATTATAATTATTATTTATTGATAATTATTTCATATTATGATTTTTGGTGATTTTTAATCATTTTTAAACTATTTAAAATTATGACTTGTGATTTTGATATTTTACTATTGTTTGGTTTTAATTTCGAGGAATTTGTCACCCCCAGTTTTCAGGAACAGGGATATTTTTGTCATTTTCTATTTTTGAAATATTTTTGAAATTTATTTTATTATTTATGATATTGTTTTGGGGTTATTTGAGTCGGGTTCGAATTTCAGCTCAATCCGACTTGAAACGGGGACCCGGGGGTAGTGTTGACTTTAGTGGACCCACACATTAGTTAGCCATGTGTAACGCCCCAAATGTTGCACCCCGCCCGAGGCCCGGTTGCATAACCTTTTCGCGGACCAAGGTTATGTGGGAAGCTTCCAGAACATTCTAGAAGATGGCGGAAGGCTCTAGAAGGTTGTGGATCTCTCCGGAAGGCCCAAGATCGTTCTAGGAGGCCCAAGAAGCTTCTGGAAGGCCCTTGAAGATTCCTTTTATGTTGCTAAGGAATAAACCTGGAATATGCCATTCCAGTTATGGTAGAATGTAATAATCCTTGGAATATTCCTTCCAGGACTTTCCTTGTATTGCTCTATGAGCACTTATAAAAGGGGGAGGCTCTCATTTGTTCCTCACCACCTAAAATTGTAAGCATTCTCCAAGTCAATAAAGAGATTCTTACTAGTCCCATCTTTGCTCCATTATTCTAGTTTTCTTAGCGATCTAGCTAAGTCGGGACGGGAAGGCTTGCACGAGTCTTTGAGGAGAAAGACAGTGCGCCGTACGGGACGAAGTGCTAGCAAAAATACTAAGTCCGTGACAAGTGGTATCAGAGCAAAGGTTCGATCGCCGTCATGTCTTCGACCGAAGCCATCATCAACGACGAGCCCGCACAACCCTCATCGCCTAAGGAGAAGGCGAAGACTTCGAGGAAGGGCAAGAGCAAGGAACCGTCGGGGGAACGGGCTCTTGGCGAGTTGGCTGGCCGGGTTGAGATGCTGGAGAAAGGTGTGACGGGCGTCGAGTATCAAGTGGAGCAGAACCAAATGGCTCACGAGGAATTTGCCTAAGGTTTGGAGGCGTATGTCGCCACGGCTATGACGGAGTTCCGAGAGCATCTCCGCGAGATGCAGGCCGAGTTCGAGGAGGAACGAAAGGCCACGAAGGCGGAGATTGCTGAACTACGCAAAGAGCTACAAACCAAGGCGGAGGTCCTCGAGAGGGCCATTGCTGGTGGTCCGACTCCGAGGAGGGAGTCGACGCAGAGGGTGAAGTATCCAGAACCCAAATCCTTCACTGCGTACGGGACGCGAAGGAGGTGGATAACTTCATCTGGAGCGTCGAGCGTTACCTGAAGGCGGTCCGCATCGAGGATGAGACCGACAAGGTAAACACAGCGTCCCTATATTTTTCTGATGATGCTACGCTGTGGTGGCGACGCAGGTGCATTGATATAGAAAAGGGACTCTGCAAGATCGAGACTTGGGAGGATCTCAAGAAGGAGATCAAGTCTCAATTCTACCCGAAGAATGTGGAGTATGTCGCAAGACGGAGTTTGCGTCAACTCAAGCACACCGGGACAATCAAGGAGTATGTGGCGGAGTTCACCCGCCTGATGCTCACCATTTCCAGTATGGGCGAAGAGGATCGCCTATTCGTGTTCCTGGAGGGTCTACAACCATGGGCGGCAGAAGAATTGCAGAGACAAGATGTGTCAGATCTGAACACGGCTGTTGCGGCAGCCGAGAAGCTGATGGAGTATCGACGAAATGATGCCCCAAAGCCCAAGGAAAAGACCACCACCAAGTTCAATAGTGGGGGAGCGAAGAAGAACAACGAAAAGGGAGGCCCGTCGCCGAAGGACAAGCCGCAAGCAGAGCCTTCGACGGAGCGGAAGATCGAGTGCTATGTGTGCGATGGAAATCACCTCGTACGGGACTGTCCGAACAAGGGCAAGAGGGTCAACGCGGTCCAAGGCGAGGAGGCCGAGGACCAGGAGCCTAAGAAGGGGGCTCACATGGGTGCCCTGCGCCTGTTGAATGCTTTGAAGAGTAAGGCGGTTGTGTCCAAGACCCCAAATCGAGAGCTGATGTACGTGGACGTGAAGATCAACGGCCACAACACCAGGGCGATGGTCGACACGGGGGATACCCACAACTTTATCTCGGACGCAGAGGTCCGACGCTTGGGTTTAGCGCTGGAAAAAGACTCAAGCACGATAAAGGCAGTCAACTCTGAGGCGCGCCCCGTGCAGGGGGTGGCCAAAGGGGTGAAGATCCAAGTGGGAGACTGGACGGGTGTCACCAGTCTCACGGCAGCACCACTGGACGACTTCAACATGATCCTTGGGATGGACATCCTACTTCGGCAAAGGCAGTCCCAATGCCGCATCTGGGAGTCGTCGGGATCATAGAGGAGAGCTCTCCGTACATGGTGACAACTGCACGAGGCGAGCTTACGAAAGGGAAGGCTCTCTCCGTACTACAACTCAAGAAGGGGATGCGACACGTTGAGATGACTTACCTTGCTGTGCTCAAGTCGGAGGAGGCGCCCGTGCAGGGGGATCTTCCGCCTGAGATCGATGACGTCCTTGTGGAGTTCGGGGACGTCATGCCGAAGGAGTTGCCAAAGAGGCTACCTCCATGGAGGGAGGTAGCCATGCCATCGAGTTCGAGCCGGGCACGAAGCCGCCCGCCATGGCTCTATATCGAATGGCCTCGCCCGAGCTGGACAAGTTGAAGAAGCAACTCAAGGAGCTGCTGGACGCGGGATTCATTAGACTGTCAAAAGCCCCGTATGGTGCACCGGTGCTGTTCCAGAAGAAGAAGGACGGAAGCCTTCGTTTGTGCATCGACTATCGTGCACTAAACAAGGTAACCGTCAAGAACAAATATCCCATCCCGTTGGTGGCGGACTTGTTCGACCAATTGGGAGGCGCAAGATACTTCTCCAAACTTGATCTGCGCTCGGGATATTATCAAGTCCGGATTGATGAGGGCGACGAGGCTAAGACGGCATGCGTGACGAGGTATGACACATATGAGTTTATGGTTATGCCTTTTGGTCTAACAAATGCTCCTGCGACTTTTTGTACTTTGATGAACAAGCTCTTTCATCCCTATCTGGATCGGTTCGTCGTGGTCTACCTCGACTACATCGTCGTGTACTCAAACACGATGGAGGAGCACATCGAGCATTTGAAGACTGTCTTCCAGGTGCTAAGGAAGAATGAACTCTTCATCAAGCGGGAGAAGTGCTCATTCGCATAAGAAGAGGTGTCGTTCTTGGGGTACTGGATCGGACGTGGCAAGATATGGATGGACGGCGCAAAGGTCCAGTCCAAACGGGAGTGGGAGGCTCCCACCAAGCCGACGGTGCTGCGATCGTTCCTTGGCTTGGCGAACTACTACCGGCGGTTCATCCGAGGATATTCCGCCATCGCAGCGCCTCTGACCGATCTGCTGTGGAAGGATCGGGCGTGGAGCTGGACGCCCAGATGCGAGGAAGCATTCGAGGCACTGAAGCGGGCTGTGACGGAGGAGCCGGTCTTGTCTCTACCGGACTACTCCAAGGCGTTCGAAGTGCACACGGACGCGTCCGACTTCGCCATCGGTGGGGTGTTGGTGCAGGAAGGGCACCCCATCGCGTTCGAGAGCTGCAAGCTGAATGACACTGAGCGGCGATACACGGTACAGGAGAAGGAGATGACCGCGGTCGTGCATAGCTTCAGGACATGGCGGCACTACCTCATCGGCACCAAGTTCGTGGTCATGACGGACAATGTTGCTACGAGCTACTTCCAGTCCCAAAAGAAGCTATCTCCGAAGCAGGCGAGATGGCTAGATTTTCTAGCCGAGTTCGACATGGTGTTGCAGTACAAATCCGGCAAAGAAAATCAGGTGGCCGATGCGCTTAGCAGGAAGGCCGAGCTCGCATGTGTGTGCTTGCTCAAGGGGGACATTCTGGATCGTGTTCGGGTGGGAATCATGGAGGACCCACTAACACTGGCCCTAGTGAAGCTTGCCAAGGAGGGCAAAACGAGAAGGTTCTGGCTGAAAGACGGACTTCTCTACACCAAGGGCGACAGGGTGGTCGTGCCTAGGTGGAGTGGCTTGTGGAGACAGCTGCTCAAGGAGTGTCATGACACAAAGTGGACTGGACATCCGGGACAGAAGCGAACCTTGGCGCTACTGGAGGCCGCATACTACTGGCCTCGCATGCGCGAAGATGTGGAGGACTATGTTCGTACTTGTCTTGTGTGCCAACAGGACAAGGTGGATCATCAGAAGCCCGGGGGCCTGCTGGAGCCTCTTCCCGTGCCAAGTCGGCCGTGGGAGAGCATTTCGATGGACTTCATCTCCGCCCTGCCGAAAGTGGGGGCGCTTGGGTCCATCCTCGTGGTGGTAGACCGGTTCTCAAAGTACGCGACCTTCATTGCTGCTTCGACGGACTGCACAGCAGAGGAGGCCGCGCGACTGTTCATCAGCCACGTGGTTGAGTTCTGGGGCATCCCGGTCAACATTGTCAGCGACCGAGACCCCCGCTTCACGGGGAAGTTCTGGACGGAAGTGTTCAAAATCCTCGGGACGGACTTACACTTCTCGACCAGCTTTCACCCGCAGACGGACGGACAGACCGAGCGGGTCAACTCGCTACTCGAGGAGTACTTACGGCACTTTGTGAGTGCCAACCAGAGGGATTGGGTGCATCACCTCGACGTCGCTCAGTTCTGCTGCAATCTTCAACGGAGCGAGTCGTCGCACAGCAGTCCATTCGAGTTGGTGATGGGTCACCAACCGCTTGCCCCGCACACGCTGAGTGCGGGGTCCTCGAGTAGAAGTCCCGCGGCCAACCAGTTCATTTCAGATTTCAAGGCAAAGGCGGACATTGCCAAGGCATTTCTGGAGAAGGCCGCGAGGAAGATGAAGAAGTGGGCCGACGCGAAGCGAAGGTCGGTTGAGTACAAGGAGGGGGACATGGTGCTGGTGAAGCTACAACCGCAACAGTTCAAGGTGTTTCGCAAGGTGCACAAAGGATTAATTCGGAAGTATGAAGGCCCCTTCCCCGTGCTCAAGAAGGTAGGCAAGGTAGCCTACAAGCTTGAACTCCCTGCCAAGCTGAAGATTCATCCAGTCTTCCATGCCAGCTGCTTGAAGCCGTACCATGAAGACTTGGAGGATCCCCAGCGAGGAGTTCCGAAGCGACCGACGGCGACCATGACGACTTCCTTCGACAAGGAGGTGGAAGCCGTGCTGGACAGGAGGACCATTCGGCGACGAGGCGTGTCCCCGTATGTGGAGTACCTCATCCGGTGGAAGGGCTTGCCTTACGGCGAGTCTACCTGGGAACGTGCTGATACGCTGCATCAGTTCGAAGCCGAGATCCAGGCATTTCTCAGCGAGCATGGTTGACGAGGGCGTCAACGCCTTAGGTGGGGGAGAATGTAATGCCCCAAATGTTGCATCCCGCCCGAGGCCCGGTTGCATAACCTTTTCGCGGACCAAGGTTATGCAGAAAGCTTCCAGAATATTCTAGAAGATGGCGGAAGGCTCTAGAAGATTGTGGATCTCTCCGGAAGGCCCAAGATCGTTCTAGGAGGCCCAAGAAGCTTCTGGAAGGCCCTTGAAGATTCCTTTTATGTTGCTAAGGAATAAACCTGGAATATGCCATTCCAGTTATGGTAGAATGTAATAATCCTTGGAATATTCCTTCCAGGACTTTCTTTGTATTGCTCTATGAGCACTTATAAAAGGGGGAGGCTCTCATTTGTTCCTCACCACCTAAAATTGTAAGCATTCTCCAAGTCAATAAAGAGATTCTTACTAGTCCCATCTTTGCTCCACTATTCTAGTTTTCTTAGCGATCTAGCTAAGTCGGGACGGAAAGGCTTGCACGAGTCTTTGAGGAGAAAGACAGTGCGCCGCACGGAACGAAGTGCTAGCAAAAACATTAAGTCCATGACACATGGCCCACATGATAGAAATATTTTAGTTAGAGATTAGACTAATTATTATGGATAAGATTAGTGTGATTAGAGACTTTAGAATGACTAATTTAGCCCCAACCAATTAGCCCTTTCCTAATACTAATAGAATAGGTTAGTGGGGGCATTTTGGACCTTACCATAATAAGACAAATAGCCCCATATGGCCAGCCACTTTGGAAGAGGATAGGCTCAAGTTCATTTCATTATTCTCATCCACACTCTCTCTCTCTTGTTCTTCCCCAAATTTCTAGAGAGCAATTCCTAGCAATTTCTCCACCAAATCCTTCCATTTTGCCACCAAATCTTCTTCTTTTCTTCTCTATTCTAGCCAAGGAGGAAGCTACCCAAGTTTGGGAGGATTCGGAGCTCGTTCGTATCCTTTTGGAATCTCTACGTGTCGGTGTCGCTCCGGGAAGGCTTTTCTTCGATTCGATCTACCGGGAGGTATAAATCCCTTCTTCTTTTCATTTCCTCATGCATATAGGTCTATTTTGAATCCATAGAAATGACCCCCATGGTTGTATCTCCATTTGTGTCCATTTTGTGTCCATTTGAAGGTCATAGGAGTGTCCTTTGTGTTGTGGTTGTGTCCATATGGAAAAACCCTAAATTTGGACACACTATGTGTTGTTGTTATGTATGAATGAATTATTACATGTTTAATCTCATATTTTTGTATTGGAGATGTGTTCTATAGTGTCTCATATATATATATTAGTATAGAGAGTGAGTTCTTGATATATTATGTTATATACTTGTGTTCTTTTGTCTCAAACTACCCAAATTCGTCATAATTTTTATCCACATTTTTAGTAGCAATAGCAACTTAGAAATGTCATAACGTTTAGCTTAAACTCCGATTTATCTCTTGTTTTTTTAAAAGAACCGTATCGAAGTTAGATTTCCAAATATATATTTTAATAAGCCAAATTCTTTCTGTAACTTTCTGTAGAATTATTTGAGTGTCAGCTGTACGAAAGACAAATGCGTTTCGGTATTTTCGCGATTCCGGGAGCTTCCGGACACGAAAATGCAATCCGTTTGAAGTTTCGGAAAGCTAACA
The DNA here is from genome assembly GCA_029216955.1 of Iris pallida. NCBI lineage: Eukaryota > Viridiplantae > Streptophyta > Magnoliopsida > Asparagales > Iridaceae > Iris > Iris pallida. Next base: position 9,031,071 of record JANAVB010033011.1, on the reverse strand, counting down.
TGAAGTACTACAACATACTTTAATCCTAGAATTTAGTGAATGCCTAATTGGTATAGTATTGGTTTTAAGTAAAAGAGTGACTATACGATATATGCATTTTGTGTAACCTATGAGCCTATGTAGTATGGATATTAAATGAATATAGAGTATGTAATGCATGATATGTTAGATGAATGAAATGATATATATATGATATATATCCTCTTTACATTAATGTATATATATGGTTGAATGCAAGCATATAGGAATGCAATTAATGTAATATATGTAAGCAATGCATGCATGAAAGTATATAATGAATGCTAGATATAAATGCAAGGTATATGTAATGATAGATATGAATGCATAATGTATAAATATTATAAATGAAATATCAGATTTCATATGTGGACATAGAACCAATGCATAGCTGATATTTAGATTGAATGTTAGTTCATTTTAGGTTATTCGAACACTGAACTGTCCATGTAAGCATATATACCTTCCTTTTCCTATTGCCAAGCCAATTTCAGTTTTCAATATAGTGGAATGTCTATGAATGTAATGTTAACCTTCAACCCCTTAATTCGAAATGTTAGTTAATTTCAGTATTAGACAATGCATGAGCTGTATGCATATGGGATGTTGGCTTAATGGCAGATTTCAGATAACATGGTTCATTTTATGTGGTGAGTTACACCAGTTTATGGGATAGCTCACTTTAATTTATATGTAAATGTGGAACTAAACTGAGAATGAACTTCACCCTCTGCACAAGGAAACCCAACTCTATATCAACCACCATGCCATGTAACCCTTCTCTAAATGATTGCTATAATATATATAGATTTATGTAAAGTATAGATGCATGTTAGTTATAACTTAAATAGTCTCTACTCTAATGTATATAGATGTATACTTGTAGCTATGCATGTTAAGTATAATACATGTGTAATGTAGATGGGTTAGCTTTGTGCCATGTGTAGTGTAAACTCATAACTAGTGTTGATTTCTCTTTTCATGTACACCTCCATGTTCACACACACATAGCTTTACATGTTAGTTCTATATATATATATATATATATATATATATATATATATATATATATATATATATATATAATGTTGAATATGCATGAATGTGATGTATCTTGATATGTGACTTGTGTTGGCTTGTATAGCCTTGGATTTGTATGGTGTGTACTAGCTAGGGTAGACTGGTTAGGCCTAGTGAGACTTCATTGAGTCTATGTTGACCCAGTTGACCTAGCTTTGACTAGATAGTTGACTAGAGTTGACCAAGTATTGACTTTAGCCTAGTTTGACCTAGACAGCATGTAGATGCATTGTAGCAGTCTATTTCCTTATTTTACACATGTTGTAACTTGTGTTGCTCTGATTAGGAGACAGTCACCTCTCCTCAGGCAGTACATCCTCTTCGGACATTCAGTTATCAGGCGAGTACATTCTCTGACCGTTTCATACTTGTCTGGATTTACATTCTTGCTCTAGATTACTGTACTTGATGCTGACACGATTGTTATCACGGATTGGTACTATATGGATCTTCTTTTGAGATGTTATACCCTGGTATTCACTAAATACATATTATGATGTGCGTTTCACTTACATATTGTATTTATAGAATATCCATATCCTTGTATACTCATTGTGCATATTGTACTCTCATTCTCACATGAGTCCCAGGGATAGACCATTGTACACTATTGTATAACATTGTACAACTATTGTATAACATTGTACATCTATTGTATAATATTGTACATCCATTGTATAACATTGTACACTATTGTGCAAGATAACGTAACTAGAGTGGATCCTTGTGTATTGATTGGGGAGGGGGAGTAGAATTGGTTATGTAATCAAATCCTATTGTACAAGATTGTATAACTATTGTATATGTCTATTGTACACCCACGTACAATGGAGTTACCATTGCATTTTCCTAGACCGTTTACATAACCATATTGTACTCTAAATCACAGTATGCTTACAGTTCTTATTTATCATATATAGATATTTATCATTATCAAATCTCTGCTGTTTTCATATACATTCTTCTTTCAGCGTTTCATGTACCGTACTCTATTGTATGCTTTATATTTTCTAACATGATATGAACTGCGTGAGATATTTTGTGCTCGCTCCCGTCCTGACTGGACCTGTTGAAAATTTTACAGAGGATGATGAGGAACCCTGCACCCTTACTTGGAGCTTGCCTAGTTGACACTCGCAACTTGGACCCCTGGGGAGGTTCAGGCAGCTGCTCAGGATGATACCTTGTATAGTGTAGATAGATTAGACTGTTCCTTCTTTTCATGTTTAGCCGTTGTCCTTATTTTTAGAGTTGTATATTTTAGAGATGATGAGACTTGTTATTTCTTTCTACTGTACCTCAGTTGAGGATTTCTTATCTATTTCCATCCTGCTACACTCTACCTTAGATTGTGATTGAGCTGTACCTCTGTGTTGGCCTCCTTATGGAGAGTATTCATATTATGTTAGTTATAGTTCATGACCTAGAACAGCGTTCTACCGCCGACATTGCGGTGTAGGCTGGGCGTTGTTACGCTCTCGTACCCTCACAGTGGGTGCGGGTCGTGACAGTCACCCATTCGTCTTCCACAGCCGCCCGCTCGTGGTTCCTCCTTCCAACCCCGGGTCCCACACTAAGTTTCCGGGACGTAGACCTCCAGCCACATCTCCGTCAACAGGGTCTGCCGTCGACTTGGAAATATCGCCTAGGTTTTTGCATAAGGCATATATATATATATATATATATATATATATATATATATATATATATATATATATATATATATATCGCAAGTTGATTAATAAAAAAACAAGGTTTGAAATCAAAACTGCTACTCATAACTAGGCAAGGGCGCACCCACTCTGTGGGCTGGGGTGGGCTCCAGCCCATCCTATTTTTTTCTTTTTTTTATCATATATATATATATATATATATATATATATATATATATATATATATATATATATATATTCGATTTTTTTTCCCTATAAATTAGTCCACACTTAGCTCACCCTAATTCACTCCAGTCTATCCTAACTTGAATTTCTGGTTTCGTCCTTGGAACCATGTATATACTTTCATTAGCTTGTTGTTTGGAGACCATATATCCATTCATTAAACTGCTTGTGCTCCATCGAAAGCTCCATCGAAAATTTTGTTGGCACAGAAGAGAAGAGAAGAACGACAGGATAACTGATGATTGAGTATCTACACACCAACTATATACTGCAGGCCAACCTGAGATCGAACACTCAGGGGATGATCGGGATTAAGTTGTCCTATTCAGATATAGTTTTAGTTGTAGCCCTTTGACACTTATTATCGATCGATCCTGGAAGATCATCCGTAATTCCAACCTCTTGTAAGGACATGCTGAGCTTGGGACTTACCCCAAGCAGAAGACGGTTGTCCAAGTCTGAAGTCTTGTCTGATTTATCCCAGACCGTCATGCGAACACAGAAAATAAAAGCGTACACAGTTGCATTCTGGATAACCATCCCTAAAATATGATAAGAAGTTAAGTGCAGTACAAATATATAACTGTATAAAAAAGAGAGGAGAAAAGATAGTCGGTAGTAGAGGAGAGGATCCAAATTGCCATGTACTGGCATTTCAATGCCCACTTTTTAATTCGAAAATAATATTTTGCCTGCGGTTTGTGACCGCCACCGACGTGGCGACCGACTATTGGCCCTCCCTGCTATCCCCTGTTCCACCCGGACCAGAAGACCAATGGTCGGCCACCACGTCGACAGCGGTCACGCCCGCGGTTACAAACCGCGGGCAACCTAGCATCTCCATTCTAAATTTGAATGTCTTTCCTCTCCTGGACATTCAATACAATTCTCATCATTATTTTTGTGTTAGGCTACACCTAGGATTATAAGTCAGGCTCCTGTTTGTACTAGATTGTTTGATTTAGTCAAGTTAGCAAACATTTGTGATTAACATAGTCCATGGTGATCTTTAAGAACAGTAGAACACCATTATTGCACAATGCACATGGAATGTATGATGAAATGTGACGGAATAGTGGGGTTAGTAATGGTGGGAGCAACCTTATTAATGATATTTTTCTTCATGGGAATAATGTTGGGAGTCGAACAACAAACTATTTCTTTCCAAATCCGTCGGAGATAAAAACAAAACGTACAATCTGTACACGATATTAATATCCACAAACTAAACAACATAATACGAATACATTATGTGAAAATTCCCGAGGAAAAAAAACCAAGAGATGGTCAGACTCCAACCCAAAAAACCATGGGATGGTCGTATACTTCAACAAGGGGGCAAGATTTATTTGATCTAATTGGAGAAGTGAAACATAATACTTTACAACTTTCAATAAATAAGAGGGAGAAAGTTGACAAATTGGATTCTTTCGGTTTTTTTTTTTTTTGCTTTCTATTAACTTTGCCAACTCCAATAAATATATTTTCGTTCTTGAGTAGTTACGGCGATTCTTGTTTGAATCGGTATTGGAAGTTTGGTAGAAGCAAGACTGTTTAAAAGAATGTACATGCTATGCGATGGTATATGGTCCGAAAAATCGGAAGCTAAAACTTAACTTTCCTATATATTACGAATGTGAACTTTTATTTTTATATGGGTTTATATTAAATTGTTAATACATCGATAAAATGTATATTGTACGGATATTTTCATCAACACATTTATTATAAATATATATTTTACATTTATCAATACACATTTAAAGTGAAAGATGTATTGATAATCTGCTTGTGGAGTACCAATGTATATTAAGCCTTTAGGACGACGATGAGAAGTCTTGTGCAGAGCGTGCGTATGGGGGACCCACTCTCGCACGCATCAGAGGCTTGATGAAAGCGACAATATTCTGAGCCACGGGAATAAGCCACTGGACTCGTGCCCGTTACCTCGCTTCGAGCGAGCCTTCGTGCAAATGCGACTGGTTCATGAATGTGCCTCAAATCAGGGACGAGATTAGAGAAGTTACCTCGTCTTGTGCGTGTGGTCGAGCGGGTGCGACCGGCCCGTATACGTCCCTTATCTCATGCACGACCAAGAGAGTGCCACTGTTGACAGGGGTGCAATGGCAATGATGAAATATCGTGAGAACGTGCGGCAGCGACACCCACGATCCACTACAAAAATATGCTCTATTAGCGACGGAATAAAATAACGTCGCTAAATATTGAATATAGCGACTCCTTTTGATAGACATCGCAAATTGTCACTGAATAGCGACGTTCAGCGACAAGAGATAAATTACGTCGCTGAATAACGACGTTCAGTGACGTGACTTAAGTTATGTTGCTCCTTAGCGACGTTCAGCGACGTCTAAATCAGACGTCGCTAATGTTTTAATATATCCCGCTTGAAACTTTCATTTCTCCCTTCTCTCTTCTCCCAAAAATTTTCTAAATTTTTTTTTCCTCCGACGAAACTCTCCAACGACAAAGCCCCCCTCCTCGCCGCCTCCCTCCTCCGACGAAGCCCCCCTCCTTGCCGCCTCCCAACTCCGACCGAGCCGCCCTCAGGTAAACCCTAACCCTAGCCCTAGCTATCTAGACACGATTTTGACACAATTTTGACCTCGTTTGGACACGAGTAGACACGTGTGTCACACACACACATACCCCTAGACACGTGTGGTGTTGTCACGCCCCAGAACCAGAATACTGGAGAGCGGGGGAATGACTCAGCCAGCTACGTATTACGGGTAGATGAATACCGTATAATACGATCAATGCTGTCTAAAAGACAAGGGGGTGCATACTACATGAAAGTCTCGCTATGGTCACTTCACATCTATTGTCTCAATCATTCAAACAAGAAGCAATAACAGAGAACATTTAAGAATAAGCAATAAGGCGTCCCAAACGCTTAGTCAAGATGTTCTTGAGATCTGGCTTTACAAAACATAGCCAGATGATATAGCAACATATACACAATTGTTATCAGCTGCAGTCTGACTTAATTACAATTATGTAAAAGTAAGTACAAGACAATCCGACTAACATGTCGGTGCCAAGCGGTAAAATGTAAAGTAATTAACAAAACGAGCGGGGAAGTAAGGAACCCACTCGAGTCCTCCTGCGATCATTCCTCTAGTATTGACCATCTTGGAGGTAGAGGTAAGCTGAGTCTTCGGAAACCGGCTCTAAATCTGGCCATGCAAAACCAGAGAGGTTAGACCTCTAATAGCAAGTACCGCAAGGAAGCACGATATGAGACATTAACCAGTAAATAAGAGAATATAATAATAGACCTCTGCTTGCTACTGGGATTCACATAACATCACGACACTTCGAACCAACCTCCCAACCAAACAAGGACAGAAGTTGGCCCGTCATGTCCTGAAGATCTGATCATCTCAGTTAGGTAACAGAGTAGGTACAGTACACAAACAAATCAACTTAAACGGCCATCCAACTCCTACGGCTTACTACTGTGAGTCCCAAGTTATCCTGGAATTATGCAATAAAGATTTCTCAGTTCTTACTATGGACAAGCAAGGCTAGTCGATCCAATCAATCAATTGCGCCAATCATGAATTAGACGAGTCCCAGCAGGACGCCCGTCATCAATATACAATATACAATAAATAGTATAACCAGATACCGCTCCATGCCCGTGTGGCAGGTTTAAAGTATCTGTGGGGACCAGCTGGCCTGTCGGGCACTATTAGTCCCAAGAGGGCTGCCATGTAAGAACTCGGGAATCCATTCTCTCCATGCAATCATTATTTTTATTTAACTTAATAGTCTATACGTTGAGTGAAATCCCATGCCGTGGATCATGGTCATTCGGAATGAGTACTTTCGTACGGGGTACGATATACACAACTCTACAACGATGCCCGTGCGGTTAGGTTGTAGGTCTTACATAGCGTAATGCAACAATCCAAACTAACCACGGAACAATCATGCCTTGACCATAAGGTACACATGCTTCTTTTATAGTAAAATAAATAAATAAATAAATTGAAGCCTGCATGTGTGCCTGTATGTCAATATTCGGGATTGACCAATCGATTATAGTAGTTCATACTTAATATGAACGTGTCTTATTCATTCATTTCAATAAGACGACTAGCCAGTCTCTTAGTTCCATCTAGGAACGCATGATCAATAATTAATCAAGATAACAATCAATATTAATTAATGCCAATTTCGAAAAATAAACATTGGAAAATAAATAATGTTTGGGAAATAAAGAATCTCATGCGCTGTAGGAAATGATTGGGGAATAAATAAATCTCATGCACTGTGGGGAATGTTTGGAAAATAAAGAATCTCATACGCTGTGGAAAAGGTTGGGAAATAAATAATATCATGCGCCTGAGGGAAATGATTGGGGAATAAATAAATCTCATGCGCTGTGGAAAATGATTGGGGAATAAATAAATCTCATGCACTGTGGAAAATGTTTGGAAAATAAAGAATCTCATGCGCTGTGGAAAAGGTTGGGAAATAAATAATATCATGCGCCTGAGGGAAATGATTGGGAAATAAATAAACTCATGCGCTGAGGAATGAGATTGGGAAATAAATAATCTCATGCGCCTGAGGAATGCGGCTGTGGGAAATAAATATCATGCGTTGTGGAATAAGATTGGGAAATAAATAATCCATGCGCCTGAGGAATGAGATTGGGAAACAAATAATCTCGTGCGCTGTGGGAAATAAATATCATGCGCTGTGGGAAAGGTTGAGAAATAAATAATCCATGCGCCTGAGGAATGAGATTGGGAAACAAATAATCTCGTGCGCTGTGGAAAATAAATATCATGCGCTGTGGGAAAGGTTGGGAAATAAATAATCCATGCGCCTGAGGAATGAGATTGGGAAACAAATAATCTCGTGCGCTGTGGGAAATAAATATCATGCGCTGTGGGAAAGGTTGGAAAGTAAATAACCATGCGCTGTGGAATAAGATTGGAAAATAAATAATCCATGCGCCTGAGGAATGAAGATTTGATGCGCTGTGGGAATAAAGATTTCCATGCGCTGAGGAATGAAGATTTGATGCGCCGTGGGAATAAAGATTTTCACGCGCTGAGGAATGAAGATTTGATGCGCTGTGGGAATAAAGATTTCCATGCGCTGAGGAATGAAGATTTGATGCGCTGTGACTGTCCTTCTTCTCCGAATTTTCTGAGAACAGAACCATGGGAACCATGGAAGCCATTGCTTCCAAGCTTCATAAATCCTTCATCCCAAGTCCAAATATGGACTTCCATAGGTCAAAATTGGGTAGAACAAAATTCTCTACAACCTGGAACCATCAAAACTTGAAGATAACACAGTTTACTAGATCAAAACCTACGAAATCCGAAAATGTAACAAACTTAGATCTACAACAAATAAGCCATGGAAATTAAAAATGCTAAGTACTAAAGAGGCTTAGAATCAAGTAAGGAGGATGATGAAACAATAATAATGGGGATCCATCAAGAAGTAAGTTGGCACTTGCCTTGCTCTCTTAGGTTGGTGGGAGAGTTATGAGGAAGAAGAAGAGTAATGGTGAAGTAATGAAGAGAGAGAAAGGATTTGGGGCTTTAAATGAAGGAGTGGTAGTAGGTGGGGGTTTATTTCGGTTCATGATGCACCAACATAATTAAACCAATCTGAGCCGAACCCATAGCAAAGCTAAAGCAGAGTATAAAAGCAGAAAGTAAAGTGCAGAAATAAAATTGCAGGAAATTAATTAACAAAAATTAAAGGAATTTAAATACAGAACAATACATGATAAATATTAAATGAATACTTTCCAGCAGTACTTGTATTTATAATACGTATTCTGGGAACGGGAAGTGACATCTCTACCCTCCTTAGAAAAAATTTCGTCCTCGGAATTTCAGATCCAAGCATGATAGAAATATCGAAGCTAAACTAATCTAAGTATAAACAATTGAGTAAGCAATCATTCTACAATGATAATAACAAGTAACATATCTATGTTGAACATTCTACGATAGCAAGCAATTCTACTTATACGGTGACATGCTTGAGGAGTTAAGACAATCAAGGTATACAGAAGAAAATATACCTTATGAGTCAAACAGGTGCGGATACCGTGATCGGATATCATCCTCACGTTCCCACGTTGACTCTCCTAAAGAGTGATGACCCCAAGCAACCCGAACAAGGTTAATTGTTCGGTTCTTGAGTACCTTCTCTCTTCGGTCCAAAATAGACACAGGCTGTTCCTCGTAAGACAGGTTGGTACCAACAACCAGCTCAGAATGATCAAGGATATGGCTTGGGTCCGATACATACCTTCGCAACTGAGATATATGAAATACGTCATGCACCTCTCGTAACGAAGGTGGAAGGGATAAACGATAAGCAACATCGCCTATCCTCTCAAGAATAACAAATGGGCCCACGTACCGCAGACTCAACTTCCCGCGAACGCCAAACCTAATGACCCCATGGGTAGGTGAGATCCTCAAGAACACGTGGTCCCCAACAGAAAACTCTAGCGGCCTACGATGCTGGTCCGCCCAATGACGATGCCGATCCTGTGCAACTCGAAGTCGCTCTCTAATTCCTTTGACCAATTCAACTGTCTGAACAATCATTTCCGGGCCTAACATCTTTCTCTCCCCGATATTATCCTATGCTAGTGGCGACCTACACTTCTTACCATATAGTGCTTCAAATGGCGCCATCTGGATACTGGCTTGATAACTTTTGTTATTAGAAAACTCAACTAAGTGCAGGTGGCTCTCCCAAGATCCTCCAAAATCTAGGGTGCAAGCTCGCAAGATATCTTCCAAAGTCTGAATTGTCCTTTCTGATTGTCCGTCTGTCTGTGGATGGTAAGCCGTGCTAAATCTTAACTTGGTACCCAAGCTATGATGTAAGCTCTTCCAGAAATGTGATGTGAAACGGGTATCTCGGTCTGACACAATGCTGACAGGGACTCCATGCTGCCTGACTATCTGTTGCATGTACAACTCTGCCAACTTTTCTGTAGATTGCCCTACTCTGAAAGGAAGAAAGTGTGCCACCTTTGTAAGCCGATCTACTATCACCCAAATAGCATCTTTACCACTTGGTGATCTCGGTAAACCGGTCACAAAGTCCATTGTGATGTGTTCCCACTTCCATTCTGGGATAGGAAGCGGTTGCAATAACCCAGCTGGCCTCTGCTGTTCTGCCTTCACTTGCTGACATACTAAGCAACGGGAAACGAATCTAGCTATCTCCCTCTTCATCCCGTTCCACCAGAAGTACTGCTTGATATCTTGGTACATCTTGGTCCCTCCAGGGTGAATAGAATACTGAGAACTGTGAGCTTCTGCCATAACCTCCTGTCTGATATCTCCACTAGGCACACATAGACGTGATTCAAACCTAAGTGTACCATCTTCATGAATTCTCATCTCCTTTCTGAGTCCTGACTCACATTCTGCCCTAAGCTTCTGAATCCTTGGGTCCTGTGCCTGAGCTGCCTTGATCCTGTCTACTAAGTCGGATTGAACTTACAGACTCGCCAGAACTCCTACATCACTAGGAAGTACAACCTCGATGCCCATTTCCTGAAGGTCTTCTAAGATATGCCTCTGTGTTGTCAACATGAATGTGCCGCCTCTCCTGCTGAGAGCGTCTGCTACCACATTAGCCTTGCCTGGATGATACTGAAGCTCCACGTCATAGTCCTTAATCAACTCCAACCATCTCCTCTGCCTCATGTTCAGTTCCTTCTGAGTAAAGATGTACTTCAGACTTTTGTGGTCCGTGTACATGTCCACTCGATCACCATATAAGTAATGCCTCCATAGCTTCAAAGCAAATACTACTGCTGCCAACTCCAAGTCATGAGTTGGGTAATTCTTCTCGTGGTCTCGAAGTTGCCTAGATGCATATGCTATCACCTTCCCATGCTGCATGAGGACACATCCAAGTCCTTTACATGATGCATCACAATAAACGGTAAAACCTCCGGGTCCAACTGGCAATGTAAGAATAGGCGCTGATATCAACTTCTGCTTCAGATTCTCAAATGATGTCTGGCATTCTGCCGACCAGACGAATGGTACATCCTTCCGTGTCAAGCGGGTCATGGGTGCTGAAAGCCTTGTAAAGTCTGACACGAACCTTCTGTAATATCCTGTCAATCCCAAGAAACTCCGCACATCAGCTACGATCTTGGGTACTGGCCAACTTTCTACTGCTTCTACCTTCTTGGGATCCACTGCTACTCCAGCTCCTGATATGATATGACCCAAAAATAAAATATGATCCGACCAAAACTCACATTTGCTGAGCTTGGCATACAACTGGTTCTCTCTCAGAACCTGTAACACTTTCCTGAGGTGGTCTTCATGCTCCTCTTCACTAGCAGAGTATACGAGAATGTCGTCAAGAAACACAACGACAAACTGATCTAAGTATGGCATAAAGATGCGGTTCATCAAATCCATAAATATTGCTGGAGCATTGGTCAAACCAAACGGCATTACTAAGAATTCATAATGCCCATACTTCGACCTGAATGCTGTCTTGGGAATGTCCTCCTTCCGAACCCTCACTTGATGATACCCTGAACGAAGATCTATCTTGGAGAAAACTCTAGCTTTGCTCAACTGATCAAATAAGTCATCGATCCTGGGTAGTGGGTACTTGTTCTTTACTGTCGCCGCGTTAAGCTTCCTGTAATCGATGCACAATCTGGATGACCCATCCTTCTTTCCCACAAGTACCACTGGTGCTGCCCATAGTGACACGCTAGCTTGGATGAACTTCTTCTCCTTCAGTTCCTCTATGTGCTGATATACCTTGGCTTGCTCTGAATCCGCCATTCTGTAAACTCGATCTGATATCGGTTTAGTTCCAGGTGCCAATTCTATGCTGAACTCAATATCTCTAACTGGTGGCAGACCTGGAAGTTCTTCAGAAAATACGTCTAGGAACTCTTCAACTACCTTCGGGACTTGAACTTCTTCCATTGCCGTTATTACTCCCTGCTCTTGCTGAGTTACCTCTGATCTGACTAAGGTGAATCTCTTCATGCCTGGAATATCAAAAGATACACTCCCTCTACGACAATCTATTGTCGCATGACTGTCTTTCAGCCAGTCCATGCCTAAGATAATGTCAAAATTTCCAACAGGAAATTCTATCAACCGGGCGGGTAAGGAATGCCCGCAAACTACAACGCTACATGCTAGAATAACTCGACTAACTCCTACGAGCCCATTACCAGTGAGTATATTCAACCTCGCTGGCAATGCCTCGAACTCCATTCCTAGTTGTGTTGCAAATCGTGCAGATATAAATGAATGGGATGCTCCCGAATCAAACAATGCTACTGCGGGATATGAGGCGACAAGAATGTTACCTGCCACAACATCTCCCGATGCCAATGCATCTTCCAAGGACAAAGTGAATGCCTGCCCTCGACCTTCTTGCTGGTTCCCATGCTGCGGCCTAGCCTGGTGCTGTTGCTAGCCCCTGCCTTGGTGATGCTGGGGTGGTCTATGCTGGTGTTGCTGCATCGGCGGTCCCTGCTGCCGAAACATCTGATCCTGCGGTACTAATGGACGCTGCGCCAACGGCCTTACTGCCACTGCTGGTCCTCGATACTGGCCTGTCCCTGGTGCTGGCAGAGCAAGAAACTGCTGCCCTGGTCCTCCTGCCCTCGAATTCATGGGACATGTGGTAACCCGATGATCTGGATTTCCACATATCAGACACAGTCCATTCAATGTCCGACACACCTCTCTAGTGTGTCCCATCTTCCCACAATAAGTGCAGCCCGCCGGGGGTTGCTGGTTCTTCCTCTGTTGCTGTTGCTGTTGCCTGGGTGGTGGTGCTGGTCCTCTTATCGCCACATCGTGGATACGAATGCCAGTGGATGGTGCTGTTGTTCGGGGCGCCGCTCCCCCTCCTCCTTCAATCTGACTATGGGATCTCTTCTGACCCCCAGTCCTCACCGCAAGCCTCTGAATAGTGATCTCATGCCTTCGAGTTGCCGTTAATACTTCGTCAAAAGTCTGGTAATTGTGCCCCTCTATCAATTGTAAGAGTTCAAGGTGAAACCCTTGCTGAAACCTCATGGCCCTCTGGCGCTCTGTTGCTACCATCTCTGGACGAACCTACTCAATCTGCAGAACTCCGCTGCATAAGCATCTACAGTCTTGCCGGCCTGCCTGAGGTTGATAAACTTTTGTTGTAGCTCAAACTGCGCCACAACCCTATAGTACTTGGTCTTGAATCTTGCTGTAAAATCGTCCCAAGCCACAGGACGCCTGATGCCCACTTCCTCTGATTCCCACCAATCACGTGCGAGATCCTGAAGTAACAACTTCACTAGATCCACACGTTCTTCTGCCGGCACCTTCGCTGCTGTCAGAATAGCCTCCATATCTTTAAGCCATGCATCTGCTGAGATGGCATCCTCCGTGCCCTCGAAACGACGGGGATTGTACTTACAAAACCTGGATGATGCTCCTGAATCAGTCCTCACTCCTCTTTCCAATGCCGTCTGCAATCCTTGGTTAAGCAATACATTCTGCTCTTGTAGCTGAGTGTGCATGCGCTGCTGGACCAACATCTGATGTTGCTGAGTAGCCATCATTTTTCTCATGATCTCCAGAAGGGCTGGTGTGTCCACTTGGGTAGGTGGAACTGTTGGTGGTGGTGGAACATTCGGATACTGTGATCCAGCTGCTGCTTCCACTATCACTTCTTCCTAGGCAGCCTCCTGTGGCGAGACTGGCCCTTGTTGCTGACCAACAGGGTCAGGTTGTCCATGTTGCTCCTGCTGTTGTCCAGCTCTGACCGATGCGGATGAAGTGCCCCTAAGAAAAGGGACAAGAGAACAATCAAACAACCGGACATGAAGGATCAATGAAGTCAAAGGATACCGGGATGTCAAGCAAGGGTTGAGAATAATGAATCATGAGATCAAGGGGAACACATATGATTGAGACATCCTATAAATCAAAACACCCCACAAGTCTGAAATCAGACCTGCATGGGCCACCACTAAAACCTTGTCACGCCCCAGAACCAGAATACTGGAGAGCGGGGGAATGACTCAGCCAGCTACGTATTACGGGTAGATGAATACCGTATAATACGATCAATGCTGTCTAAAAGACAAGGGGGTGCATACTACATGAAAGTCTCGCTATGGTCACTTCACATCTATTGTCTCAATCATTCAAACAAGAAACAATAACAGAGAACATTTAAGAATAAGCAATAAGGCGTCCCAAACGCTTAGTCAAGATGTTCTTGAGATCTGGCTTTACAAAACATAGCCAGATGATATAGCAACATATACACAACTGTTATCAGCTGCAGTCTGACTTAATTACAATTATGTAAAAGTAAGTACAAGACAATCCCACTAACATGTCGGTGCCAAGCGGCAAAATGTAAAGTAATTAACAAAATGAGCGGGGAAGTAAGGAACCCACTCGAGTCCTCCTGCGATCATTCCTCTAGTGTTGACCATCTTGGAGGTAGAGGTAAGCTGAGTCTTCGGGAACCGGCTCTAAATCTGGCCATGCAAAACCAGAGAGGTTAGACCTCTAATAGCAAGTACCGCAAGGAAGCATGATATGAGACATTAACCAGTAAATAAGAGAATATAATAATAGACCTCTGCTTGCTACTGGGATTCACATAACATCACGACACTTCGAACCAACCTCCCAACCAAACAAGGACAGAAGTTGGCCCGTCATGTCCTGATGCTCTGATCATCTCAGTTAGGTAACAGAGTAGGTACAGTACACAAACAAATTAACTTAAACGGCCATCCAACTCCTACGGCTTACTACTGTGAGTCCCAAGTTATCCTAGAATTATGCAATAAAGATTTCTCAGTTCTTACTATGGACAAGCAAGGCTAGTCGATCCAATCAATCAATTACGCCAATCATGAATTAGACGAGTCCCAGCAGGACGCCCGTCATCAATATACAATATACAATAAATAGTATAACCAGATACCGCTCTATGCCCGTGTGGCAGGTTTGCAGTATCTGTGGGGTCCAGCCGGCCTGTCGGGCACTACAAGTCCCAAAAGGGCTGCCATGTAAGAACTCGGGAATCCATTCTCTCCATGCAATCATTATTTTTATTTAACTTAATAGTCTCTACGTTGAGTGAAATCCCATGCCGTGGATCATGGTCATTCGGAATGAGTACTTTCGTACGGGGTACGATATGCACAACTCTACAACGATGCCCGTGCGGTTAGGTTGTAGGTCTTACATAGCGTAATACAACAATCCAAACTAACCACGGAACAATCATGCCTTAACCATAAGGTACACATACTTCTTTTATAGTAAAATAAATAAATAAATAAATTGAAGCCTGCATGTGTGCCTGTATGTCAATATTCGGAATTGACCAATCGATTATAGTAGTTCATACTTAATATGAACGTGTCTTATTCATTCATTTCAATAAGACGACTAGCCAGTCTCTTAGTTCCATCTAGGAACGCATGATCAATAATTAATCAAGATAACAATCATTGTTAATTAATGCCAATTTTGGAAAATAAAGATTGGGAAATAAATAATGTTTAGGAAATAAAGAATCTCATGCGCTGTAGAAAATGATTGGGGAATAAATAAATCTCATGCACTGTGGAGAATGTTTGGAAAATAAAGAATCTCATGCGCTGTGGAAAAGGTTGGGAAATAAATAATATCATGCGCCTGAGGAAAATGATTGGAGAATAAATAAATCTCATGCGCTGTGGGAAATGATTGGGGAATAAATAAATCTCATGCACTGTGGGGAATGTTTGGGAAATAAAAAATCTCATGCGCTGTGGAAAAGGTTGGGAAATAAATAATATCATGCGCCTGAGCGAAATGATTGCGAAATAAATAAACTCATGCGCTGAGGAATGAGATTGGAAAATAAATAATCTCATGCGCCTGAGGAATGCGGCTGTGGGAAATAAATATCATGCGCTGTGGAATAAGATTGGGAAATAAATAATCCATGCGCCTGAGGAATGAGATTGGGAAATAAATAATCTCGTGCGCTGTGGGAAATAAATATCATGCGCTGTGGGAAATGTTGAGAAATAAATAATCCATGCGCCTGAGGAATGAGATTGGGAAACAAATAATCTCGTGCGCTGTGGGAAATAAATATCATGCGCTGTGGGAAAGGTTGGGAAATAAATAATCCATGCGCCTGAGGAATGAGATTGGAAAACAAATAATCTCGTGCGCTGTGGGAAATAAATATCATGCGCTGTGGAAAAGGTTGGGAAGTAAATAACCATGCGCTGTGGAATAAGATTGAAAAATAAATAATCCATGCGCCTGAGGAATGAAGATTTGATGCGCTGTGGGAATAAAGATTTCCATGCGCTGAGGAATGAAGATTTGATGCGCCGTGGGAATAAAGATTTCCATGCGCTGAGGAATGAAGATTTGATGCGCTGTGGGAATAAAGATTTTCATGCGCTGAGGAATGAAGATTTGATGCGCTGTGACTGTCCTTCTTCTCCGAATTTTCTGAGAACAGAACCATGGGAACCATGGAAGCCATTGCTTCCAAGCTTCATAAATCCTTCATCCCAAGTCCAAATATGGACTTCCATAGGTCAAAATTGGGTAGAACGAAATTCTCTACAACCTGGAATCATCAAAACTTGAAGATAACACAGTTTACTAGATCAAAACCTACGAAATCTGAAAATGTAATAAACTTAGATCTACAACAAATAAGCCATGGAAATTAAAAATGCTAAGTACTAAAGAGGCTTAGAATCAAGTAAGGAGGATGATGGAAAAATAATAATGGAGATCCATCAAGAAGCAAGTTGGCACTTGCCTTGCTCTCTTAGGTTGGTGGGAGAGTTATGAGGAAGAAGAAGAGTAATGGTGAAGTAATGAAGAGAGGGAAAGGATTTGGGGCTTTAAATGAAGGAGTGGTGGTAGGTGGAGGTTTATTTCGATTCATGATGCACCAACATAATTAAACCAATCTGAGCCGAACCCATAGCAAAGCTAAAGTAGAGTATAAAAAACAGAAAGTAAAGTGCAGAAATAAAATTGCAGGAAATTAATTAACAAAAATTAAAGGAATTTAAATACAGAACAATACATGATAAATATTAAATGAATACTTTCCAGCAGTACTTGTATTTAGAATACGTATTCTGGGAACGGGAAGTGACAGGTGTGCGGACACACACACACATACCCCTAGACACGTGTGGTGTGCGGACACACACACACATACCCCCTCTGTCACTCACACGGTTTTTGCATTATATTTTAGGATTTTGAATGTTTTGTTATATTCATAGATATACATATGTATCACAGATTTAATATAGTAGTATGTGTTGTATTCGAGTTATAGGTTTGTGTTTAATTTTGAGTTTGATATTTTGAATTGATACTTTGATGTACTATACTAGAGAGGACAAGGATTATAGGATTATATGTATGTATTTGAGTTGATATACCTATGTATATAAGTATATGAGCTGTGGGAGTTAGAGTATAGGGTTATGTTGATTTTGGGATATTTGGTTTTCGATTGATCTAGTTTTAGTAGACTAGTGTAGTGGATTGCAGTATGGCTTTAGCTCAGTGACTGTTTGCAATAAGTAGTTGTTTGCAGCGGCAGTGGCATAGCATTTGCCCTGCCTTGGCGTTGCCTTGATTTGGCATGGACAGTCAAATACAATAGGCTTAGGAATGTGTTATCAGCAGCAGTAGCATAGGAGTATGGTTTGGTATTAGTAGAGAGTTGAGGTGAGATTGTGGTTAGGATTTGTGAGTGTAAGGAGGAGGAGGAGGAGGAGGAGGAGAGTATTAGTTGAGTTGATATTTTACCTTGAGGGATACTTTGCATAGGATATCTATAGGTGTTATATAGATAGGAGAATTTATGCATAGCTTAGATTGAGGATTTGATATATACATGTTAGTGTATGCTTGTCTTTGAGTGAGTTATTGAAGAGTACGTACGAATTTATATATATATATATATATATATATATATATATATATATATATATATATATATATATATATATATATATATATATATATATATAGACACTAGCTAGAGTATCAATGTCATCCAGGGATTCATCTATAGGTCCTAGGATTGGGTTTTATGACTTAGAAAGGACTAGTTGACTATGTTTGACCTTTAACTAAGGCTTGACCAAACTAGATTACATACTCGAGTATCACTGAAAACAGTTTAGAAATTTGAAAACTAAAAATTAAATAAAAATCCGAACAGTTCATATTACATTGCAAAACTCAAGTATCAGACAAAACCACATCTTCATTATGATTGTGCACGCACAGTCTAAATCTCGTGCACGTGCGATTTCGTGTCTGACATGCATCCAGCCGACACGAAACTTGAGGGGGGACTTGTCAGTGGTTGCCCCCACCTCTGTGTCAAGTGTTTCGTGTCCAGGTGTCCAATTTGTGTAGGAGCTTATGAAACGAATTTGTGCCTATTGGATAATTGTGTGTCCATCTTTGCAGAATTATTTCCAAATGGATTTGAATTACTACTTGCGGAATCGTTCATGGATGTACAATCGTCGTCCTGATGATATGTGTGGTGCGCGGGATGAATACATAGCGAAAGTAGAGCAGTTTCTGCAGTTTGCTAAGGCGTTCCCTCAGTACATGGACGGCACCAAAATTAAGTGTCCGTGTGTGAAATGTCATAACGTGAAATATTATCCAGAAGTGGAAGTGACATATTATTTGTACTCGAGGGGTTTCACGCCTAATTACTATCAGTGGACCGCACACGGAGAACTTGTGTCTTTAGCATCAGAGCCGGAGCCTTATGTTGAGCCGTATATGCACGCGGGACCTAATTTTGTTTCAGATAATCATGCATACGACGACGGATGCGTGAACATAGTTTTCGATGCTGCGGGGCCTAGTTTCGTTTATGATGCACCTGAGGAGGCACCGAATGTCGATGCTGCAAAGTTCATGGAGCGGCTGGAGAATGCAAGGACTCCATTGTATCCTGGTTATGAGGATCATTCACCGTTGGAGGTGGTTACAAGACTATTGAGCATTAAGTCAGATTTAACATGTCGCAAGAATACTACAACCGAGTGTTGGAGTTGATTATAGAGATCTTGCCGGCGGGTGCTAAGTTACCTAAAGACTTCTATCGGTCTAAGAGGATGGTCAGATCGCTCTGGATGGGATACGAGAAAATCGATTCTTGTCGCAATGGGTGCATGCTGTACTACAAAGACGGTAAGGACGCAGATGTGTGCAGATTTTGTAGTGTTGATCGCTATAAGACAACTAGTATAGGAAGGTCTACCGGTGCAAGAAGACCGACCGATTCAATGCACTACTTGCCTTTAACGCCACGGTTGCAAAGATTATTTATGGTGAAAGAGACGGCCGAAAATATGAGTTGGCACATGCGAGAACAGATTGAAGGAGTGTTGGATCACCCATCCGATGGAGAAGCGTGGAAGCACTTTGATCGAGTATATCCTAATTTTGTTTCAAATCCACGTAATGTCAGGTTGGGGCTATCTTCTGACGGTTTTACTTCTTTTTGGTCTTTCGGGATCCCAGTATTCGTGCTGGCCTGTAATTGTCACTCCGTATAACCTACCGCCTTGGATGTGCATGAAGACTCAGTACATGTTTCTAACCGTTATAGTTCCTGGTCCGAACAGTCCCAAGAGAAATATTGATGTGTACTTGCAGCCTTTGATAGATGAGTTGAATCAGTTATGGAAAGTAGGTGCTAACACGTACGATGTTTCCAGGAATCAGAATTTTCAGATGAAGGCAACCTATATGTGGACCATCAACGACTTTTCGGCCTATGGAATGTTATCTGGATGGAGCACTCATAGCCGTCTCTCATGTCCATATTGCATGGTCCGTACTAAGGCTTTCCGCTTGAAATATGGAGGAAAATCGTGCTTATTTGATTGTCATCGACAATTTCTGCCAAAAGATCATCCGTTCAGAAGGAGCAGGAATGCATTCCGTGCCGACGTTGTATAGATGGGTGATCCACCGCCAAGGTGGTGCGGAGCCACGATATGGAAGGAGGTTAAAGATTTTTCAAGTGCTATCGAAGATCCTACAACTGGGTACAAGTGCGGTAGATTTGGTAGAGATCATAACTGGACAAAGGGGAGCATATTATGGGATTTGCCATATTGGAGTACCAATCTGATCATACATAATCTTGATGTCATGCATATTGAGAAGAATGTGTTTGATAACATAATTAATGCTGTGATGGACGTAAAGGGAAAATCGAAAGACAATTCCAAGGCCAGGTTGGACTTAGAAGAAATATGCAAACGCCCTACATTGCATTTGATAGAGGAGAATGGAAAACAATTTCTGCCGAAGTCAATTTTGTCACTGGACAATGAGGATAAAGTGAGACTTTGTCGGTGGATCCAGGTCCTAAAATTTTTAGACGGATATGTGTCAAATCTGAGAAGATGTGTCGATCCGAAGGAAAACAAATTGACGGGTATGAAGAGCCACGATTGTCAAGTATTCATGGAGATGTTAATTCCGATTGCATTTCGGGAATTCTTACCGCAGGCTGTTTGGAATCCATTGACGGAGCTTAGCCTATTCTTCAGGGATCTTTGTTCTAAGAAATTGCTCGTTGATCGTCTAGAAAAGCAAGAGAAGGACATTGCGGTAACACTGTGCAAATTAGAGAGGGTCTTTCCTCCTGGATTCTTCGACTCTATGGAGCATTTGTCGATTCAACTATCCTATGAGGCACATGTTGGTGAACCCGTCGAATATCGATGGATGTACCCGTTTGAGCGACATTTAAATCACCTAAAAAGAAGGGTGAAAAATAAGGCATGGGTCGAGGGTTCTATTTGTGAAGCCTATGTTCTCGAGGAGATTACAAACTTTTGTTCGATGTATTTCAAACCTCATGTTGCAACTAATAGAACGAGAGCTTCCAGAAACGACGACAGAGATCATGAATGTAATGATACAATACTGTTAATTATGATGATATCTGCGACGGGGATGACAAATATACCTACGCTGGGTTATAAGCGATGATCTGATATACAAAGGAGGTGTTGTCCAAATTTAAAAAAATATAATGTGTATTTTTGTGATGATGTGTGTCTGTGTTTACAGTGTATGTGAAATGCAGTATTCGGAACCATCGATAGTTTCGATTACTGTTGTATGTTTTATCTTGGACAGAAAGAGCAACAGTTCAGGGTGTACTTCTGAGAGCTTCATTTTCACATCATTCACTTTCTCGGGACGTCGTAAAGGATCCCGAGAAGGTGAAGGACGTGAAGAGGAAGCTCTGAGAAGTGCACCCTGAACTGTTGCTCTTTCTATCCAAGATAAAACATAGAGCAGTAAGCGAAACTGTCGATGGTTCGAACACTGCACTTCACACACACTGTAAACACAAACACACAGCATAACAAAAATTATATTTTTAAATTTTTTTTATAATATCTACGACGTATAGCGACGATCTGCCACGTATAGCGACGTATCATGACGTCGCTAATTAGCGCAGTTACGTCGCTATCCGTCGCAGTCCGTCGCTCAGTAGCTGACGTGGCAGAGAGTTGACGTCGCTAATTTGGTCGCTGTACGTCGCTACACTGCTGACGTGGCAGGCATGCCATGTCATCACATAAAAAGAAATAACGTCGCTAAGTAGTCGCACTGCGTCGCTAATTTGGCGACGTACAATTTCGTCGCCCTCCGTCGCTAATTTTGCGACAACCCAGCGACATTGTGTTGACGTTGCAAACAGCGACGGAGGGCGACTAATTTGTCATCTGCGACTAGCTTTTTCGCGACCTTCATGTTTTGTCGCTAATTACGATTAGCGACGTATTTTCTTAATTAGCGACGTATCCTAACGTCGCTAATTTGCCTTATTTTAGTAGTGATCCCACAATATGGAAAAAAAGAAAGAAAAAAAAGGTATATTAAGCATTTATGAAAGTATTAACATGTGCACTTAGGACACATGTTAACAAAATTTATATAAAATATACATTTATTGAAGTATTAAAATGTGTCTGCATATGTTAACAAAAATCCAAACTATGTAGTTGACATATTGTTTCTCTTATAATTGTTGAATCAAAGATCAAGAAACATTTAATTAATAGGATGACAAATTATTCGATCTCATCAAAGAATTATGGTAACGAACAAGCATTGCTCTGCATCCTTAAGCATAAGAAAGATTAAAAAAAAAAAAGAAAAAAAGAAGAAATAAATACACTAACCCTCCCTATGTTTCATGAGTATTACAGAGACTACCCCTATTTGAAACTAATTACACTCACCACCCCTCTCCTTTAGAAATTTTATAAAACATAGGGGTAGTTAGTGTTATATTTTTATAGAAAGTAGAAACTATAGAGGTGGTCCGCGTAATTAGTTTCAAAGTAGGGGTAGTTTCTGTAATAAGTGTAAAATATAGGGATAGTTAACGTAGAAGTAGAATACTTTAACAAATATTCTCATTACAAATATAGAAACTACTACATACTCCCACTTATTTAAAAAATTAACAAATGTTTCAATTCTTTTGTATACAACATTTTAATATTAAGACATACTCCCACTATTTAACAATTTTTTTGATTATTTTTTTTTACTCATAGTGGAGACATTTGCTAGTTTTTTTTATAATAATTAAAGGTACGTGCTAATTTGTATATTTATAGTGGAAACTTTGCTAAAATATCCAAAAAAAAACCTACTCCTTTATAATGTGCTCCATGGGATGGGGAATTTTTTTTTTTGCTCTCTTTGTCATGACAATGATCCACTCCTTTCCATCACTATTTTTCTTGTGCTTGTGGTCTAATAACAAATTAGACAGTGTGGTCCTTAACAAGCCATTCAACATCTGCCATATCACCATATATTTCATAATTTTCTTTTCTTTGAGATGTCCACTGATACACACGTGCAGAATTTTGTGATGTCCACTGATACACACGTGCAAAATTTTGTAATGACCTAAACCTAATTTAGGGACTTGTACAAGACTAGTCTACGCAGTAATTACAACCCTGGCCAATTTACAGAATGTTGCAATGACCTAAACCTAATTTGGCCAGTAAGCATTTTGAAACTAATAGAGGCTCTTGGAAACGTGTCTTCCACTAATTGATGCTTTAGGAAAGAGGCAAAGGAGACATCACTTTGGTTTAAAGTAACACACACTTAATTAAACTATGCTAATTAAGTCTACAAAGTTAAAGTCTTTATCAATGTGCAATAGATATGGCCTTGCTAGAGATATGGCCTCCATATCGGTCAGTCGGACCCCACATTGATTATATAGAAAAGCGGAACCAGAAAGTCAAGTTAATTTATGGTAGATTTTATCAGATGTGGAGTGAATCATATCAAATAAAATAAAATACAAAAACATATTTGAAATGAAAGAAGATTTTTTTTTGTTAGGTGGGCTAGAGCCTATCCCAGCCCTAGGTGGTCCCATATCGGATTATTGTTAATCCTGAACAAAGATCAAAAGAGTGGAGAGATCCAAAAAAGATATAGAGACTTATGTAAGACTCAAACTGCTCTCTATCCAACACAAATGAAGTAATATAGAACAGGTTACAAACTGACTTAAAAAAAATATAAAATACATCATCAAATAGAAAAACTACTCTTATCTTTACGTTTAGAGATGTTACAATGAGAAAGAACAAACATACAAGAAGAAAACACAAAACTAGTCACCAGTGTTCAAAGCAAGATTTGCTCTATATGCAATCTGTCCTTAGGAACCAGCAAGTTCACAAATGAACTCCTTGAACGCTCCGATTCACTTTTGGAAGATTTGAAAACTCAAAAATTGTTGGTGGCGCATAGAACTTCAAGTGCAGGCGCATAGACCTGTTGTTGTCGCTTAGACTTCTAAAATAATATTTTTTTTCCAACTCCTCTAATTATGAGAGTGTAGCTTTATTTATAGAGAAAACATACACCTATGTGCACATATGAATGCACGTGCGCGTATACGCATAGTCCGACCAAATTCCACGAAATCTGGATACAGAATCCTATGCGCCAATGCCGCAGCGCACCGCGTGCTAATAGCGGAGTCCGCGCCCTCCGCCGAAAACAAAGACGGCCGACAGCATCTGACAGCGCCGAAAGCAACCGCGAGCATTCGCATGCCGCATAGTGCCTGGTGTATAGCCGCATACTGCATGACCTCATAGTGCATGGTCGCATATGCGCCTGGATGCATACACGCCTGGCCGCATGCATGCGCATATTGCTCGCCGCATAATGCCTCGTGCATAAAACGAGCGCACAAGCACAACATGTGCGCACAAGTGCCATGCGTTCGATGCGTACGTGCGAAGTGCGCCATCAAAGCGTCACTTTGCGCTATTCGTCCGAGTCTGAGTCGCTAGCTCCTAAGAATTCCAAAGTGAATGACCAAAACAAAGATTGTTCTTTTGAGGTTTATAATTAATTCATATAGAAAAATTATCCCACTACATGGACCACCACCCATGTGCATATCACAATACAAACATAATAACTATTATATTGAGACATACACATTTATACTAAAGTTCCCAAATGTAAGTTAAAACCACAACAATTATATATGTGGTAGTCATCATAAGCTAGTGTCTGTTGATTTATGGAAAAAGATTGAACAGTATTTGCTCAAAAGGCGGAACAAAACAAAGTTTGATATGTGATTAGTTTGCCTATTAATTAGAAGAGTGAGATGTTTCCTGTCTGATTGTATACTAACAACTACTGAACTGTATTGATGTGTAAGTGAATGATTGTAATTTCCATCTTCTATATAATGAAAAATTATACATTTCAAGATGCATATTTTTACTAGGTATTTTTTCTGACAAGATCAGTGTACATATATGGAGGAGAATGGGAAATAGAATAGGAATGGTTTCTCGGCCATTGTACCAGTATTTAGTATTCTAATTTCTAACGGCGAGTGATTATATATTTATATCATTGATCGACTAAGTGATGATGATTATACATTTATATTCTTTATCTACACATGGCAACTTAGATGGAAAACAAATTTTGTATGGTCAAAAATTATTTTTTTAATAGCAAAAAAAAAAAAAAACATTTTTGTAGTTTATATGGAACTCTGCTTGCATTAGATCCTCTAGTTATGGTCATTTCTTCATTCACTTATCTCAATCAACTTGAGAAGAGCTCTTTATATAGACTTACCATGGATGTTAACATCATGATGATAATTAAATAAGAAATGTCAAAAGACATAGGTTATGGATAACCAAAAAGTATATGTTATGTAGAGCAAATAATAATATGAATTATACATATTTACAGCACTATCCTTTGGATATTTGCCATTAATTAGTTGGTGGTGTATGACTTTTGTTGCCTCATTAAAACCTTAATAAGAAAAATCCGGTGGAAAAAATTAATCTTAGTCAAGGGAAAAGAGTACAACGTGCAAAACTCAAAAATATTCTTCATGAGTTATTCTTCCCCTCGATATAATGGATCCGTAACAATTAGTTGGTCTGATGATTAAGTCGTCACATACCTATTCCCTATACCAACTTCTGAAATATGATCTTTAGTTGTGCCTTGATGAATAAATCGGCTAAATTTTTATTTGATCTTACTTGCTTGATTGCGATTACTTTTATCCCTCGGAGCTTATGTGCATAAAACAACTTTTGGCGAAAACTTATGTGCATAAATAATTTCTAATTTTCATCCAAGAAAATCAGAAATTATTTGGAAACTGAAAACTTGGATTCTTTTGAGTTTTTAGAAAACTTAAAAGTAGATTTATAAAAACTAAAGCAACATTAATATTAAAATAGTAATGATGTGGACCATATTTATTATTTTGGACTATTTTTCAAATAAATAATAATATAAAAAATGGTCTTTATGTTATAAATATGGATAATTTACCATAATTATTTGGCCTATATAACCTATGTCTTTTGGTTATCCATAACCTATGACATTTGGTTATCTATAACCTGTCTTTTGGCATTTCTCCTTTAATTGTCTTAATGATGTTAAAGCTTCACTGTAAGTCTATATAAAGGGCTCTTCTCAAGTTGATTATGATACAAGTGAATGAAGAAATAATTCCCTTTTTTTTATCTCCATATCCCTTTATTTTATAATACGTTATCAGCACCATACTCTAGGAAATAGAAGAAGGAAGAAATATTTCACATAAGGGAGAAAGAGTTCTCTTAAGAAAAGAAAGGTAGAAGTCACTTATATTGAAAAGGTAAGTCTAATCTAGTATACTTAGATATATGCATATTTTAGTAAAATTAAATACATGCTTGATTTATGTGTGTATAGATCGATTAGAACGTAAGTTTTCTAGATGTACTTTCTCTTTTAGTTTTCAATCTAAATTTGTATTGAACATGTTCACAGTTTCATTAAAAATATAAAATTTATGATAATCTATTTAAGATTATGTAAAAAAATTATTTCTTTTTTTTGGTATGAACTAAGAAATTAATATAGAATACCTTGAGTTTTTGTAACTTATTTGGAATTAGTTTATTACATTATACTAGTTTATGTGAATCTTTTATTTTCATTATTTTATTTACTTGAATTCTACAATGTACTACTTCACATTGTTGTATATGTGAATCGAATTATAAAAAAAATATATAATGATCACATTGTTGTATATGTGATAAACATAAGACATAAAATTCTTTAGCAGCGTTTTATCAAATTGTTGTATATGTGATACACATAAGACATAATATTCTTTGATAGCGTTTATATCACATTGTTGTATATGTGATACACAAGAGATAATATTCTTTGATTGTGTTTACCATATTGTTGTATATGTGATACACATAAGGTATATTCTTTGATAACGTTTTATCACGACATATGTGATGTTTTGTAATCTTGAAAGCGCTTATCAATTTTATTATTAATTTACATCTAATATAATTATTTTCTGTCATGTAGATGTCGAATATTGCAAAGCTTGAATTCAAAACTCTTAATGTGAGCAGAGATAATTATTTATCATGACAATGGATTCAAAGTTGCAATTGTAGTCCAACAAACTTGATGGCACAATTAAGAAGAGAAATAAAGAAAGTTCTGAAGCCAAGGTCAAGGCTTTGATTTGATTTTTCTATGACATCATATCCATGATGATCTAAAGACAGAATATCTATGTGAGGATGATCCATTGAATTTGTGGACATCTCTAAATGATATATTTGACCACCAAATGATGGTAATCCTTCAGACTGCTCAAAGTGAATGGTTGAAGCTAAGATACCATGACAGTAAAAATGTTAAAAAATATAATTGTGCTCTGTTTAATATTGTTTCTCGTCTTAGATTGTGTGAAAAAAAGTAACAGAGACTCAAATGATTGAGAAAATTCTTTCGAATTTTTATGCAAGTAATGTGCTTTGCAGTAATAATATCATGAAAGAGATTTAATAAAATACTTTGAACCGGTGACTGTCTCCTTGCAACAGAGGCAAATAGCAATATTTTCATGAAAAACTACAACTCTAGACCAATTGGGTCAATAAAAATTCTTGGAACAAATGCCAACAATTTTAAAATTAGCAGAGGTCGTGGTGGAGGACATGGGAGAGGGAATGAAAAAAAATTATGTAAGATATGGTCATGGTTATCAATCTTATAAAGGTGGAAGCGGTGTTTCACAAAACAATAAATGGAACAAGTGGACAACACACTCTAAAGGAAATTCAAATCCTCAAAGTAAACAAATAAGAATTATTTTGATCCTATTTTTTTAGGATCAAAACAGAAAAGTTACAAACGAACAGTTTGGGGAGATGCTTGAAAATTCACTTTCCATTGAATGAGCACTCGGTCAATTTATGTTTATTTCAATTACTTATAAACTATTTAAATTTGAAGTCATGTTCTATTTTTGGTTTCCATCATGGAATGTCTAGGAGATGAGAGTTTTGTTTTATTGAAATTTTTTTATTATAAATTACATTTCTATAATATGATATTATCATTTGAGATGCTTAATTTTTCTTATTATACTTATGCTAGCTAGAATATATAAGTTCATAATATTTTTATTTTGCTTCATGGAGTAGTAATACTTGTCGTAAATATGGCAAAGATAGACATTGATTTAAGTAATGTCAAGCTACTCAACAAGAGATTAAGAGATTCAAAGAATCCAAGAAAAGTGACTTAGATATGTGTTTGGTAGATAGTGCTACAATACATATAATTTTGAAGAATCAAATTTTTTTGCCAAAGTTAGTATTTGACATGCATAAAGTGCCAACAATAGCTGGGCCAGCCCATATAATTGAGGGCTTTGGAAGAGCATACATCATGTTACCTAATGGT
Source organism: Iris pallida (assembly GCA_029216955.1). NCBI lineage: Eukaryota > Viridiplantae > Streptophyta > Magnoliopsida > Asparagales > Iridaceae > Iris > Iris pallida. Next base: position 9,002,630 of record JANAVB010033011.1, on the reverse strand, counting down.
ACTAAAACCTATTTGTAGAATGTGTTATATTCAAATAGTTCCGAAAGGAATTTGTTAAGTTTCAAGGATATGCACAAAATGGGTACCATATTGAAACTCAAAATGATACCAACAAAGAGTCATTATGTTGCACATCTAATGTTGGAAACAAAAGGCTCACATTAGAAGAATTATCTCGTCTCCCGGTGGGTTTGTATTTCACCACCATTGGTATAATTGAATCTAATATGAATGTGACAATATATAAAGCCAATGATCCCGTTTTATATAACATTTGGCATGACCCTTTGGGTCATCTGGGACAAACTATGTTCAATCGGATCATTGATAATCTTTGTGGATATTTATTGGAAAATTACGATATTGGCTTATCGAAGAATCGCCTATGTGTTCCTTGTTTAAAAGGAAAGATTATAACTAAACCATCTTTTCTAAAGTTAAAAATGAGTCTCATACTTTCTTGTAAAGAACATAAAAAGTCATTTGTGGTCATATTCATCCTGCTAGTGGTCCTTTTAGATATTTTATGATACTCATAGATGCATCTAGAGGTCATATGTTTGTCTATTGTCTAATTGAAATCTCGTATTTTCTCGTCTTTTAGTCCAAATTACTTAGATCTCAGTTTCCTAATAACACGATTATATTAATTAGTCATGATAATGCAGCATAATTCATCTCGCATGTTTTTGATAATTATTCTACATCATTAGTGACTAAGATAGAGCATCATGTTCCCTATGTGCACACACAAAATGGGTTAGCTGAGTCATTTATTAAACGTCTTCAACTTGTAGTTAGACATCTACTAGTGCAATCTAGTTTGAAAATTGAGGCTTAGGACATGATATTTTACATGTTGTATTTTTAGTTAAATTTAGACCCATTGTCTACCATATTTTTTTTTACATATACAACTTGTTAGTGGTAAGCAATCAAACATTTTATATTTGAGAAAGTTTGGATGTACAACATATGTCCCAATTCCATCTCTCGAAAGAACTAAGATGGGTCCCCAATAATGTTTGGAAATATACATTAGTTTTGAGTCTTCTTCCATAATAAGGTATTTAAAACCAATGAATGGTAATGTCTTTACTACAAGATTTGATGATTGCTAATTTGATAAGAGAGTTTTTCCGTCGTTAGGGGGAGATAAGCAACAAATTGTTCATATAGAACAAACCATTGCTAATGAACGACGTGAATTGACATGGAATAATATGTCTACTCTATCTCATCACGATCCAAGAACTCCACAATATGATTATGAGACAAGGAGAATGATACATTTGCAAGAAATTGTAAATCAATTACCTGATGCATATAAATGTCGTAAAGGTAACTAGATCACATGTGCCAGCCATAATAATTGTTCCAATTGGACAAAATCCAAACAAGGCGGCAAATGAATCTACTACTACACGCCAAAATCATGCTAGGCCTATAGGTTCCATGGATAGTGCTTCTAGAAAGAGGAGAGCTAATGAAACATCTTGTCCAGATAAAAGCCTAATAGTGGTCGGAGCTCCGAAAATAAATAATGAAGATGTACATGTTTCCAAATTCTCTAAAATTTCTATGGCTGCCTCTAGAGAGGAACAAGTACCTGAAAATAGAGATCTCGATATTCCATACATGTTCAGGTGAATTGTGGAATAGAAAAGCACTTGTCATCGATGACATATTTAGCTATGCAGTAGCTACTGAAATATCAAAGGACAATGATGATTGTGAAAATGAACCACGTCGTATGAATGAGTGTCGACAAAGAAAAGATATTTAGAAAAACGTAGTGTGTTTGGACCTATAGTGGAAACACCAAATGGCATAAACCATGTTGGTTTTAAATAGATGTTTCGTGAGAAAATAAAATGAGAGGAACGAAGTTAAAAGATACAAAGTCCGACTTGTAGCACAAGGTTTCTCTAAAAGACCTGGAATTGACTACGTTGAGACATGTTATCCAGTTACGGATGTCATTCTAGATATCTAATTAGTCTCGCTGTTTCTAAAAATCTTGATATAAGATATATGGATATACGTTTCAGAAGGATTTACAATGCCAAAGACTAAGTCTAAGTGCATGTGTTCAAATTAGACGAGCATTATATGGATTAAAATAATCTGGAAGAATGTGGTATAATCGTCTTATTATATATTTGTCTAAGGATTGATACAAATATAGTCAAATTTACCCACGTGTTTTCATTAAGAAATTCGAAAATGGATTTTCGATAATAGCAGTATATATGGATGATATAAAACCTGATCAGGTCTCCTATAGAATTGGATAAACTGTAAACTATTTGAAGAATAAATTTGAAATGAAAGACTTGGAAAAGATAAATGTTAGTCTCGATTTGCATACGCCTATGGTTGTACATAATTTGGATTTGGATAAAGATCCATTTCGACCAAAGGGAGAAGGTAAAAAGGTTCTTGGTCCTTAAATACGTATTAAGTGCTACTGGAGCACTTCTAAATATAGCCAATACACAAAACCAGGTATTGCACTACCAGAATAGGTTATATTAGCGACGCCAAAAAACGTCGCTAAATGACAAAATGCGTCGCTAATCGTATTTACCGACGTTTTTAGCGACGTTTTCCTGTGGTCGCGGAAAGCCATGTCGCTGACAGGCAAAACGTCGGTAATCGTTGCTATTACCGACGCTAAAGAAACGTCGCTAATCACCGACACCACGTCAGAAAAATGGCAACGTCTCTCTGATGTCGGTTAACGTCGGTGAATTTAGCGACGTATGCTACTTTTTATCGACGTTTACCGATACTATAGATGGGTCGATAAACGTCGGTAAACGTTGCTATACCTGGTGATTTAGCGACATTTACTGACGTTTTGCGACGCAGATTGACGTCGGTAAGCGTCGCTAAACGTCGCTAAAATACAAAAATATAAAATAAAACAAAATACAGAATGTCCACAGAATTAAATTTTCTTTCTGCAGTTTAATAAATAACAATAAATACACATAAGCACATTTTCATCCTGGGTTCGTCGCCCCCTTCGGTGGAACACTCAACACCGGTACATCACAATATACATATATATCTACACAAACAAGAGTAAAAGTCTAGAAGAGTAAAATATCCAAAGTCGGTAATCGTCGATCCAAAGTATACAACCAATATCCACATGAATCCACAACCAATAATGAAAGTCTACACAAACAAATAATCCACAACCAATAGTGAAACAAGATAAACAAACACTAAAAAAATGTCCTAACTCAGACTACTGCGGATCTGGAGGAGGGGCACCGTCGCGCCTCAAGGATAGGAATATCTCGTACTCCTCCCGTGAAATCGTCACCGATGAAGGTAGTGACGTCGGTTGAGTTGGAGGTAGTGACGTCGGCGGAGTCGACGATGATGAAGGCACACCCGGAGGACAATAACGCTCAAATTCTGCTAGTCGCTCGTGGTAGGAATGCATGGTAGATAACAGCCTCGTACTGCTATCAACCATTGAATCCTGCATCAACGTGAGCCTCTCGTCCATGGACAACTATGATGCCTGCAGATCCATCACGTTGCGCTCTGTCGACGCTCTAAGATCAGTGACGCCCCGCTCTGTCCTCTCAATCACATCCCTGAGCTCCATAATACTCGGTCGAGCGTATCCCATCGTGCTAAGAGCGCAGCATCGTCCATCTAGTGCTGCTCCTGGATCCGTCGTAGCAGCTCGTCACGGACAGACCCACCATCTGCTGGACTCGGGTAGACTCTTGGAAGGGCTGTGGGCCATGCACACTAGCATAGGAGGCCCTAGAGGACTGTGTCGCAACTAGGGCGTCGTAGGATCCCGTACCGTAGTACGTATCCCTGTGGAGACCACCAGCGGCGGTCATCCACAGCTCGTCCTCCGACGGAGCTGGAGCAGGCTGCGAGGAAGTACCGGCCTCTCCCGCAGCATGTGCACTAGCAGCCGCCCACTCCTTAACCTGTTCAAACTTAGCCTAAAAAGTATGGATACTCTATAACTTCTAATGTCTAATGTACTTATTATTACTAACTACATGAATATCTATTTGCATACATATTTACTAAGTTATATCAAAACTAACACGAAGTATTAAAATTAATAAATAGAATTGTAATACTTACATAGGCCTGCTCCGCCCTCTCGTCAATAAGCTTCCCGTCCTTCCGATGTGTGGCCAGGAAGACAGTCACCATATTGGCGTCATCACCCCTCCTTACTTGTAATTAAATATATCACCTTTTACTCATTTATCGGAGTTGCATTAAAATAATATTTCTGAAATAAAAAAATATACCAAACGACGAAAATGTTCTGTCATCAGAATCGACCCACCGTACCACTTTGACCCCTGCTTCCTAGCCGCCTTGGCCTTCTCAGACTTTTTCTTGTACATTGGCTCGTCGAATCGAGCCTTCATCGCAGTCCACTGCTCCGGGATGATCCAACCTTGAATCGGCTTTCCGGCACGATCACGAGTCTTCTGATCATTAATAGCGTCGCGGATCAGCTTAGCAGTGACGGCAGAAAACATTCCCTCGATCATCTCGGCCCGGCGCGGTGGATAGAAAAACTTATCCTAGAAGAGTGCAAACCAAATATTTATCAGTTATACATAATATACAAAAATTATATGATTCATGTTAAAAGAAAATATATTTTAACCTTGGAGCGTGCAAACCAGTAGGCCTTCCTCTCGTCCAGAGTATCAGAGTAGTTTATCCAAGGACCACCATAATTAGTCCTCAAGAAGTGGCCTAGGTGTCTCTGTACCGACGGGGGACGATATCTATACAGACATATTATATTTATGAAAAAAGTTTATTTATGATAAACACAGGAAAAAAAATGATAAACCAAAATACTTACTTTGTTCCGTCGGCCCAGATCTCCATCCTCGTCTCCTCTGGAGGTGCGCATGCATCATCTGCCTGATAATGGTCGATCGTCGGCTCAGTCTCCTCCATCTGCTCATCTGTCTCCATCGTCGTATCAGCAGGAGGAACGCTAGACGACGGAGTAGTCTCAGGCCTGGAACTACTCGTCCCAGGAGATATGCCACGTAGCGTCGTGGCAGACGGAGGTACTGTCCGATACACAGGAGTACTTGGCGACGAGGATCCAGAGCCGGTACCAGTAGGAGGTACCGAAGGAGTACCCTGTCCTCTGCCAGTAATACCCCGTGTCCCATGTCGGGACACGCAGAACGATCCGTGACGACCTGTCATACCTGATAACAATATATAATGAGATACAACAAATAATAGTGCATTAGAAATATGAAAGTATAACACGACAAGATAATAACCAAGACAACATATGATGATATATTTTACAAGAAACATATAAGTCCAGATAGTATATTCTACAAGAAACGTCTAAGTTCAGATAGTACATTCTACAAGAAACATCTAAATCCAGATAGTACATTCTAAAATAAACATCTAAAAAAATAAAAGTACATCTCTCTCAATCATCTTCAGAATATTCATCTTGTTCGTCTTCCTCGACCTCATCTTCCTCTTTCTCCTCATCCTCATCTTAATTTTCATCTTCGCCTTCGTCGGCTTCGCCTTCCTCTTCGGATAATTCTACATCTTCTACATTAGTCGTGTAATGCGTAACTTCCGTGGAGTCCACATCAACAATATTGGTTACAAGAGGTAGCTTGTCCTCCTGATAATCTTTTTCGTCAACATCAAAAGTATCTCTAGATTTAGTCTTGCATACTGCCCACCAGTCAGACTTCGTTGCTCCCCGTATCGGATAAGCTGTGAAGTACACGAGCTGAGCCTGAGTTGATAGGACAAATGGTTCTTAGCCTTGATATCTACGCTTCTAGTTTATATCCACAAGACCATGCTTGTCAATTTTTCAACCTTGATTTTCAACCGGATCGAACCATTCACACTTGAACAACACGATCTTTGCTGGTTCTCTGCCATAATTATATGTCAACTCCACAATCTCTCGCAAGATGCCAAAGAAATTATTTCCTGGATCGAAGTCTTTGTAGTTCGAAGATTTGATACACAAACAACTATTTTTCGTGGAATCAAGATCCAGGAAGCTGTCTCTGATCAGAGCATTTGTCGACTTGAACCTAAAGCCATTGACACAGTAACTTGGCCATATTTTAACAAAAGTAATTGGTCCTTTGGCAAGAGTTCTAATTAACTCAATCTCTGGGAAAATTAGACGATCGACCTGAATACCAAAGAAGAGATAGTAAGTTTTTTATTGTGCAGTTGCATTAGAAGAGGCCAGTAATTACCGAGTTGCTTACATATTTGCTCAACCAAGAAGAAAAATGATGTCTCATTTCTTGTTATAATGCTTCGTCTGTTAGGTAGGGTCTAACCGACCTCAACTCATCATTATATGTGCTAAAAAACAACGAAGCAACCGCCAATTAGTACAATAATATTAGCTTATACTATTACATTGAGATGACGTAAACTCATCATTAATTACTTACCCCTCTAGCTTCTCCACTTCATCCTTGTCGTAATTGAGTAATATATACAACTGAGCAGTACTTAGCTCTTCGTCATTCAAATATCTCTTCTTCATTTTTCCCGAAGACTTTTCGGACGCATTGAATACTTTCAGTATTCCATCATTAGATTCTTGATATGATCCGTCGTCGTTTTTCGGAGACCTCATTCTATTCGTAGCAACATGAGGTTTGAATTACGTCGAGCAGAAGTTTGTAATCTCTTCGAGAATATAGGCTTCACAAATAGAACCCTTGACCCGAGCCTTGTTTTTCATCTTCCTCTTTAGGTGGTTCAAATGCCGCTCAAACGGGTACATCCATCGATAACCGACGGGCCCACCAATACGTGCCTCGTAGGAAAGATGAATTGGCAAATGCTCCATGGAGTCGAAGAATCCAGGAGGAAATACCTTCTCGAGCTTGCACAGTGTTATCGCAATACCGTTCGCTTGCTTTTCTAGACGAGCGATGAGCAACTTAGTAGAACAAAGATCTCTGAAGAATATGCTAAGATCGGTCAATAGATCCCAAACAATCTGGGTTAAGAATTCTCGAAATGCAATCGGAATTAACCTCTCCATGAATACGTGACAATCATGGCTCTTCATACCTGTCAGTTTGTTCTCCTTGTGGTCGATGCATCTTCTCAAGTTCGAAACATATCCGTCTAGAAATTTTAGACCTTGAATCCACCTACAAAGTCTGATTTTATCCTCCTTCTCCAGTGAAAAAATTGCCTTAGGCTGCTTCAACTTTCCATTCTCCTCCTCTATCAAATGCAATGCAGGACATCTACATATTTCTTCCAAGTCCAATCTAGCCTTTGGATTGTCTTTCGTCTTCCCCTTTACGTCCATTACAGTATTAATTATGTTGTCAAACACATTCTTCTCGATATACATGATATCACGGTTATGTCAAATCAGATTGGTGCTCTAATATGGCAAATCCCAGAATATACTCCTCTTCGTCCAGTTATGAGTGCGACCAAATCCGTCACACTTGTACCCTGTAACAGGCTCTTCAATAGCCCTTGGTAAATCTTTTATCTCTTCACATATCGTGTATCCGGGCCACCTTGGCGGGAGATTAGCCTTCTCTACAATGCCAGCACGAAAAGCATTCATGTTCCTCCGGTACTGTCACGACCCGATCTCAAATTGTTGGGTCAAATCGGATCATGCCAAGCCTGCACCGTTGTGAGACGGCGGTAATAAGCTATTTCTATTTGCAGGTAATCTCAACAACATCTATACATTTATCACAACATCTATACATTTATCACAACACGAATTTACGAATATTTAAAACTTTATTCAACAAAGAGAAATACAACTGGAAAGGAAAATACTGAAATAAATACTGAAACCAAAAGTCTATAATCTTTAACATAATGAAACTAGAAAATAAGAAAATAGCAAGTAGCTAAACGACCGGCTCTTCGGCCTCAGGATCCGCGTCCTCTAAGGGAGACTCTGGTAACACCTCACGGTATAGCACAGGATCATAATAGTTATTGGACAATAGCTCAGCGTCATCAATATCACCTATTGGGGGGGCTCCAGTCAGGAAAGGAGCAAGTACGAGTATGTACCTCACATTTCAAATAATAACAAAAAAGTACAAGCTAAACAGTTGAAACAATATTTTTCAGCAATTTAACAATTCAATACTTGAAACAATGTGATTTGAATATGTAACGTCTATGACCGGCTTGGGTTGTACAATAGCATCCTAGCGACGCGATACGGCTTATCCCCGTGTGTAAGAGGGGTAAGCTCCTACAATAACAATACGCAATATAAGAGGTATTGGCCGTAAACGCTACACTATTCCCCCAATATCCCCACAATCAATATTTGAACCCTAGGAGAGGGTTCCGTGTAGCATTGTGGTTTAATCATGCAACTTGACAATTACTAATTAAAATATAAGATAGCATAACCGTAACTTGTCTCTGTTTGTATGACTGGATCAGGATGTCGGCACTGGAGAGGAAGTAAACTACGTCCTCGAAATCCTACAGTTGAGAATCCTGACTTAGAAACATAGGAAGCCATATCTAGGTGTGCTAGTTACAATTTCAAGAAACAAACCCTAGTCAAGTTTTGAGTTATTAATTAATCTACCGAAAACTGTCTAACGTCGCGAGCTACGTTTGTTGTCATTTAATTGGATAAGCCTGTTACTGGTTTAATTGAGGAAGATAACAACTACCGATTAATTGGCAAAACTTTATATTTTAATAATATATATAAAACTAAATTTCTTTAAATAGGAAAACATGAATTTATTAATTTATTAGTAGTCGTTATTTATTTTATTTAATATGTGAAATCCTTATTACTTTTATACAAAATAATTAATATCCAATTCAATTATGTGCCTAGCTACGCAAACAGCAACCAGAAAATAAAAAAGAAAACCTAAGCTACACAATTACAGGGCCACAGAAAATAAAAGAAAAACTAGGCTTATGCCCTTACAACAATTTAATTAAATTAAATTAATAAGGTTGAGGCGAGCTCTGAGTACCGTGAAACGGTCCAATCAGAAGGTCGAGGCCCTGCACCCAAGTTACTAAAAGCCAGTAACCAGTTCTAAAGTAGAATATAATTAAATTTATGAAAGATGGTGTCTCAGACTTGGTCATGCAATCTCACGTTGCTAGGCTTACGCCTCAACATACAGGAAATCCTGTAGCGTTTGCGTTTCATCGAGGCTCATCCGACCGATACGGTAGTCGCCTACAGGGGATACAGAAACTGAGCAACCAACACTTTAAACCAAATCAAAACCAATGAAACCATTTGCAAGGACCAGGGTTTTAGAAAATAGGTTTTGATATACAAAAATTACTGAGCTTATAAAATATCATTTTTAAATACTTTTCTGAAAATTTGGACAGCACCTCCTCTGTAACTAGGACCACCTAGCCACGGGGCGATACTGATCCACCACACAAAATGAAACGTCCCAAACCAGGGAACACCAATCTCCATCAAAAATGAATATCCAACCCAAAAACCAACCACAACATCCAAATTAAATATAAGCCACATAAGCTATAAATAAACTCAAGCGTAATTAGTCTACAGCGAATGACCAACAGAAGAGCAAAACAAAGATACTAGGAACGTCCAAACTAGGAAATAAAGCCACAGCACACAGTATACCAAAGAGAAACTACGTCGCAACGTAACCAACAAAACTGCGTATCCCCTAATGCAACAATATAAATTGTCGATCCCCGTAACGGGGTTGGGACTGCGTCATTACCGACTAACTACGGGAGGGACACGGGATTATACCTCGTGTGCTTGGCTAGAGCTCTCAGATGTAAAATAGAAATAAGAAAATATCCACACGGATCGATTCGGGACAGCACTGGAAGTGCGGACAGCGGCTCGGTTCGGGACGGGCCGGGAACAGCAGATCGGACAGCAGAACAGCGCTGTCGCGGCCGCAGGGCATGGGGACAGCAGATCGGCCGCTAGATGGGTGGCGCTCAGACAGGCAGAGCCGGAACAATGCACAGGGGCGCGGGAAGGCGATCGGTCAGCCTGGGCGGTCGCGGGCACGTGCAGAGGGGGTCGGCGGCATCGGGATCCGACGCGGTGGGGAGCGAGAGACATGGCGGGGGTGCTCAGGACCGAGCGGTCGGGGCGACCGCGGGGAGGCGCGGGTGCCCGGCACTGCACGGGGGTTGTACGCTGGTCAGGCGGCCTGGGCGGTTACGGTTAGGGCGGCCGCAGATGGAGTCCGCGGGGCTGCGGTCGGGTGAGGGTCGGGTCAGCGGAGCTAGGGCTCCGGTCGGTCGGCTAGGGCTAGGGCTCTGGAAAAGGGAAGTGGAGTGATGGGGATAGAGAGGAAGAGATGGGAGTGAGTGAGAGAGAGGTGAAAAGGAGAAGAAATAGAGGTAGAGGAGAGTGATGGAGTTGTGGGGAGAGATGTAGGAGGGGGAATATGGAGAAAGCTGGGTCGTGGGGGAGCTGGGTCGGGGGGTTAGATTAGGAAAAGGTTTTTTTTATTAAGTAAAACCAATATATATATATATATATATATATATATATATATATATATATATATATATATATATATATATATATATTACATTAAAAAAAGGGATTTAAGAATGGGTTCGGAAAACGGGATCGGAGAAAAATCGGGTTTGGGTCGGGATCGGATCCCGGGCACGGGATCGGGACAGGCAGCAATCAAAGATCCCATAATTAATTTTTAAAACATAATATTTTCCTGTTCCGACTATTATAATAATAATTATTATTATAATAATAATAATAACCTAATCTAAACTGATAATCCTAATTAATCTAAATATCCAATAATTAATAAATTCCAGAAAGCGGATTTCATAACCTTCCTTCCTTAGAAAATTTCGACCTCGAAATTTCAAAGATAAGGGCCGGGTTATAATCAAAATCACTTAACCTTGATCAAACATAGAATTTAAATCATCATGCACGATCGAATTCTAGGCATGATAACTAGGTATAATGATAAAATATCGGCACGATCAGAATTACCATGATATGATCTGAGATAGGGTTGGATTGTTGTTGTGCTCAAAAATTATTTTAGGCACGAGAAAATCTAGGTACAATTATGATCATAAAATATGAGAAAATCAAATGAGGTCTCGTGAAACAGAAAAGGCAAGAAAGAAGCGAATATCAACAGTTTATTGAGAAGGCAGAAAATAATGGAATCTTTTAAGATGAGGGACTAAAATGTCAAATCAAATTGGAATGGGGTACAAGGATTTCTGACTCAGAAAAGATAAAAAGTTGTATGATGGTAGGATAGCAAAGATGATTAGAATAATATAACTATGATAGGAATGTAATCGAGTAAGATATTTCCACTGAGGGCCGAGTGATGATCAAAGGGAATAGAAAGAATATCGTTTCGCTATTTCAACGGTCAGAAGATAAGATATGCAGAAAAAAGACTTACAAGATAACTATCTTACTAATACCATGCAAAAACCAATCTCTAACTAGCCGAACTTTCGGTATCTACATAAAACTAAGATATATGTCAAGGTATTAAAACTAAATATATATGGAATCATAAATCACCTAAATCAATTTTTTATCCATCGTTGTACGCCGATGGTCATATCTCAATTCCTCTCTGCTTATTCCTTCTCTAGAACCTATCATTCCATTTCTCGTGTTATTCCTTCCATGGCTATATCTTTCCCTTCTAGATATAATAGTCATCTAACCATAAAAGTTGATCCTCGTCAAGTGTTTCTTTACTTGATCATTATATTCATATGTTTATATATATTATCCAAATTCACTTCCTCCATGGGAGAACATTATCAAATCCTATACTTTTCTCGCTAACTCTACCTACGTCTTTCTTTATCTTCAATAACTCTTCCTTTAAGCATAAAATTCAAAATCGTCAAACACCATCATTTTTTTAATGAGGTTTAGACGCTAGCGAGCATTACTAATGATTCTATTCCAAATAAGTCACAAGCTAGGTATACCACTCCCGCAAGGCTAGCTTACTCAAGGTATTCTTCTACCTTTTCTACCCTTTAGCTATCTAATATTAATCCCAATGATCCCTTACAAGGAATGAGATAAGTAACAATCTATGTTTTCCCCGCATACAGCTATCAACTATATACATATGGTCATCCACAAGATGTATATCAACTGTTTAATATATAAAGCTAACCACAACTATCTACAGCTTCCAAAATATATAACTAAAAAATAATAATAATAGTAATAAATAAATAAATGAGTAAATAAATATAAAATATATATATATGCAACGTACTAAGGTTGAAACAGGAAAGATATTGAGCCAATAGAGATTGATATGGTCCTAATAAGTTCTAGGAAAAATCAAGTACAATTTTATAGAAAATCTATCCTTTCTGGCTGTGATAAGAGATTTCTGAAAATGGAAAGCCGCTAGAAATACAAATCCTCTAATCGAACAACAGTCAGAATAATTTGATGGTACAGAAAAGACAACCATATTATGGATATAGTCTTAATAATATTTGAAAATCCAAATATATTCGAAGTCACTTTGCCTCAAATTCATGCCTCACCAGAGTACACCTGACTGCAGTAAAATTTTGGCTCCGTAACTTGAATAGTAATAGGTTTTCGAGTAGTCTATCAACTTTATCCATTTTCTGGCTGAACAACATAGGAGACAAATTTGATGCATTTAGGATGTAGTCTCAATAATATCCAAAAACCTATCAACACCTGAATTACTTCAACTTAGAGTCTATGCCCCGCCAGTGCGCAACTGGCTGCAGTATACTCGCAGTTTCTATAATTCAAATAGATGGGTACGACGCATATGTACGAAGCCATATTAGGTCACTGAATATTTTCTTAACTTTGTCCATGGGAATTTCAAAGGGATAATTCAACAATTCAAAAAGTTTTTCAATGACTGAAGGAAATTCAATATTAGGATGGAATCAATTCTCTGACCGTTCGTGCTTCATGATACTTAAGCATTGAGTTTAAAAGCTTTCTAGGCCTTGAATTGATCAAGAAGTTGCCTAGGGAGAGTAAGGTTTCGAGTTGAGTGGAGGAAATCAACAAATGAAAATATTTTCGGTACTTGGAATAACTTAGGAAATATCAATCCATATTGGAATTATTTTTCGAAAAATAGTTCCCTTGGGAGATATGTGAACCAACTAAGTTGAACCAATTCTTTGGTAACAATTAACCTTGGGGCTTTATAGTTCTAAAAGAATTCGGTTCAAAATTAGTTCTGAGAAAGTCAATTGGAAATAAGGTCAAGAGAAATGGTTGGATACACTAGTCGTAGAAATACTTTGGGTAGATAAGAGTTTATTAGGTTTGCTATAGAAGAATTTGAAACTCTAAATAGCGAATGGATCTAGATTCCAAATAAAGATAGAGGAGTAAGATTTGACCAACAAATGGAGAAGTTGAAAATAGGTTTGCTAAAGAAGGAGATTGAAAAAAAAAATCTAATCTTAATCCAAAAACGGTAAAAGAGTACGGATCCTAAAGTATGCTAGAATCTGATAAAGATATGGAAGAAAATAATTCTGAAAGCCATGGGACACTAAAATATACCAAAAATCTAGAAAATAAAATAGACAGTAAAACATACCATCATACAATCTGCCTAATCTAGATAAGGTTTAGGTACAAACGTAAGCAAGGTAACCTATAAAACTATAAGCAAGCCAAAATAAATATTTTAAAATAATAATTTCGGCCCTATATTGTAACATGGTGAATATAGTAGACTCTCTGTTCACCATGTGTGTATATATATATATATATATATATATATATATATATATATATATATATATATATATATATATATATATATATATATATATTAAAAGAACACCTCAGTATTTATTATTTCAACAACCTCTACTTAAGTCACAAAGTTGACTGATCCTTATCTGCATCCTTGACTATTCTATGAATGTTTTTTGATTCCCAAGTATCCATAACTTTTCATCCTTACATCTCGTAATTCATTTCCTCGATAAGTCTTTTGTCTTATCGTTGTAATTTGTTCAGGTCAAAATTTACTCCTTATGTCATTATCACTTCTAATTGTTATCAGTACCAACTAATATCTAGGTATTCCAAAATTCTATTCTTCCAATTCTTAATCACCAATATATCATTGATAAATACCGCCTTATATACATTCTCATTAAGATTACAATTTTCAGAAATTGTATCGTAGGAGGGACATGACTTTGGAAAAGATATTGGCCAGAAAATGTGTAATCAAGGGTAATATGTTATGCTTCGGTAGGGTATCATCTAGTGCTAATCAATAATTCTAGGTATCATTAGCTCTTCTGGTCCTAGTCTGGTTCGAGCAGCCTTCCGCTGCTCAATCTACTACTATGATTCTCTTGCCATATTTTCTTGCATCATGCATAGAAAACAAGATCTTGCTAGTACCGACTGATAGGCATAGGTCAGGTTGTCTTCATAGTCTGGCAAGTTTAGGGGCAAGCATAAACAAGGTAACCTACCGTTCTATAAGCAAGCAAAAATAGTTACTTATATATAGATAATTCGGTCCTATGTTGTGACAAATCAATATTCTAGTGTTCTAGTTGTTTCTCGGTATGTTCACTTAAGTTGTTCATCGACCTGCATGGGCCACCACTAAAAATATGTCACGATCCGATCCTAAATTGTTGGGTCGAATCGGATCATGCCTAGCTTACACCGTTGTGAGACGGCGGCAGTAAACTGTTTCTATTTGCAGGTGATCTCAACAACATCTATACATTTGTCACAACACGAATTTACGAATATTTAAAACTTTATTCAACAAAGAGAAATACAACTGGAAAGGAAAATACTGAAATAAATACTGAAACCAAAAGTCTACAATCTCCAACATAATAAAACTACAAAATAAGAAAATAGCAACTAGCTAAACGGCCGGCTCTTCCGCCTCAGGATCCGCATCCTCCAAGGGAGACTCTGGTATCACAGCAGGGTATAGCACAGGATCATAATAGCTATTGTACAATAGCTCAGCGTCATCAATATCACCTATCGGGGGGCTCCAGTCAGAAAAGGAGCAAGTACGAGTATGTACCTCACATTTCAAATAATAACGAAAAAGTGCAAGCTAAACAGTTAAAACAATATTTTTCAGCAATTTAATAATTCATTACTTGAAACAATGTGATTTGAATATGTAACGTCTATGACCGGCTTGGGTTGTACAATAGCATCCTAGCGACGCGATACGGCTTATCTCCGTGTGTAAGAGGGGTAAGCTCGCACAATAACAATATGCAATATGAGGGATATTGGTCATAAACGCTACACTATTCTCCCAATATCTCCACAATCAATATCAATCAATATTTGAACCCTAGGAGAGGGTTCCGTGTAGCATTGTGGTTTAAACATGCAACTTGACAATTACTAATTAAAATATAAGATAGCATAACCGTAACTTGCCTCTGTTTGTATGACTGGATCAGAATGTCGGCACTGGAGAGGAAGTCAACTACGTCCTCAAAATCCTACAGTTGAGAATCCTGACTTAGAAACATAGGAAGCCATATCTAGGTGTGCTAGTTGCAATTTCTAGAAACAAACCCTAGTCAAGTTTTGAGTTATTAATTAATCTACCAAAAACTGTCTAACGTCGCGAGCTACGTTTGTTGTCATTTAATTGGATAAGCCTGTTACTGGTTTAATTGGAAAAGATAGCAACTACCGATTAATTGGCAAAACTTTGTATTTAAATAATATATATAAAACTAAATTTCTTTAAATGGGAAAACATGAATTTATTAATTTATTAGTAGTCGTTATTTATTTTATTTAAAGTGTGAAATCCTTATTACTTTTATACGAAATAATTAATATCCAATTTAATTATGCGCCTAGCTACGTAAACAATAACCAGAAAAATAAAATAGAAAACCTAAGCTACATAATTACAGGGCCACAGAAAATAAAAGAAAAGTTAGGGTTATGCCCTTATAACAATTTAATTAAATTAAATTAATAAGGTTGAGGCGAGCTCTGAGTGCCGTAAAACGGTCCAATCAGAAGGCCGAGGCCCTGCACCCAAGTTACTAAAAGCCAGTAACCAGTTCTAAAGTAGAATATAATTAAATTTATGAAAGATGGCGTCTCAGACTTGGTCATGCAATCTCACGTTGCTAGGCTTAGGCCTCAAAGTACAGGAAATCCTGTAGCGTTTGCGTTTTATCGAGGCTCATCCGACGGATACGGTCGTCGCCTGCATGGGATACAAAAACTAACCAACCAACACTTTAAACCAAATCAAAACCAATAAAACCATTTGCAATGACCAGGGTTTTAGAAAATATGTTTTGATATACAAAAATTACTGAGCTTATAAAATATCATTTTTAATTACTTTTTCGAAAATTTGGGCAGCACCTCCTCTGTAACTAGGACCACCTAGCCACGGGGCGATACTGATCCACCACACAAAATGAAACGTCCCAAACCAGGGAACACCAATCTCCAACAAAAATGAATATCAAACCCAAAAACCAACCACAGCATCCAAATTAAATATAAGCCACAGAAGCTATAAATAAACTCAAGTGTAATTAGTCTACAGCGAATGACCAACAGAAGAGCAAAACATAGATACTAGGAACGTCCAAACACGAAATAAATCCACAGCACACAGTATACCAAAGAGAAACTACGTCGCGACATAACCAACAAAATCGCGTATCCCCTAACGCAACAAAATAAAATGCCGATCCCCGTAACGGGGTCGGGACGGCATCATCACCGACTAACTACAGGAGGGACACAAGGACACGGGATTATACCTCGGGTGCTCGGCTAGAGCTCTCAGATGTAAAATAAAAATAGAAAACTATCCACACAGATCGGTTCGGGACAACACTGGAAGTGCGGACAGCGGCTCGGTTCGGGACGGGCCGAGAACAGCGGATCGGACAGCGGAACAGTGCTGTCGCGGCCGCGGGGCACGGGGACAGCAGATCGGCTGCTGGATGGGTGGCGCTGGAATGGACGGCGCCGGAATAGCGCACAGGGGCACGGGAAGGCGGTCGGTCGGCCTGGGCGGCTGGGGGGCACGTGCAGAGGGGGTCGACGACGTCGGGATCCGGCGCAGTGGGGCGCGTGAGACAGGGCGGGGGTGCTCGGGACCGAGCGATCGGGGCGACCGCGGGGAGGTACGGGTGCCCAGCGCTGTACAGGGGTTGCACGCTGGTCTGGCGGCCGGGGCGGTCGCATCTAGGACGGCCGCAGATGGAGTCCGCGGTACTGCAGTCGGGTGAGGGTCGGGTCAGCGGAGCTAGGGCTCCGGTCGGCCGGCTAGGGCTCTGGGAAAGGGGAGTGGAGTGATGGGGATGGAGAGGAAGAGATGGGAGTGAGTGGTGAAAAGGAGAAGAAATAGAGGTGGAGGAGAGTGATGGAGTTGTGGGGAGAGTATGTAGGAGGGGGAATATGGAGAAAGCTGGGTCGTGGGGGAGCTGGGTCGGGGGGTTAGATTAGGAATAGGTTTTTTTATTATTATTAAGTAAAACCAATATATATATATTTATATATATATATATATATATATATATATATATATTACATTGAAAAAAAGGATTTAAGAATTGGTTCGGAAAATCGGATCCGGGAAAAATCGGGTTTGGGTCGGGGTCGGATCCTGGGCACGGGATCGGGACAGGCAGCAATCAAAGATCCCATAATTAATTTTAAAAAAATAATATTTTCCTAATCCGACTATTATAATAGTAATAATTATTATTATAATAATAATAACCTAATCTAAACTGATAATCCTAATTAATCTAAATATCCAATAATTAATCTAAATTCCAGAAAGCGGGTTTCACAGGTACGAATGATCCTTCGGCAGGAATTGTCGATGACAATCGAAGAAGCACGGTTTGCATCTGTGTTTCAAACGGAAAGCCTTAGTGCGGTCTATGCAATACGGACATGAAAGACGACCATGCGTGCTCCAACCAGATAACATACCATAGGCCGGAAAGTCGTTGATGGTCCACATAAGTGTTGCCCGCATATGAAAATTTTGTTTTGTAGATACATCATACGTGTTGGAACCTACTTTCCACAGATGATTCAACTCATCAATCAATGGCTATAAATACACATCGATGTTCCTTTTCGGATTGTTTGGACCTGGGATAATAACGGTGAGGAACATATACAGAGTCTTCATGCACATCCAAGGCGGTAGATTGTACGGAGTGACGATCACAGGCCAACTCTAATACTGGGAACCCGAAAGTCCGAATGGGGTAAAACTGTCGGAGCAGAGACCCAATCTGACATTACGCGGATCAGAAGCAAAATCTGGATACTCTCGATCAAAGTGCTTCCATGCTTCTCCATCAGATGGGTGATCCAACACTCCTTCGGTCTGTTTTCACTTATGCCAACTCATGTTTTCTGCAGTTTCCTTCACCATAAACAACCGCTGCAACCACGGCGTCAACTGCAAGTAGTGCATCGAATCGGTAGGCTTCCTTTCACCGATAGACTTTCCTCTACCACTGCCCTTGTAGCGATCAGCACCACAAAATCTGCAGGCGTCTGCATCCTTGTCATCTTTGTAGTAGAACATGCACCCATTGTGACATGCATCAATTTTTTTATATCCCATCCATAGCGATCTCACCATCCTCTTAGTACGGTAAAAGCCTTTAGGCAACTTAGCACCCTCAGGCAATATTTCTATAATCAACACCATAAGTCGGTTTTAGCAATCTTGCGACATATTAAAATCGGACTTGATGCTCAACAATCTTGTAACCACCTCCAACGTTAATTGATTCTCACAACCAGGATATAATGGAGTCCTTGCATTCTCCAGCAACTCCATGAACTTTGCAGCATCAGCGTTCGGTGCCTCTTCAGGTGCTTCATGATTGTCCGGATCGAAACTAGGCTCGGCCGCGTCAAAAACCATGTTCACCAACCCATCATCATAAGCAGCATGGTTGTGGACATCCACATAAGGCTCATACTCCGATGCTAAAGACACAAGTTCTCCTTGCGTGTTCTACTGATAGTAATTCGGCTTGAAACCCTTCGAGTATAAATGATACGTTACTTCCACTTCTGGATAATATTTCAAGTTACGACATCTCACACACGGACACTTAATTTTGGTACCGTCCATGTACTGAGGGAACGTCTTGGCAAACTGCAGGAACTGTTGTACACCCTCTATGAATTCGTCCCGTACAGCGCACACCGCACATGTCATCAGGATGGCGGTTTTACATCCACAAACGATTCCGTATATAGTAATTCAGCTCCATATCCATTTGAGGATAATTCTGTACGATAGATACATGCACATCGTTCAAACACTTGTAAAAGTAATCATGATACAACAAGTGGTAATAGATATGATGTATCCTATATAGTTTCTTTCCCTCTCTTTACTGTAAACCTTGGTTAACATTAATATTTCTACACTTCTCTAGGGTGAGGTTGAGGTAGATATCCTATGATGCGGAATAGTCGACTGAATTACCCGAATGAGAAGAAAGAAAGTAGGGAGGCTCACCCTATACACTCTAGGATTGACTTATTTCGTCGTGGATTTGACTTATTTTGGTAGTGTAAAATGTCAACAATATTCGATACGGTACCTCGAAGACCTAAATATGGAATATTAATGTCAATTGGGGTTTTGGAATCATAAACATGATATACAAGGTCAATTCTAGGTCTCCAAGTGATTTCTAGGTCACGCTAGGACAACTGGTTCAATACCTTGCCAAACTTGGTCAAACTAGGTCACACTTAGGTTTTTAGGGCCATACGTTGCCTTACCAAGGTATTCTAGTCTATACTAGGCTAATACCCTATGTATTTGCCTTACTAATATCCTATTCACATAGGTAAAACCATTACTATGGCCTATTTACCTAATTACCTATATACTAGCCTATCCTTAACTCTAGTAAAAACCAATGCCCAAACTCAATACCCCATACACTACAATATAGGTATCTTCCATACCCATGTGTCAACCCATTACCTAAACCTATAGGCTTCCTAAACCTATATATTACCTATTCACTCTAGGTAAAGCCATTACCTATACTCATAGGTAAAACAATTCCTATCTTGAAGTTACCTATACTTATTGTCCTAGTCCTCATCTATACACATTATCCTGAGGCCTCGTTTGGTTCACCAGTTTAAGGAACTAGGAAAGGAAAGTTGTTCCTTTCCTTTGTTTGGTAACCACAAACTTGGGAATCAATTTCCTCACAAGGGGAAAAATTGGAGGGAATATGGTTCCACTCATGACCCATGGGATTCATTTTCCCTCCTCATTTTCCAATATTTATTACAAAAGTTATGACAAAAGTAACCATGTGTTATTGCTTATTTTACTATTAATGCTTATTTTACCATTGTCATATTTTTGCTTTCCTTTCCTACACCAACCAAACAACGGAATGGAAATGTGACAGGAATCCTACTTTTCGATTCTCATGGAAAATACAAAGGAATACATTTCCTTTTTGTGAACCAAACGAGGCCTAATAGTGTCCACGTGTTGTCAAAGTGTCAAAGTATCAAAGTGTCACTGTGTGTGTCAAAGTGTCCACTTGTATGTCAAAGTGTCCACGTGTGTGTCAAAGGGTCGTGTCTGTGTCGCATCAGAAAAAGGGAGATAGGATTAGGGTTTACCGACACAGCGTTGGGATTGGGTCGGGGTCACCGGGGCTGGAGCAGCGGCGGAGGAGACTGGTCGGGTCGACGTCGACGAGGAATAGAGGGTGGTCATTCGGAGGGAGTGAGTCGTCGGAGGAATGGGGTCGTCGGGCAGGGGGTCGCCGCGGGCAGGGGTAAGGGGAAGAGCGGGAAATTAGAAAACTTTTGGTGAAAAAGATAAAAAATCGATCGGGCCAGAATCCTATATGAAATGTTTTAGCGACGTCAGTTAAAGACGTCGCTAACTGTCACTATTTATTAAAACCTGGCGACGTCGTAAAAGTGGCGTCGCGAAACGTTGCTGAATATAAAAAAACAGCGACGTTTTGCGACTAGAACGTGACATCAGTTGTCTAAAACATAATTTGTGTCGCTAACTTTCGCTCAAACGTCGCTGATAGTGACGTTCAGCGACGTATATATAAAACGTCGCTAAAAGCATAGAACTTAGTGACGTATTTATCTGGAGTCGCTAATTTCGTCGCCAATATGACTTATTTTGGTAGTGTTGGATTTTTTGTTAATTTATTATCTCAATATAGCTTTGCACCTACACTTAGACATTGGAATGAAGTTAAACATGTATTGAGATATCTCGTGGAACAACTGACATGTTATTATTTTACTCATGTGATTCCACTAACAATTCTTGTCTAGTTGGTTGTGCAGACTCAAATATTTTTCTGACCCTCATAAGGTTGCTCCTATACATGTTACGTGTTTATTAATAATCATGCAGCTAAATCTTGGCGATCAACAAAGCAAGGTTCAGTAGCAACTCCCTCTAACCATGCATAATTAATTGTATTACAAGAAGCAACAAGAGAAAGTGTGTGGTTGCGATCGATCAACATATACGAGTAAATTGTCAACTACCTATAGTTACAAATGAGCCTATAATAATATTCAAAGACAATACGGCTTGCATTACGCAAGTCCGAGAGGGATTCATCAAAGGATATCGAATAAGCATCTTCCACCAAAATTATTTTATGCACATGAACTCCAAATGATGAAAGTGATCGAAGTCAAACAAATCCATTATATCGAGGGGGAGTATGACTTATAAAGAATATTTTTGAGTTTTGCACGTTGTACTCTTTTTTCTTGACTAAGATTTTTTTTCTACTGGATTTTTTTCTTAGTAAGGTTTTAACGAGGCAACAAATGCGCATACACCACCAAATAATTTATTGTGAATATCCAAGGGGGAGTGTTGTAAATATGGATAATTCACCATAATTATTTGGCCTATAGTTATCCATAACCTATGACATTTGGTTATTCATTGTCACGCCCCAGAACCAGAATACTGGAGAGCGGGGGCAGACATAGCCAGCTACGTATATTGAAATAGAATACATCTCAACTATACGGTCACGGCTGTCTAGATATGAGGGTTTACTACAAGCCAACAGTCTCTTAAGGTCAAGCCTATTGTCTCAATCTCAAGCAAATAATATAATTACAAGATGTATGATCATTAAATATACAATAAAAGGCGTCCCAAATATTACATAACAGCTGATCATGAAGCTAGTCTTACAAAATGTTAGGACTAGCAAGAGTTTAAGTCATACATGATCAACCCTAGGATTTGTTAATCATGTTTACAGCCCGTAGGCAGACAGTAATTAAAAGTGCAGCGAGCTAACAGATGCTCGTCGGCTAAACGCCTCAAAAGAATAATTTTATAATAAAGTGGGCAAAACAAAAAGGAAAACCCACTCTTGGCCCGGGTTCCGTCTAGTTGTCACCATTGGACTGGAAGCTTGGTAGATCCTCGGGAGCTGCTCCAAAATCTGGCCACACAAAACCAGCTGGGTCAACCCCAGAAAGAGCAAGTGCCACAAGGGGGCCACGAAATAACAAAAGCCAGCAATCAGCATAAGAAAATCTAATATTAAAATTAAAACTTACGAAAACATGGCAGGGTGATATACGACGAGATAACCATGGAACTATTCCGATAGCCAGGTTACAACCCGTAAATCAAACAAGGACCGGGGTTGTAACTCTTCATCTGAATAGAGCTTGGTTTTCCACCATTTATCGGCAAGATAATAATATAAGCAATCAAGACAGGGAACAATCTGGTACTGGATCAAGACATGCCCGGACTGGTTATACCTCATTCAATCAATCACGGCCAAACAGATACTACGGCTTACTACTTTAACTAACTAGGGTTATCACAGGCCTAATTACTAACAAGATGCAGTGAAATTGTTCCACAGCCACAAGCCCTGCAGACCATCCAGGCTACCCAGGACGAAAGATTAGGGTTGAATTCAGGTGGGTACATCGCCCGGGAGACAAATGTACCCTTAGGTGACTTAGAGGGTGCAACACTCGACGGTGCGCTGGAAATGTGCCCTACTCGACGGCAGGCTACAGATCCCAAGAGCGCTCAGGTAACGGGATTGCCTGTAGCTGTGTCAATCTTTTCATGACTACTGTGTTATTCTAGTTATTAACCTTAATCCATTTTAGTAGGTACTCCTGACCGTGGTACTCAGGAGTCCCATCCTAGACATGATGCGAGACTGGACAAGTAGATTTAACAAGCAAGCAAGAAAGAACCACCCACGGTGTCAAGACAGGTCAAGTTAGGTTATCAAGATAAATCATGTCAGGGTACTTGTCAGGAGTGCGCCACGACGGGCCACTATCATGTCAGGTTGGTCATGTCAGGAGTGCACCACTACGGGTCACTGTCGTGTTATGCGAGTTCCTTGTCATACCTGTCGTGTGCAATAGTCATTCCAAAACATAACAAGTAAAATCAAGTTCATGACAAAAGGCGTAAGGATATAAAATGGGCATGAAATATCTAATAAAATATCAAAATACGGGGGTTATAGAAGAGCCAAGCTTAAAGAAATAAAACCAAAACTCCAAGAGTAAGGGGTTAAGCAAGGGGGTCAGGGAAGCAGCGTACGAGAAGTCACGCACACTGAGAGAGCAGCATAGGTGAAAGTCACGCACGCTACAGGAGCAGTGTACGTGAAAGTCATGCATGCTACAGGAAGCAGTGTACGTGAAAGTCACGCACGCTCAAGGGAGCAGTGTGTGAAAGTCACGCACGCTACAGGGAGCAGTGTGTGAAAGTCACGCACGCACAAGGGAGGCAGCATACGTGAAAGTCACGCACACTACAGGGAACAGTGTATGAAAGTCACGCACGATCAAGGGAGGCAGCATACGTGAAAGTCACGCACGCTCAAGGAAGGCAGCATACGTGAAAGTCACGCACGCTCAAGGGAGCAGTGTGTGAAAGTCACGCACGCTCAAGGAAGGCAGCATGCGTGAAAGTCACGCACGCTCAAGGAGACACGTCTCCAACAGGAAGCGTACTCAAGCCTGCGTACGTAGCGCTAAAGAGCGCGCGTAGCTCAGTGTGCGTAGCTAAACAGCTCTGCACACTGCTCACTGTCTTCTCCAAACAGCAAGAACACCATGGCTGAAACCAAAACTTCAAAAGTTCATAACTTGGCCATCCGAACTCCAAATCCGGATTTCGAAGGCTCCAACTGGAGTGAAACTGAAAGCTCTTCCACATGGAAATATCAGAACTCATAGAAAACCAACATGAATAGCTCAAACCATGCAAAATCTGAAAATAGAAAAAGCTTAGATCTATGATAATGGGGGCTCCAAATCACAAAAACTCAAGTTCTAATGTTGGTCTCCATGTCCTAATCTAGCAAATGGACAAGGAAAAGAGGGTTCTCATGTAGTGGCAAGATGCACTTGCCTAGGGTTAGGAGAGTTGTGGAGGAAGGAGAAGAAGAAGAAGGAAATTAATGGTGGGAGTTATGAGGAGAGAGAGTGGTAGGTGGGGATATAAAGAGGGGAGTTGTGGTGGGGATGAGGGTGTAGCATAGGGCTAGGGTGTTCCAACACAAAATCGAACCAAACCAAACCATCCCAATAAAACCGAGCCAAGCCAAAAACCCAAATACGAGAAATACCGAAATTCTACAAGCTGAGAAAAATAAAAATACATGCCAAAATCCAGATACGAGTATAAATACGAAATACAGAAAAATACGGGAAATACGGAAAATACGGGAAATGAGGGTGACATTCATAACCTATGTCTTTTGGTATTTCTCTTTTAATTGTCATGATGATGTTAAAGCTTCATTGTAAGCCTATATAAAGGGCTCTTCTCAAGTTGATTGTGATACAAGTGAATGAAGAAACAATCTTTCCCATTTTTCTATCTCCATATCTCTTTATTTTATAATACTCCACTATTTTTTGGATATTATACTTTTGGTTAATTGCACTAATATTTTCTATGTTTCATATTTATTACACGTACTTTTTCTATTTTAAAAATAACGATAAGGGGTACCCCCAGCTATTTTGAAAATAATGTAAAGGATAATTACAGTAACCTTTCTTACTTTTCTCCTGCCATAAGGATATCCATTGCCAATTATTAAATAGGGATATTTCATATAATAAACATAAAACATATGAGAGGTTGGTACACTTAACCCTTATATACTTTTTTGGATGTAAACTAGATGAGTCTATAATCTATTTTTTTTAAAAAAGTTCTAAAATTTAGTTTTGTACAAAGAAACAACATATTAAGCATAAGCTATGAGATATTTCTACTGGTTTTCTAGTTTCTATATATGCTTATTTTTCGGTAGATAAACAATGATCTTATAGACACTGCTTAGTACAATAGTTATACACTCAAGGATGGAACCAAAATTTCAAACTGTACACTGAAATATACTATGGTAGGTTATATGTGGACTAGCTTAAAAAAAAAAAAAAAATTAAAATGGAAAAAAAAGGGGATGGGCCACCTATGATAGAAGATAGAAGAGAACAGGTGGGTTAAGCATTGCAATCGAGATCAATTGATCGATTGGCAATCTATATATCGGTTGTTGTTCAGTCTGGATTCTGATGGAAGCGCTAGGAGAGTGACTCTGATGTCGCTCCGAATCGATAAAGTTCTTGCTCTTCGTTGTCGTTTTCTTTCGCTTGCAACTTGCAGAAATATTATTGCAAGGGAGTACATATTAAAAGATTTTCCGATCATGTAGCTAGCGATCACCGTTAGCCTTTGACATCTGATAATGAAGGACTAAAGAACAAGAAACTACTTTTGTTGTGTCCTTTTTCTGTGATGAGGGAAAAAGCTAGCTAGCTGTACGAGTACGACTGTCCTCATTCACTGCTCTACGTCTGAATGGAGTCCCAGATTCAACCACCCATGCCACTACCTAATAATGCTTGCTTGACATGGGAATAGCAGTAATGATTCATTTACACAAATAAATATTACATTTTGACTGTATACTTACCAAGCATTATTGATGTCGTGATGATTTCAATTTCCATGTTCTGTATAATTCAAGAAATAAATAAACTGAGGCTTCCTTTGATTCGCTGGATGAAAAAATGAAAGAAAATTAGTTTTATTTGCGATTTTCTTTTCTCTTGAGAAATTATAATTTTTTTTGGTATTTAAAAATATCAAAAAAATTAAAAGGAAAAGTGAATACTTAAAGGTAGAAAAATGAATCCTTGTTTGGATGGATGAACCACTTTTTTGCTAATTTTTTTTTGACACCCAAATATAGAAAAGTAATGACTTATCTTTTCCAACCTCAAAATTACACGAACGAGGCCTAAGAGAAAACCTTATTCCCCTATATTTTATGTGTATTACAAGAGCTACCACTATTGCCAATGACCCTGTAGCCTAGTGGTAGTGTAAGCCCCTAGATTTTTAAAAAAATTTTTTATGATTTTAAATATCATTTATATCCTTAAAATGAATTATTATAATTATTAGGAATTTTTTAGGATTTTTAAATAATTTTTAAAGCTAAAACTATCAATTTGTAATTTATTAAATTGTTCTAAATATATTTTGCAATTAATTTAATTGTTTTATAGCAGTTTACAATTATTAATTTGTCTGTGCAAATTTTATTTGCACAGAGCATAGCGGGGGGGCTTTATGCAAATTGGATTTTGCATATAGCTATGACGGTGGGTGTTTTTGTAATATCTATAATTAAGGGGGGGGGGGGGAGGGGTGGTTTCTGCAAAACCGTCACCCGACCGCTGCCCTCGGCCGTCATCATCTCTGACTAAACCACCGTAACCCTAACCCTAAACCCTAATCTAAACCCTAATTTCCACCGCCTTCCCAGCCTATAAAAGCCCCCCGACCTAAACCCTAACCCTAGACATCCTCCGACCACCCTAGCCACCGCCCTACCCTATTTCTTCCCCGACGAACTCGCCGGAACCCTAGATCTAGGAGCGCCACCCCTACAGGCCACGCCACCTCCTCCAACCACCACCAAACGGTTCGTCTCGACGAGACGAACCCAGTACAATTTTTCCCGACGACTCTGACGTCTCCTCCGCCGTGCAACGTCCCCGACAGCAACCCTAGGACGGACACGTACATGTCATCTCTCCTACGTGTCGAGTCGTGTCTCGTGTACACGTGTGTGGACTCGTCCACGGTTGGGGAGTCTAGTGATGAACGTGGACACGCGACATTCGTGTCGTGCGTATCGTTTTGGACAAGGACACAAGACTCGTATCGAGTGCAGACGCTCGTGTCCCAAACTGTCAGGACACGAGTACATGTTATTGGGTTAATGGGTTTAACTGTTAATGGGTTTGGGTTGAATGTTACATTAATTTGGGATATAATTTATGCGAACCCTAACCTAACAGCAAGCTCGAGCTGGCCCCCTGGCCAGTCGAGTGGCGCTCAGACCTACCCACTGTTCCAGCGGGCCGGGTTTGAGCCCCCCTTTTTGTGTGTTCTTTTGTTTTGTTTTTATTTTTATTTGTTTTATATATATATATATATATATATATATATATATATATATATATATATATATATATATATATATATATATATAATAAATATATATATATATTTATATATATATATATATATATTTATATATATATATATTTATTTATACAGTAATATATATATATATATATATATATATATATATATATATATATATATATATATATATATATATATATATATATATATATATATTAAAAAAAATACATATAAATGTATTTGTTGTATATGTATATATATTTTAAATACAATTTTGTGCAAAATGTTATTATGAGTAAATTTACAAGTTGTTTTATTATATAATTTTATGACTTTTATATTTTACTACTTTAATATATATTATTAAAATACTTTAATATATGATTTATTGTATCTTATTAATCATGGTCATTTGATGTCCAAATCTAGCATAGGTTTTTGGGCCCAAATGTGTCTAAATACATTCAAGGCCTGTACAAGTCATATTGGACTTGATTCATGGCTTTGGGTCCCGTATCTGGACTTCGATTCAATTTCGTATACGAGGATAAAATAGTAAATAATTAAGTAATTATTTTCCAGAAATTATAACTTACTGTTTTTGAATTTTTATATATATTTTTAGTGATGTAAAAATAAGGAAAAAATTGTATTTAAATTCTATGTTAATTTAGCAAATTTAATATAATTTTTCCAGTATTTAATATGTAATTTTGTCATTTTATAAAAATAGGAAAATAGAACTCATTTTCAGGATACTTATGTTTACTGGTTTTTAATAAATATTTATGAGGGTTTTTAAATTCCAGAAAAATTAGTATAAATTTCTATAATTAACAAGGATCATTTTGGTACTTTATTTTATGTATAATTGAGCTTTTTGTTTATCTTAAAAATTGTTGGAACACAGTATACAGTCTGATTTATTTATTGAATAATTACGACTTACGATGTATTGTGTGATTTTGGGATATTGTAGTATTGGACCTCACCCTACCATAGTGTAAAGGCCCTAGAAAGCCAGTTTAGGTGTTGTGTCACCCCACAATGGTCTCCTATGCTAAAGTTCACCATTTGGGTAGGTGTCCAGTCAGAAAGTCGTGTCGCACAGCTAGTGTCCTAGTGTTTAAATTAGTATGAAAACTAAGTTTATGTATTATTTTTACAGTGCCGAGACACCAGACATATATAGCATTTCCTTCACTATCTTGCTTTGCTAGAGGCAAGTAACTCTACAAACTTTATTTACAGCATATAATGAATTGTGTATAAACCATGTTAACATACCGATATCTAAAACTACAAGTCATATCTCTCTACATGTTTCACATGCTTTATACCGCTCTCGGTATCCACCATGTCTTATGCTATTCCCGTATCTCTCACATGTCTAGAATTTGGGTTATAGAAAAACTGATAGTTGACTACGTGATCATGTCCCCTCTACCGTAGCGATCAAAGTTTCATTTTATATGTTACTACGTCGTAGGCCTTTATCTCAAAGCGGATTTGTAAGTATGTACATCTATCGCCGTATCACTTGTACGAAAGTACATTTCATTATGTGCCCCTGCACATTGTACACCTATTGACGATCATGTACCTGCTACAATTTTAAGTATTACATATACATCTGTCTCTATGACATACGTATCCCTGCCATAATAGATTGTGATATGCCATGATTCCTGTTTATTACACTTCAGTTCATTTCATGCTTTGTATATTTAGTTTGTTAGAATCAGTACTTGCTCCCGTCTTGACAGGATAACGTTGTAGGTAAACTTACCGAGGAGAAGTTGCTATGTGACTCCTATTATGGAGTTACCGTCGAGGATCAGGCTATACCTTACGAGGATGTACCTGCGGGAAAACTCGTCTAGTTTGCTTAGTTGTTCGGGACTTTTGAGAGTAGTCATATTTTAGACTATGTATTTTATGACTGGACTTGTATCTAGTTTTACATTTTGGACATGTACTTGGAACATATTTATATACGAGATGATTTTGTGTTTGGAGATATTCTGACTCAATTTGACATATAGAACTGTTAGCACACTTTGGTCTTATCTTATTTGTCTTTAGAACAGCTTACTATGCTTTATCACAAGCGTAGGCTGGACATGACTCGGCCCGGCCCAACAATTTGGGTAGCGGATTAGTGGTGGCCCATGCAGGTCCTGACTAAATTTTTTGGTTACGTCATTGTACCAAGCATGCATGCAATTAGGACCTTAAGGTAACTAGACAACACTAGGAATAACATTTAGAACACCTAGAAAAATTACTAGGATTGCAACAAAGGAACTCATCGCATCATATGCTCGTTATTACAAATTAGACTTTCTTGTTTTTATGATTGTTTACTTAAAAGAGTCCTTATGAGTCCTTTTATTTATTAGATGGTGCTCACCAGCTCGTCCCAGTATGCCACCCCTGAGAATGGCACACTTCCTATCCAGTCGGTTGACCAGTTGACCGATGCACCTCCACCTCCACCTCCACCTACCATACTCCCCCACTTCACAAATCCACCAATCCAGATGCCTCCACCACCTTCCACATCCCTATCCCAGCAAGACCCGATACTCCCACCACCACCTATTAGTATACCTACCCAGGCTTCCATCACTCTCGATGGGAACCAGCTGCTCACTCTGATCCAGGGGTTCCTAACGACCCATCAGGAGAAGACCACCCTACTCCGCCAGAGCATGGAGCATTCTGAGGAGCGTACCATGGTCCCACCACCAGTAGAGCCACGATAGAGAGCGAAGAACATCAAGGACTTCATGGGTTTGAACCCCAGGGAGTTCATGGGGACCGAGGGCATCATGGTAGCAGATGACTGGCTAGACTCGGTAGAGAGGAAGCTCCTTGGAGCTAGGTTGCCGAGTGACCTCCAGGTCGAGGCAGCAGGATTTCTGCTGACAAACTTGGCAGAAGTTTGATTCAGTAATGAGCCGATATTCGCGAGAGGGAGGGCCACTTGGGATCAGTTTAAGATCCTGTTCAAGAAGAAATTTTTCTCGACCACCGCTAGGGTAGCCATGGGGCTACGATTCCAGAACATCTAGTAGGGAACCGTTCTGTTGACAAATATACAGCAGAGTTTAGTCGTTTGAGCCGCTTCGCTCCTAGTCTGTTTGCAGACCTAGAGGAGATGACGCATAGGTTTTGCCATGGTCTAGTTCCAGACATTAGCATTCTCCTAGCGACGAACGGGACGACTGACTACTACCAGAGCCTAGAGTTGGCCCAGAGTATAGAGGAGCGTCTTTTGTCTTGTAAGAGGCCGGCTTCTGTACACCACGATGGACCTTCCAAGCGTCAGGCTTTCCAGCCGAGCGCACCGGCGTCGCACCAACAGACATACCGTCCTCCCATACCACATCACCCGACCCTACCAGTTAGAGCCCCGGGACCTCAGCAGCAGAAGGGAGTGTTTGCAAAAACAAAAGTATAGAACTTTATTGATACAAACTGTAATAAAGATTACAAGAATTCTGGGAAAATTATAACTGTAGGAATCCAATCTCGATGACGATTGCTTTATCCCTTGGACGATGTGAACTGTAAAGACGAAGCCTTTGAAGTTGAAAACAACTCTGGAAACTGAAGGCAAAAGCCTCTGAAGTTGAAGACAAAAGTCTCGGAAGAATGCAGCAGCACTTTGGCAAGAACTCCTGGACTCTCTGATTTCTGATTTCTGATCTTGATATCTGATCTCTGATCTCTGCCCCTTGAATGAAGACTTAAAACTCTATTTATAGAGTTCTGGAAATAACTAACTTTCAGTTATTTTGGACTGCGCATGATGATTTGCGCAGCATTGGTTTGCGCAACATTGATTTGCGCAGATAGTTACTGGATCGTGGGCCGACTATCATGGATACATGGCATGATTTGATAAAAATGCGCATGATCGTGCATAAACAGTTGCCATATAATGACCAATCGATGGCATGAATGCCACGTGTAACTTAACAGTTACGTTTGATGGAGTGCGCAGAGTTGAATTGCGCAAACATGGTTTGCGCAAACTCAAACTGCGCAGGATTGGTTTGCGCTGCCAGCTGTCAGCCGCCCTCGAGCACTGTGCGGCACAGGAAACGAACAGACTCCTTGTTATCCGCGCTGTCAGTTGTCAGAAAAGATTTAATTTGATTTAGTAATGATGACTTCTGCCACGTCAACTTGCGCAATCGGTTGTGTGCGCAAATTAGAATGCGCAATCGGATGGCTGCGCAATCTGTTGTCTGCACAATTCAACAAGATGATGTATATCTTGATTTCTTGATTTTGTTGATTGATACAACTTGATTTTTTAGGACCTACAAGACCCCCTTCAAAGTTTTCGAAAGTTGATTTGATTTAAAATTTCGAAATACTTTGAATTTTTGAATATTGAACCAAGTTGCGCATGTTGATGAGCTGTCTGCGCAAAGCGAAGTATTCCCCGATCTTAGGCGCAGTCCAAGGCAGCCGTTTCGTATTTCAAAGGCTATAAATAGCCCACTTCTTCATTTCATTTTTTTACTTTGTCTCCTTTGTGCTTTTGAAGGAAAAATCCCCGAACCCTTTCTGTCTTCTTTCTCCGACAACTTCCATGGCACCCCGACGATCTAATGTTGCCGCCACTACCGCTGCGAAAGGAAAAGCTCCGGCCGAATCCTCTGACAGAGTTGCTCGGCGAGCATCTCGACATGAGTCTGCGCACCCTGCTTTGATAAGTAGTAAAACCGATCGAAACCCCTTTTTAGGGTGTTTTGACTTTCTTCGATCTTCGAAACTCATTTCTTTTTAGAGATGAGTTCAACTTGCGCCACCCTTTTTAGGGTTTTTGGTTGCATAAACAGTCAGTCTTCATTTTTATGAAGACTGTAATCCTGCGCAATCTATCGAATTGTGCTGACAGAAAGTCAGCGCAATCGATTGATTTGCGCTGAATGTCAGCACAATCGATTGGTTTGCGCTGAATGTCAGCGCAATCGATTGGTTTGCGCACCCTATTATGATGCGCAAACTAATGTTGCGCAATCCATGTTAGCGCAATCTGAGGATTGTGTACTCTTCTGTTTTGCTTGTCTGAAAAATAGAATTTTTGACTTGTACTGATCTTCATCTGTTTTTGATGCAGTTGAAACCAATGAAGATCCAAACTATGAACATTTTGTGGGAACTTTATCTGAATCTGAATATAAAGAAGATTTGTCTCACGTCCATTATCCTCAGTACGATCTGTCGACTTCTCGTCAGGCAATATTGATTTCTCAGGACAACGAAACTTTAATGTGTCTGATGAATGGACAGCCTCTGGAATCAGCAGATGCTGTTATCCACAAGAAACCCTTATTCTTGTTTGGTGACGCCTTTGAAAAAGTCTCCCAGCCTAGGCCAATGATGGAGGAGATGGTAGTCCACCGGGAAGACAGATCATTCTTCATTCCTAAAATTGCTCGATGCCTTCCTTTGTCACGGTATGCTCATGCGAGCTACCCAAGGAAAATGGATTGGAACATCACCCTTCTCCAGGATGCTCGTGCAGGGAAGATCTTTGTAAAGAAGGTTAACGGGAAAGATATGTTTTACAGCTCTTCTGACAGATACAGTGTTATGTTGAGAGGTTTAAGACCCAGCTGCATCCCACCAGAAAACTCCTCTATGCTGATGCCTGTCAGAACCCCTATATTCGCAAATGAATTTGCGAAGGAAGAAGGAAGATACCCTGAACAGGATATCAGAATGACTGGATTAGTGAATCCAGATTACAAACGATGGAATTGTATTGCAAATTGGGTTCTGACAACCTTCCAAGATAAACTTCAACAAATTAACCTGTTTCAAGCAGTGCCTGCCACTGTATACGGGTTTGCTCCTAACCCTCAAATGTTTTTGGCCTTGGCTGAGCGATACAATTACAGAACAGGAACCTTCATGACCCCGGGTGGAGAGATGGGGTTTGCACTCCACGAGATGAAGTACATCTCATACTTGCCCATGGCGGATGCTCCATATGAGGAGTTTGTTCCCACAAATGACGAGTTAGAGAAACTCAGAAAAGAAAATGCAGAAATGGTAGCAGTGTTTGAAGAACTGCTATGCCATTACAAAATTTGCTCTTTGTACTATAAGAGTGCTACGGCCAACACTTGCTATTCTTCGAAGTGGTTGCCATATTTGTTCTTAAATCATATTGAAGAGAAGAAAACCAAGGAAAATGACAAATGTTACCCTCATTTTTTCAAACCCTTAATTAACACGGAAGTCATGAAGATGATGGAAGAAAGTAAACATTATGATAAGGAAATGAAGGATGATTATCAATATCCACCTTTAAAGAAAGGTGACATTTTGGAGAGTTTTTTGAGAATGGGTTACAGACCCATGTCCAAAGAAGCCCAGTTAGCAGGGTTTCTGACACACTGGCTCAGACGATTCGTGGTCCCGGGATCTAGTGCAGTGGACCGTTTTCATCGTGGTGTACTTTTTGCTGCCGTCAAGCTAGTCTTCGGTTATAAGGTTGACTTGTTATCGGCAATGACCTGCAGATTGAATGCGAGTCTTCGCTTGTATGTTGACTCGATGCTGAAGGCAAAGGGAGAGAAAGAATTCCCCCGTCTCGAAATGCCGTACACTTATCTCTTTGGATGGTTACTCCTCCACTATCCAACTTTAATGGACCCTGGTATGGGACCAGTAGATGGCAGCTTCTTGCGCAGATATTCTCAGGGTAAATGGAAGTACACCTCTCTGAGTGAGTGCAGATTTGTTTTAAATTTGAACAGAGGATGGAACTTCTGTTGCGCCCCTCTCCCGGCCGGTCATGACCAGATGCCACCCAACATGGTAGATTCAAAACTGTAGCCCTTAAACCGTGTGGCCTTTGAATGGTTGAAGACAATTCGACCATCTCACTTAGTATACCGCTTTGAAGAAGAATGCTTTTTGGAACCATACCTCCCTAGCCGTTTTGCTAGACAATTTGGGTATGATCAGTTCCACGTAGGGAATGCAATCACCTGCCTTCAGGGCAAGGGTTTCTTGATTGACGGGGCCCGAGCTTGGGCCTACTACAATGCCCGTGACACAAAGGCTACCTTCTCGATGCCACCAAAGAGCACTCCTCAAGGGCCTCGGATGCTCTTTACATACTCGGTATTTTACACATCTGCAAATACTTTTACCGAGAACTTTAATCTCGCCGATAGTTTTGCTTCTGCGATAAGATTGAGGAAAGGGAGGATAGCTTTATCAATCCCTGCCAATGATGAGGCAAACGAGCCGGCGGATGAACCCCTAGAAACTTCAAGAGAAATGATATTCCAACAAGAGATAAACGCAGCAATGCGGATCTCTCTAAGAGTGGGAAAATCTCCTGCCAAGAAAAGAAGAAGAGAGGAGCCTCCTGCTCCTGCAGCAAAGAAGAAATTGGTCTTGGAGCATTCTTCTGATAAAGTGACTACAAGATCCCAATCTCGGCAGCTAGCCGAGACAAATCAAGAAGTTGCTACTACACCAACTTCTGTACAGAAGCAAATAGCACCAATAAATGTAGAGAGTCCCGACAGACCTCTACACAGAAAGAAGAAATTGGTCACCAGAAGAAATTTAGAAGCCTCTTCTTCTAAGCAACTCCTGACTTCAGTAGATGCTGCAGCAGGATTTATAATGTCATCTCCTACACCTATTTCTGAATTAGGGAGTAAAACCCTTGAAGAAACTGAACAGAGGGGAGATCTCGACCCCAGAACTGAAGTTGAAACATTCAGAGAAAACATCATTGAGGATGAGCAAAATATTACACGACCTCTTTCACCCGTCGCGGAAACAACTCAGCTTCCTCCTACTCCTAAGACTCTTCGTGAAGAAGAAGAGCATGAAATGATAGCAGCTTTGGCCGATTGCAGTTATAGCTTGCAAGAAGATCAGACTGCAACCGACAGTGGGAATGCAGTACAAGAGGAAGAAGAAGAGGATGAAGAAAGCTCGTCATCTGGAAATATTGATGAGTATATACAGGATCCTGAAGGGAACAACGAAGAACACATATCTCTTGATACCGCCGATGATGCTTCAAATCCTAAAAAGGATATTGAAGTGGAGGCGCTCGCAGAAAAGGTTGTTAATCCTGATGAAGACGTCAAGATAGAAATATCTCCTGAAGAAGCGGCCGGTGAAGACGTTCCGAAAGAGAATCCCACCACCGAACCCCAAGGTATAAAACGAGATTTAGCAATCTTCTTTCTTTAAAATAGATTGATATATAATATCTTCATTTGTAGTTCTTGCAGATCTTGATACTCTACCAACACCTCCAATGGACCTCACCATGGTGCCTATCCCGATGGTGGTTGTTAGTAGTAGCCATCACTTATCTTGCGGTTCTGAAGCAGGTAGTAGCCAAGCTGTCGCAATTGAAGCTACTTCCGTTCAACGGGAGTCTATTCCGGCAGGAGATGCAGTTGTTGTTAGATCAAATCAAGGTAAGACTGTTTTTTTATTTGATCTTTTTGTTTATTGGCAAATTAGTAAAATAATAATTTTACTTTTTGCAGAAGAACAAGCAGGAGGAGCAACCAGCTCTACTTTGGCTCCCTTATTTAAAGAACCCATCATTCAGCAGCAAAGGTTTGAGCAACCGACTACTCCATCCTCAACAGGGGTAGCTTCGACTCCTGGAACCATAGCCATCAATCAGCAAGTTGTACAATCATTTACCAGATGTTTCTTTGAGTCATTGGGATCTCTTGTCCGTAAAATGATAGAGAAAGAAGGAGCTGACTTCATTATGGTCAGGAAGCCCACTTCTTTCTTGATAAAAGCCATAAGAGGCCAAGGAGATGAAGCCCAAGCCATTCTTCTTGAACATATATTAGATGAGTTGGAAATATCCATAAGGAAATATAAAGAACTCAAGAAGAAGAATATAGACTCTCTGGTGCAAGCTGAATATGAGCGACTAGCCCAAGAAGCTGATATAGAAAGAATAAACCTTCAGAACCTTTTAGAAGCTCATTCTGTAAAGTCAGCTGAATTCAACTCAAAGATAGAATCAGTTACTTTGGCAGCTGAGAACAAAGGACAGAGGCTTGCTGGATTGAAAGCGAAAATTATTCGCCTTCAGAAGGAATTTGAAGAAGAAACTGCCAATCAACGACTTATGATTGAACAACTCAATGTCCTAATTCAGGAGAAAAATGAGTATGACGAGACTCATAGTGCTAAAATTACCCGCAGGACAGTGGATATGCCCATCTTTGATGAAGAAAATGGGATGGAGGAAGCAAGAAAGATAGTAGAATCAACACATGAAGAAGAGCTGCGGACATTGAAGCAGCAGATTGACAATCTGATTGTCCCTCCTTCTTGATTTTTATTGTGTTTTATTGCTATAGCTACACTTTTGTAATGTCCCATATTTTGATATAAAAGACATTTTGTTGTGGCTCCATTATTTATTGCATATCTTATTTAGATATAGAAAATATATTCAGATGTGCAAGACATGATATATTTCCTGATGATTTTAAAGAAAATAATTATATTCATTATATCTGCTCAGAGGTAATATGGACGTGGCAGAATATACTGAATATTATTATTTCGACTTGACAACTTAGTCAAAAATAACCAGTTGCTGATATAGATAATAAACGATGATGAATCGTCAATGTATGTGAAATGAATGAACAGGTAAACTGTCAAATGATGGATGACAATGAACGGGTAAACCGTCAAATGAATATGATAAATGAACGGATGAACCGTCGGGCCTTAATGAACGGATGAACCGTCTGATGAATGTGATTAATGAACGGATGAACCGTCAAACGAATATGATAAATGAACGGATGAACCGTCGGGCTTTAATGAACGAATGAACCGTCTGATGAATGTGATAAATGAACGGATGAACCGTCGCTTCCTTATTTGAGGAACTTCTGCCTATAAATATAGCAGAAATCTGACAGGAATGAACACTTCTGCTCTTCAACATAAAAATGTCGTCCGGAGAAGCATCTAAGAAAGCCGAGGTCGCCCCGAAGGTTGAGAAGGGCACTGAAGAGCGCCCTGCCGATCCAATCCAACCGAAGGAGGCAAAAGCGGGCGAAGGTCCGTCTGCACCCCAGCCGCCACGGGATATCTTGGACTTCCTGCTCGAACCAGGAAGGACTGAAGAAGAAGAAGCCATGAGGATGGACGCCTGCAAATTCCTCGTGGGTTTCAGCAAGGAGGTTCTTAGCTCTTTTGCTGATCATGTCTTCGAGAAGGACGGCAGTGGGCCTCATCCCAATGTAGAGAAAGATGATAGTGACCTTTAACATTATGTACTATCATCTAATGAAATAAAATTCGCATTTTATTTATGAACTTGATTCTGTTTGACAATTTTACAAGCATTTACATTTATACATAATACTTCTTGAGAAATTTGCCATTGATAGGCATCATGGCAATTCGACCATCGAGCTCTGAAAGTTGATAGGCTCCATTTGAGAAGACTTTGCTTACAACATAGGGACCTTCCCATTTCGCATCGAATTTCCCTTTGCTCATATGAGTCATAGTCATAGGACGTCTGACTGCTAGAACAAGTTCTCCTTGCTGAAATGCTCTGACTTTAACTTTACGATTGAAAGTCTTTGAGATGCGGGCTTGATATAGCTCAATATGCTGTTGAGCCATTAATCGCTTCTCATCTAACGCTTCTAACTCTTGAAGTCGAAGAAGATCGTTGTTCTCTGTAGTAAGCTCGTTAGCGACGGCAATCCTTAAAGAAGGAATTTGCAGCTCTAAAGGAAGAACGGCTTCACAGCCATACACTAAAGAGAAAGGTGTAAAGCCTGTTGGATTACGGACTGTAGTTCGATAGGCCCAAAGACATTCGCCAAGTTTCTCGCTCCAGTTCCGTTTGTTAGTGGAAACAAACTTCTTGAGGAGTTTAATGATGGTTTTGTTAAAAGCTTCAGCTAAACCATTAGCGGCAGGATTGTATGCTGTTGAAGCAACATTATCAATCCGATGATCATCACAGAATCTAGTGAACTTCTGACTGATGAACTGAGGTCCATTGTCATGAATGATTCTTCGGGGTACACCAAATCTATAGATGACGTGGTGTTTAACGAAGTTGATGACACTGCTAGTCTTAACCTCAGTCAGTGGTATAGCTTCAGCCCACTTGGAGAAATAGTCCGTTATCGCCAATATGAACCGATGTCCTCTAGAAGAAGGAGGATTAATGGGCCCTATGATATCCATATCCCAAGCTTCAAAAGGCCAAGAAGCAGCCGTCGGGTGTAAAAATTCTAATGGTTGATGAATGAAGTCTGCATGGATTTGACAGGCTCGACATTTCCTTGCATACTCAATGGCATCCGATACCATAGAGGGCCAGTAGTAACCCATGCGTCTAATGCGGTCCTGTAGCTTAGGACCAGGCTGATGTGCTCCACATACACCGTCATGAGCTTCACGCAGTACTTGCTTAGCTTCATCACCAGCGAGACAGCGTAAAAGAAGACCGTCATAAGTTCGCCGATAGAGAGTTTTAGTAGTTTGATTATAATAGAATCGGAGAGATCGTCGACGAACGCTTGTAGCCTCCTTAGGATCTTCGGGGAGTATGTCATGTACCACGAAGTCGATAAAAGGAGTTCTCCAGTCATCATCGATAACATTAACTTCAGCAAAATTGCTGAATTCAATATTACGATTATTTTTAATACAGAACAGTTCTCGGTTGGAGATAACCACCACCTGCTGTCTTTTAATAGGGATAGCTAAGACAGCTGCAAGATTGGCTAAAGCGTCTGCTTCAGTATTGCAAGCCCGCCGCACATAGTCAATGAAGAAAGCTTTGAATGATATAGCTAAGTTGATTGCCGCCTCATGATAAGGTACTAGGTCTTGATGACGGACTTCATAGGTTCCTCTAACCTGATTAACAACCAGTTTAGAATCACCGTATACTTCAAGATATTCAACGTTCAGTTGTTTAGCTAACTGAAGGCCAATAAGTAGAGCATTATACTCTGCTACATTGTTAGAACAAGGTTCATCTAAAGAGTAGGCTCTTTGGATAGTTGATCCGTCTGGAGAAACGAGGACCACTCCAACACCTGCCACAACAGCACCATTTGGTCCAATCCTTGATGCACCATCAAAGAATAAACGCCAGGTTGGAAATTCTTCGGAGATCATGTTGACTTCCAATGTTTCGTCTGGAATTTCGTCATAGAGCTTAGATGTCTCAGGTACAGGATGAGCCGCTAAAAAGTCCGCCAGCGCTTGACCTTTGACAGACTTTTGTGGAACATACACCATGTCATATTGAGCTAGCAGGATTGCCCATGTAGCCAACCGAGAATTAAGTGTACTTGGTTTCTTCATAAGTACCCGGAGAGGGTTAACTCGAGATATAACATGAATAGTTTGACCAATGATATAATGCCTCGTCTTTTGTACAGCAAATATGAGAGCCAAGCATTCTTTTTCAACTGGACTATAACGGTGTTCAGCACCAATCATAGTACGGCTAAGATAATAAATGGCCTGTTCGTGACCTTCTTTGTTCTTTTGGGCAAGTAAAGCACCCAATGAATGATCCATAGCACGGACATACATTAAGAATGGAATACCAGAAATAGGTGGCACCAAGACTGGTGGGTTCATGAGATATCGCTTGATATCATCGAATGCTTGTTGACATTCTTCAGTCCAAACGAAAGATACACCTTTCTTCATTAGTTGAGTGAATGGTCTGCAACGTCCAGACAAGTTCGAAATGAATCGCCTGATGTATGCAAGTCGACCTTGGAATCCTCGTAGCTCTTTTAAGTTGCGTGGAGGACGCATCTCTTGAATGGCTTTGATCTTCTCGGGATCTACGTGTATACCCTTAGAGGTAATGACGAAGCCGAGAAATTTGCCACTAGAGACACCCAAGAACGACTTGGTGGGATTCATTTTGAGTTGATGTTGGCGCATGAGATTGAAGATAGTTCTCAGGTCTTGGAGGTGATCTTCCTTTAGACGACTTTTGACAGCAATATCGTCAACATAGCATTCAACAGTTTTGCGAAGATGATCTTTAAAAATAGTACTCATAGCAAGTTGGTAAGTTGCACCAGCATTCTTAAGACCAAATGGCATCACCGTATAGCAATAAACACCACGAGGAGTGCGGAAAGAAGTATGCTTTTCATCTTCAGGATGCATCTTGATTTGATTGTATCCAGAGAATCCATCCATAAAAGATATTCGTTCGAACCCACAAGTATTGTCGATCATGACGTCCGTAATAGGAAGAGGAAATTCATCTTTTGGACATGCTTCATTAAGATCCCGGAAGTCAATACAGACTCGAACTTTGCCAGTTTTCTTCAGAACTGGGACGACATTGGCTACCCAATCAGGATGTTGTTCTTCTCGAATGAAGCCACAAACAATGAGCTTTTTGACTTCATCATCGATCGCGTCCATCATTTCTGGTTTGAAGCGTCGCTGTTGTTGCTTAACAGGTTTTGCATTAGGTAAAATGTTCAATTTATGTGTAGCAATCTTGGGATCTAAACCCGGCATGTCTTCATAACTCCAAGCAAAGACATCAATATATTCTTTAATAAGAAGAATCAACTCTTCCTTGTCTGTTTCTGGAAGATTTTTGCTAATAAAAATTGGCCGAGGTGAATCTCTTTCTCCTACATCAATTTGAAGTAGTTGATCTTCAGTAGGGGGTTCACGTTGTTCAAAGCGAAGTACCCATTGATTGTCCATATGCTGAGCCCAAGGATCTGTTTCAGGATTTTCTTCCACATTCTCGTCATAGTCTTCTGGAAGTTCAACGGAGACCATGTTAGATGATACGACCAACCTATGGACTTCACCAATGCTAGTATCAGAATCCCAAGATCTGGAATCAGATGAGTTAGAGCGTTCTTCACTGTCGGAGTCGAAGACTGCTGGGGATAACAATGGAGGAGAAGCATATCCGAGACCTCTCTTAGTCCTGCTATAGTACATGTCTGACTTTCCTTTCGGAACAGTTGTACGAATAGGAGTTCGTCTACCCTTACCGTAATTGAAGCCACTTTTGAAATCATAACCCATTTTCCGAATGATGTCTTTTGATTGTTGACTATAACGATGGAGTTGGATACGCCCCGTGTCGTTAAGTTTACTGTCATCCGTATAACTGAATTTTTGTTCTGGTCCTTTAATAAAAATTATTGGACTTTCGCCTCTTTTTCGAGAAGAGACAACAAAGTATGAATCATCTGAGTGTTCGAGTAAGACCTCTGTATGAAGAGATTGCACAACTCCCATTGTAATTGATTGGAAGCTATCTAACATATCTAAATAGTATTTAGTATGATAAATAACATCAGTATACTGGAAAGTAGGTGCTTTTTCATTGATTTGTACATCAGTATTTACAACAGGACCTTTGGCCTTAGCAGGCTTAGTCAGATTAATTACAAGAGGGGGAGAAGAAGAACGTGGAGGCGGTTTGTTACGACGGAGGTCGATAACAAGTGGCTCAGAGGAAGTGAGCTCTTTTTTTTCTTTGTTGCGAATGAGA
This sequence comes from Iris pallida, assembly GCA_029216955.1. Classification (NCBI taxonomy): domain Eukaryota; kingdom Viridiplantae; phylum Streptophyta; class Magnoliopsida; order Asparagales; family Iridaceae; genus Iris; species Iris pallida. The sequence goes on along the minus strand of JANAVB010033011.1, from coordinate 8,960,396 downwards.
TCAACAACAATTGGCTCAGAAGAAGTGAGCTGCTTTTTGTCCTTGTTACGACGTAAATCGATAACAAGTGGCTCAGAAGAGGTGAGCTCCCTTTGATCTTGATCAGCATCAATTGACTTCTTTTGGGCTGATAAGTGAATAGCCAGTGGCTTGGAAGATTGAGGATGAGAAACTCGCCCTTTGACGGGTATGATTAGAGTGTCTTTAGGCGTCGCTTCTTGTTCTTCTTCAGTGTCTAATGCTAACACGATTTTCATGAATTTATCCTTATACATCCGAGCGTCGTTGCAGTATGCTTCAACACCTTTGAAGGGATAAAGATCCGCAACCTCTTTACGAACAACGCCTTTGTCATCAACATATTTGAAACATTGATGAAGGGTTGATGGAACAACATTGTGCTCGTGTAAGAATGGTCTCCCCAATAGAGCGTTGTAAGAACAACCAAAATTGTCAATAATGTAGAATGTAACTTTTGTGCGAAGATTGCCAATTTGAAGTTTTAGGCGAATCTTGCCCAAAGGTTCACTCTTTCCTTGATTGAATCCAAGGATGGTAGTGATTGTAGTGGAGAGACTATGCACAGGAATTTTCAAAGCATCGAGCATTGTCTTCGGCATGATACTAAGAGCAGACCCTGGATCTATCAGAATACGATCGACTTTCATCGAATCGACATATCCTGTATAGTAAAGAGGACGGTCATGCCTGTTGTCTTCCATCAGCATGTCATCTTGCGTAAAAGTTATGTTCGGAATGAATTCCTGAACACTATTACAAGAGACTGATTCTGCTTCGGGCTTTTTGAGAAAGGTTAGACAAGCTTCTGCTTGCATAAGAGCTTCGCTGAGGGTTTCTCGAGTCTCTTTGGAAAGACGCAAGAGTTCAAAGATAGACAACTTTGCTGGGGTATTGGCTAGTTGAGCCAATATATCGAAGTTGTAAGGCTTCTCGAGTCCTGTAGGAGACGATTTCTTTAAAGGTTTGTCAAAGCGGATTTGTTGTTTACCTTTATCAGCAGTCACTGGCTTAGGAGGAATAGGAATCACAACTGGTGAAGGTGCAGCAGGATTCTCTTCAGCTAGAGCAGGTTGTGCTGAGGTAGGTTCAGAAGAAGAAGCAAGATTCTCTTGAGTTTCAGGGTAATCCTTCAAATAGGGCTTTCCTGATCTGGTGCCTAATAGAATTTCTTCGTCAACTATGGGATCAAAAGATACCATGTTGCAAATCTTCGTCTTGCCTTTGGAGCGACTTTTCTTCTTGGAAGAAGAAGAATCCTCGAACTCTGAAGTAAGATCGGGGTGAATCCACATAACCTCGCCATTGTCTAGAGACAAAGGAACGAGACCTTCATTTGGTGGAGAAGGAATATTTTCAATCTCAAGAGTAGTTTTCGGAATAGGAATGACACCATGCTGTATCATCTGCGGGGGAAAGTTACCGAACTGAACTGAAACCATATTGGCAGTGACAGTCTTTTCATCTTGTTGCAGAGTAACAACTCCAGCATTAACAAGCTCTTGAATCTTGCCCTTGAGCACATAACATGCTCTAGTAGGATGTCCAATGAATCGGTGGTAAACACAGTACTTAGGATGATCGGTCTTACCGACTTCATCAGGTTTCTTTGGGTCTGGAAGCTGGATCTTATTGCTTTTGAGTAAACAATCGAAGATACTTGCCGTGTCATTCTCGTCAAAAGAATACTCTACCTTAGGACGAGGTTCCCTCGGTTGTGGTGCAGAAGGAGTGGAAGTGGACGTAGGCTGAGCTACGTTGACAGCCAAAGACTCTTTGCTTTTCAGATTAATGTTCAGAGTCTCTTTGTTCTTGCGGTTGTTTTGGCGATTACCACCGCCTGACGCTTGATGTTCATCCCGATCGGGGTTAGACATTTGTACCCCCAACTGTTTGAATTTATCAGTACTTACTTCAGCTGCTTTGGCATTAACAATGAAGGATGGCCAGTCTTGAAACTGAGTTGAGCCTGTCCACATACTGATAATAGGCAAGAGATTTGCCTTACAAGTATCTATGGTAACAGCAGCAGGAGTCCCTGGAGGTATTTTCAGGGCTTCTCGACGAAAACGTTCAATGAAACTCTCTGCAGTCTCGTTATGTTTCTGTTTGATTTTATTTAGGGCTGACATAGTCATGTCATTGAATCCCTCATAGAATCGTTCTAGAAAGATTTGCTTGAGACCTGAGAAAGAAGTGATACAACCATCGGGCAGACTTCTGTACCAGTCATATGCTACGCCGGCTAAACAACCGACGAACACTCTGGTAAGAAGAGCGTCGTTTGGTTGAAGTTGAACAGTCATTACCTCGAAGTGATTGATGAGTTGACTTGGTGAGGTACTACCGTCAAAGAGAGCGATTGTTGGAATCTTGTATTTGGGAGGAAATGGAACTTCTTTCCATTCGACGGGATATGGCTGTTTGATTCCCAACCTTTGCAGGTTGTCTTTCTCTTTGAAAGCTTCAAACTGAGTTCGTAAAAGCTTGACTGCTTCATTAGCATCTTCAGATGAAGAGGAAGGAGCCGTGGTAGGAGGAGGGACAGCATTATAAGCACTACCCCCAGCACCTGATTGACTGGGTGTAGTTTGAACTTGTACTTGCACAGGAGGCATCTAAGGAGGTACTACCCCCAGCCCAGTATTGACAGGCACCGATGAAGCTATGATTTCAGGGTTTATAGCAGCCGGTACAGTTGGTGGGGTAGCATGTTGTGCCATAATGATAGAATGCATACTGGCGACCATTTCAGCCATGGTTTTCAATTTGTCCTCCAGTGCAACAATCCGCTGTTCTTGGTTTACAGAAGTTGAAGCATCTGGATCATCAGTAACAACATATGCCGTCACTTCTCTAGGCACAGTAGACGAAACTGTTTGTTCAGAGCTTTCACTATATGCATCATAATCAGAGAAAGATTCGTCTCCTGACTGAAAAGTAGGAAGATAAACTGAAGGATCTTGGGGAAGATTCCTTTGACCGATTGTGTTTCGGCTGTGGGAACGAGTATGTCGAAATACTCCTTTAGAGGATTCTTGGAGTAAATCCAAATATCGTTGGCTTGGTCTGCGAGGCTTACCATGTTTGGAGCACTTTCTACCCCCGGTGTCTTGGGAAGCCATATTGACAGAAGCGTACAACACTTCGTCTTCTTCTGACATTGGTTCTGTTTTAGCAAAAGTCAGACGATCGAAGATAGATCGCTTTGTTGTTTGACAACAACATTGGATGATGACTTTATGATTGCAATGATGATCAGATGGTTGATTTGAAGGAGTTGAGACATTATCCCGTTTTTGTCTGAGATGTTCTCGAAGATCAGAAACCATGCCGGGACGGGGAAAAGTTCGAGGAATGTGTTCTTTAACAATATTTGGAACATGGTTTCGATTCTTCAAATGTTTTGTCCCCTGTGTATACAAGGAAGTACTCATCTCATTGGCATAGGTATCAGAATTTATGTTCCTGGAGATTTGTCTTTGAGGCTTGACCTTCGGCATTGGCTGTTTACGTTTTGTCGAAGTTGTCTTGTTAAGATATGTTCGTAGGTCTGCAAATTCACTCCCAGGGGTTTCTGTTTGAGACACCAACAGTTTTCCTTGTTTGGAACGGGATATTTTGAAAGTTGGGAGGTCTTGGAATTCTGCTACTGGGTAGGCAGAATACCTTTTTGATCAGTGCAAGTTCCTTTGTTATGAAGGTAAGAAGAATCTTTGTTTGTAGGAGATCTTGTGCTGACGGGTGTTGAAATACGTGCAATTTGATCTGCTTCAGTAAAGACCGAAGAAGACTGAGAAAAGACCAAAGGGCCTTTTCCTTTGTTCTGAGAAGAAGGGATAACTAAAGAGCATTTCCCTCTGTTGTCTTCCAAGTCATGAGACAAGGAAGTTTGAGAAAAGACCAACGGGCCTTTTTCTTTGATCTGAGAAGGAGGAGGAATAGCCAAAGGACTACCCCCAGTAGATTGTGCTAGAACAGCAGGATGTTTAAGAGGAGAATCAGATATTTTCTCTTGATTATGAGAAGGAGAGAGTCTAGCCAAAGGGCTGTTTCTCTTGGTTTGCGCAGAAGTGATTTGCGCATGAGTGGAGGGTACATTGGTTCTGGCCACAGAAGTAGGAGTCCTTGCTTTAGAGTGCTTAGGATGCACTTTGGTTGTTGGAATGCTGTTTTGCGCAGGAAAAGCTACTGCCAATTGCGCCAGAGTTATAGGAGTCTTCTGTTTTGACAAGGCAGCATATGAAGTAGCTTGTGCAACTTTTGCAACAGATTGCACAGCATTGACTGCAACAGATTGTGCAGCAGTTGCTGAGACAGACTGTGCAGCAGTTGACACAGCAGTTTGCGCAGCAGACTGGCCAGCAGATTGTGCAACAGAGTGTGCAGCACCTTTGGTGGCAAAACTGCCAGATTGTGCAGCAGTCTTGGAGACCCAAACTGAGCGCACTTTGCTCTTGGCAGAAGTGGCTGCAGTACGGGGAATGGTCTTGGAGTTGAGCATTGCCTCGTAGGCTGTCTGGTTGACCTTGACAACCAGGGTCTTCTGCGTCTTCCCGATAGACGCTACGTCACATTGAGTTGCTACTTCCTCGTCGGAGAAGAAAGTTGTCCCCAGCAGAGTCGCCATTTTGTTTGCAAAAACAAAAGTATAGAACTTTATTGATACAAACTGTAATAAAGATTACAAGAATTCTGGGAAAATTACAACTGTAGGAATCCAATCTCGATGACGATTGCTTTATCCCTTGGACGATGTGAACTGTAAAGACGAAGCCTTTGAAGTTGAAAACAACTCTGGAAACTGAAGGCAAAAGCCTCTGAAGTTGAAGACAAAAGTCTCGGAAGAATGCAGCAGCACTTTGGCAAGAACTCCTGGACTCTCTGATTTCTGATTTCTGATCTTGATATCTGATCTCTGATCTCTGCCCCTTGAATGAAGACTTAAAACTCTATTTATAGAGTTCTGGAAATAACTAACTTTCAGTTATTTTGGACTGCGCATGATGATTTGCGCAGCATTGGTTTGCGCAACATTGATTTGCGCAGATAGTTACTGGATCGTGGGCCGACTATCATGGACACATGGCATGATTTGATAGAAATGCGCATGATCGTGCATAAACAGTTGCCATATAATGACCAATCGATGGCATGAATGCCACGTGTAACTTAACAGTTACGTTTGATGGTGTGCGCAGAGTTGAATTGCGCATACATGGTTTGCGCAAACTCAAACTGCGCAGGATTGGTTTGCGCTGCCAGCTGTCAGCCGCCCTCGAGCACTGTGCGGCACAGGAAACGAACAGACTCCTTGTTATCCGCGCTGTCAGTTGTCAGAAAAGATTTGATTTGATTTAGTAATGATGACTTCTGCCACGTCAGCTTGCGCAATCGGTTGTGTGCGCAAATTAGAATGCGCAATCGGATGGCTGCGCAATCTGTTGTCTGCGCAATTCAACAAGATGATGTATATCTTGATTTCTTGATTTTGTTGATTGATACAACTTGATTTTTTAGGACCTACAGGGAGCTGTGTGTATATTCTGTAGGAGGTCAGGACATGATTACTCCATCTGCAGAAAGAGGTTGAGGCAGTGCTTAGCTTGTGGGTCTGCCACCCACCAGCTTCGGGAGTGCCCAATAACGAGGGTACCAGGTGCCGGACCACCGTCTAGAGGACCGCCGCTCCCGACTCAGCAGTAGAGGTTTGGACAACATCTGTAGCAGAAGAAAGGACCCCAGGAAAAGGCTTATAGTCTGGCTCTTTAGGCAGAGCCGGAGCAGGTTTCGGAGCCAGATTATTTGGCTGACGTCATCACAGGTCATGTTTATTTACATACTTTTATAGCTCTATGCTTGTTTGGTTCCGGTGCATCGCATAGCTTCCTGTCATTAGATTTTTTGCATAAACACCACTTAGTACTGGCTACACCTACCGAGGAGATGAGTAGAGTAATGACGGGAGGCGGACCAGTGCCCATTAGGGCTATCTATAGATGCTCTATTACTATAGCTGGAAGAGAGTTTAGGGGATGATTCTTTATGATGCCACTCCCCGGGTATGATATCATATTGGGGATGGATTGGCTTAGCTATGCTTACGCAGCTATAGACTTTCATGAGGGTAGTATTCTGTTCAGTCCTCCAGGTACGGCACCATTCAGTGTCAGAAGGACAGGGCCGAAGATCAGCCTAGAGCCGAACTGTTGTGCGACAGTTGGGGAGTTAGCACCGCCACATCCTATCATTAGGAAGTTTATGGATGTATTTTCAGAGGATCTTCCAGGACTTCCTCCTGAGAGAGATGTGGAGTTCACTATAGATTTAGTGCCGTATTCATCACCAGTATCCCAGGCTTGCTACAGAATGAACCCCAAGGAGGCTGTAGAGATGAAGGAGCAGATTGATGACTTGTTGAAAAAGGGTTTCATTCGATCTAGTTCTTCTTCGTGGGGAGTGCAGTACTCTTTGTACCGAAGAAGGATGGTACAGTCCGGTTGTGTATTGACTACCGGGCATTAAATTATACCATCACCATTAAGAATAAATATCCTCTGTCCAGGATAGATGATTTGTTCGACCAGTTGAGTGGGGCGAAGGTATTTTCCAGGATAGATTTGAGATCCGGTTACCACCAGGTGAAAGTCAAGGCTGCAGACATCCAGAAGACGGCGTTCAACACGAAGTATGGGCAGTACGAGTTTTTGGTGATGCCATTTGGTCTCACAAATGTGCCAGCTGTCTTTATGAACTTGATGAATAAGACATTTCACCAGTTACTGGATAAGTTCGTCGTAGTATTTATCGACGACATCCTGATATACTTGAAGACGCCGGAGGAGCACGCAGAGCACTTGCAGACAGTTTTAGGAATTCTGAGGCAGGAGAGGTTGTATGCCAAATTGTCGAAGTACGAGTTCTTTTTAGACCAAATGGAGTTTCTCGGTCATATAGTCACTGGAGAGGGGATCTCAGTGGATTCTATGAAGATTGCTGCCATTGAGACATGGAAGGCTCCGACGTCAGTTTCAAAGATCAGGAGCTTCTTGGGATTAGCAGGCTATTATAAAAAGTTCGTCCAGGACTTTGCTAGGATAGCCGAACCTATGATGAAATTGATGCAGAAGGACGCAGAGTACATCTGGTCAGAGGACTGCCAGGCAGCATTTGAGGAGCTGAAGAGGAGGCTGACGACCGCTCCAGTTCTGATATTACCTTCAGGATCTGAAAGTTTTACCATATACAGTCACTAATAAAATAACCCAGATTAGCGACGTCAGGAGACGTCGCTAAATACAGAAAATACGTCGCTAACAATGATTTGCGACGTATTTAGCGACGAAAAACTTACGTCGCTTATAGGCAAGTCGCAGATGATACTTTCGTCGCCGAACGTCGCTATTTGCGACGCGGCGTCCATTATCGCTAGACGTCGCCAAATGAGCGACAGAGAGCGACGTATCAGTATGTCGCCAACATTGCGACGTAAAGCGACCACTAGCGACGCTTCAAAAGTTTATAAATGATGACGAGGCATGGCATCCACGTGGCCACGTGGGCAACGTAGCGACGTATATTAGCGACGTCGAGCGACGTAACGTCGCTAGTTAGCGACATCTATTTGACGTCGCTATACGTCGCAGAACGTCGCTATACGTCGCTAATGTTAAAAAAAATTTAAAAAAATATAATTGATATTTTTGTTATGCTGTGTTTCTGTGTTTACAGTGTGTGTGAAGTGCAGTGTTCGAACCATCGACAGTTTCGCTTACTGTTCTATGTTTTATCTTGGATAGAAAGAGCAACAGTTCAGGGTGCACTTCTCAGAGCTTCCTCTTCACGTCCTTCACCTTCTCGGGAACCTTTACAACGTCCGAGAAAGTGAAGGACGTGAAAATGAAGCTCTCAGAAGTGCACCCTGAACTGTTGCTATTTCTATCCAAGATAAAACATACAACAGTAATCGAAACTGTCGATGGTTCCGAATACTGCATTTCACATTCACTATAAACACAGACACACATCATAACAAAAATACACAATATATTTTTTAAAATTTTGGCAGCACCTCCTTTGTATATCAGATCATCGCTTATAACCCAGCGTAGGTATATTTGTCATCCCATCGCAGATATCACAAAGTAAATATCACAATAAAAATAGGAGGCGGTGCAAAGTAAATATCACAGACACACATCCTCACAAACATCCAATAGAGTCAAATAAAAATGAAAGATGATAAAAAGTCTCCCACCAAGTGTATAAACAACAGTGTATGAATAAACAATTTGTCCATAGGGCCAATACATACAAGTCATAAAAAAACCAATAAAATTACTGCGGACCCCTGCCGCGCAACTGGGATAGAATGTAGTCATACTGCTCCTGGGTGAGCTGTACCGTTGGGGCAGTAGGAGGCAGTACAATGTCTGGAGTCGGCGCCGGAGGCAGTACAGTATCTGGAGTCGGCGCCGTCGATGGACCCGGAGGACGTACCTGCTCCAGATCTCGCAGTCGCTCACCATGCGCAGCAAGGGTACTCACCACCTTCTCAGTATACTGAGCGAGTGAGAGAGAAAGGCTCCTCTGTGATCCGTCCAGTTCGACCTGTCTATGCTCTGTGCGCTGCGTAGACTCGGTGAGCGTCTGCAAGTTGGCAGCTGCAGCCAGATGCAGACTCATCAGCTCCTGTATACTGTGCTCGATCGCATCAAATTGTCCGGTGACGATCGGAGGGTCGGATCGTCGCTCGACCGCATCAGAAATCTGCTGCTGCAACTCGCGACGCAGCTCCTCGATCTGACGACGAACATCCTCAGCTCGTGACGATGCCTGCGTAGCCGGAGACTGCGCACTGACAGAGGGGGCCCGGGATGACTCCGAAGCCAAATACGCGCCGTAGGATCCCGTACCGTAGTACGTACCCTTCTGAAGACCGCCAACGACGGTCATCCAGAGCTTGTCCGGCGATGGCTCTGCAGGCGGCTGGGAGGAAGTACCAGCCCCTCCCTCTGCTTGTGCACTAGCAGCAGCAGCAGCATCAGCCGCCTCCTTCTGTAGCCGAACAAACTCGGCCTAGAACATGTTTGCTAACGTGTAAGTGTTTACTTAAGTCTATATTGATATCCATTTTCCTGTTTTCCAAATTATAGTCAGTTAATATAAAGAATAGAACGTACATATGCCTGCGTCGCCCTCTCGTCAATGAAGTCCCCAGCTCTCCGATGGGTGACCAGGAAAACGGTCACCATGTTCGGGTCCTCACCCTTCTTTACCTGTTAAAATATATTATCTATTATTAGTATTAAACATTATATCGAACTATATATAAATTAATGTCCGTCATAGGAAACGTACCAGACGACGAAAATGCTCCGTCATCGGAATGGAGCCACCACACCACTTACCGGCGCTCGACCGCACCACCTTGGCCTTCTCAGACCGCTCCTGGTACTTGGGCTCGCTGAATCTAGCCTTCATCGCAGTCCACTGCTCTGGCGTAATCCAACCCTGGATCGGCTGTCCGGAGCGATCACGACGCTTCTGGTCGTCGATCGCATCTCGGATGAGCTTGGCTATGACGGCAGAAAATTGGCCCTCGATCCTCGCCGCCCGGTGTGGTGGATAGAAATAGGTCCTCTACAAGAAGTAAAATGTAAAAGTTGTATAATATACACAAATGATTATTAAAATTTAAAAATAAACAAATTTTTTACCTTGAAGTGGGCGAACCAAAAGGCCTTCCTATCTGCGGGAGCATCTGAGTAGTTGAGCCAAGGCCCACCATAGTTCTGCCTCACAAATGTCCCCAGCTGTCTCTGTACTGCAGAAGGCCGATATCTATACAATAATAATTTTTCATGAATATATATGTACATATAATCATTTGAGAAATATATAATAATTAATTAACTTACTTTATAGGCCTGTCCGTCCAAATCTTCATACGCGTCTCGCCCGGGGGAGCGCATGGAGGGTCGCTCTCACCTCCTGCCTGGGCAGGATCAGTCTGATCGCCGTCCTCCATATGATCGGCGTGGGCTCCCTCCATAGAGCCGTCGACAGTAGGAATGCTGGACGGGGGATCAGGGACGCTGGACGCGGGATCAGGAAGGTTGGACGACGAGGGAGGAGTCGCCAACCTGCTAGAACTGCCCTGTCCCGATAATGGACCGGGAACAGAACGGTACACTGGCGTACTCAGAGATGAGGATGAAGGTACGGAACTGCCCTCTCCATCCCCAGCCCGAGGCTGACGGGGCTGCCTAATATATAATCCTCCGCGTCGTCCAGATGGTCTAGTCATACCTGACAATAAAACAAAAAAACATATTTATATGATAGACATCATAAATTTTTGAAAAATATCATAGTCAAAAAGTGTCACTGAAGTGTCAATAAAAGTGTCAATAAAGTGTCACTGAAGTGTCACAGATTTATATGATAGAAGTGTCACTAAAGTGTCAAATATGATGATAAAACAAACGTACAGATTTAATCCTCTTCTGAAAATTCATCTAGTTCGTTTAGCTCATCTACTTCTTCTTCTTCTTCTTCCTCCTCTACATCTTTACTTTTATCTGCATCTTCTTCTTCAGATAATTCTACTTCTTCTACACAATTAGATGTGTAATAGGGAACTTCCGTCGTGTCCACTTCTATAATATTTGTTAGAAGAGGTAGTTCATCCTGTTGATAAGCTATATCGTCAACCTCAAAGGTATTTCTAGCTTTGGTCTTGCATACTGCCCACCAGTCCGACCTTGTTGTTCCCCGTTTAGGATAACTTGTGAAGTACACGAGCTGAGCCTGACTTGATAGGACAAATGGTTCATAGGCTTGATATCGACGCCGATAGTTTATATCAACAAGACCGTGCTTGTCTACTTTCCAACCTTGACCTTCAATCGGATCGAACCAATCACACCTGAATAACACAATCTTAGCAGGCTCTATTCCATAACTATATGTCAGCTCCACGATCTTCCGTAACACGCCATAGAAATCGTTGCCCGCATCAACATCTTTGTAGTTCGAAGATCTGATACACAAACAGCTGTTTTTGGTGGAATCGAGATCCACAAAGTTGTCTCTGATCGGGCAAGTTGTTGACTTGAACCTAAACCCATTAACACAGTAGCTTGGCCATATTTTTGCAGCATAAATTGGTCCCTTGGCTAGCGTTCTAATAGACTCATTTTCAAGTCTTGCGCATGGATGATCGACCTAAATACCACGAAAGAAGCAATTAAGCTCATTCTCAATCAAGTTCATATACAAAAAGGTAATTACAGAGTTCTCAAGTCTTACATATGCACTCAACCATGATGGAAAATAATGCCTCATTTCTTGTTCTAGTTCTTCTTCTGTTATGTGTGGCCTACCCGACCTCACATCATCATTAAATATGCTGAAAACAACATCGTTCAATTAATGTAATAGTATAATAATTAACACTATTAAAATAATATAGACGTATTAATTACTTACCCCTCCAGTTTCTCTACTTCCTCCTCGTCGCAGTTGAGTAATACATACACCTGAGCAGCCCTTAGCTCATCATCGTTCAGATATCTCTTTTTCATCTTACCCGATAGCTTTCCTGGAGCATTGAATACCTTCAGTATTGTATCATTACTTTTATGATCTCCCTCGTCATTTCTGGAAGCTCTCGTTCTATTAGTTGCAACATGAGGCTTGAAATACATCGAACAAAAGTTTGTAATCTCCTCGAGAACATAGGCTTCACAAATAGAACCCTCGACCCGTGTCTTATTTTTCACCTTTCTTTTCAGGTGATTCAAATGTCGCTCGAACGGGTACATCTATCGATATTCGACGGGTCCACCAACATGTGCCTCATAGGATAGATGAATCGGCAAATGCTCCATAGAGTCGAAAAATCCAGGAGGAAACACCCTCTCTAGCTTGCATAGTGTTACCGTAATGTCCTTCTCTTGCTTTTCTAGACGATCAACGAGCAATTTCTTAGAACAAAGATCCCTGAAGAATATGCTAAGCTCCGTCAATGGATCCCAAACTGCCTGCGATAAGAATTTCCAAAATGCAATCGGAATTAACCTCTCCATGAATATGTGACAATCGTGGCTCTTCATACCCGTCAATTTGTTTTCCTTCGGATCGACACATCTTCTCAGATTTGACACATATCCGTCTAGAAATTTTAGGCCCTGGATCCACCGACAAAGTCTCACTTTATCCTCCCTGTCCAGCGAGAAAATTGACTTCGGCAGGAACTGTTTTCCATTCTGCTGTATCAAATGTAACGCAGGGCATTTGCATATTTCTTCTAAGTCCAACCTGGCCTTGGGATTGTCTTTCATTTTTCCCTTTACGTCCATCACAGTATTAATTATGTTATCAAACACATTCTTCTCAATATGCATGACATCAAGATTATGTCTGATCAGATTGGTACTCCAGTATGGCAGATCCCAGAATATGCTCCTCTTTGTCCAGTTATGAACTTTACCAAATCCATCGCACTTGTACCCAGTTGTAGGATCTTCTATAGCACTTGGAAAATCTTTAACCTCCTCCCATATCGTGGCTCCGCACCACCTTGGCGGTGGATCACCCTTCTCTACAACGCCGGCACGGAAAGCATTCATGTTCCTTCTGAACGGATGATCTTTTGGCAGAAATTGCCGATGACAATCAAAGAAGTACGGTTTTCCGCCGTATTTCAAACGGAAAGCCTTACTACGGTCCATGCAATACGGACATGAGAGACGTCCATGAGTGCTCCATCCAGATAACATTCTATAGGCCGGAAAGTCGTTGATGGTCCACATAAGGGTTGCCTTCATCTAAAAATTCTGCTTCCTGGAAACATCGTACGTGTTAGCGCCTACTTCCCATAACTGATTCAACTCATCTATCAAAGGCTGTAAGTACACGTCAATGTTCCTCTTGGGATTGTTCGGACCAGGAATTATAACGGTTAGAAACATGTACTGAGTCTTCATGCACATCCAAGGCGGTAGGTTATACGGAGTGACAATCACAGGCCAGCACGAATACTGGGATTCCGAAAGACCAAAAGGAGTAAAACCGTCAGAAGATAGTCCCAACCTGACATTTCGCGGATCTGAAGCAAAATCTGGATACACTCGATCAAAGTGCTTCCACGCTTCTCCATCGGATGGGTGATCCAACACTCCTTCAATCTGTTCTCGCATGTGCCAACTCATATTTTTGGCCGTCTCTTTCACCATAAATAATCTTTGCAACCGCGGCGTTAAAGGCAAGTAGTGCATTGAATCGGTCGGTCTTCTTGCACCGGTAGACCTTCCTGTACTAGTTGTCTTATAGCGATCAGCACCACAAAATCTGCACACATCTGCATCCTTGTCATCTTTGTAGTACAGCATGCACCCATTGCGACAGGAATCGATTTTCTCGTATCCCATCCAGAGCGATCTCACCATCCTCTGTAATGTCTGTGTTCGTATTTCGTATTCTTGGAATACGTGTACGTATTTTATTTTTGTATTGCATGATTTCCTTACTTAATTCCATCTTGGCTTGGCTTGGTTATTTCCTTGGGTTGGTTCGGCTTGGTTCAGTTTTCTTTGGTTCAATATGAACCAATATGAACCCTTACCTACCACCACCATTGTATTTATTAATCCATTCTCTCTATTCTCTCTCTTCATTACTCATCTTCTTCTTCCCCATTACTTTCTTACCTACCAGAGAGAGAAGAGAGAGGTCTAGGCAAGTGCAACTTGCTTCATGGAGGAACTCTGATTTTATTGCTTCATTTTCTTCCTTACTACATTCTAAAGCACTTTAGAACTTGGCATTTTCACTTTCCATGGCGAGATTCTTGTAGATCTAAGTTTATTTTATTTTCGAATTTCTTGGGTTTTGATCTACTTAATCTTGTTATTTGTATGTTTTGATGGTTCCATATTGTAGAGAATTTCGTTCTACCCTATTTTGACCTATGGAAGTTCGGATTTAGGCTCTGGATAATGGAGTTATGGAGCTTGAGGACTTGACTCTCATGGTGTTCTTCTTCTCTGAAATTTTGGAGAAGATGAACAGTGCTTGACTTGACCGCATGAATATTCATGCGGCAAGTGTTTTATCCAGCCGCATGACTGGAAGTTCTTGAGCCGCGTGAGAGTCAGACTCACTTAGCCGCATAACTCGCTCAATTCCCAGCCGCATAAGTTCTGAACTCTGCAGCCGCATGCGCCCTTTCCGCTGGCCGCATGAGACTTGCTTGACCCAGCCGCATGAGGACTAGACCCTGAGCCGCATGAACTCAACACTCGTGAGCCGCATATGCGTACTTGCTTCCAGCCGCATAGGCATTACTCCCCGCAGCCGCATGGGTTGCTTCTTCTCGAGCCGTATGGAACCACACTTTCCCTTCCGGCCGCATGTACCTGATTGGCCAGCCAGCCACATAGGCCCTGATCCCCGAGCCGCATGAGAACCCTAGACCCTGGCCGCATGGACTTCTGAGTCCGGGCCGCATGATCCCGATTAATTCCAGCCGCATGCGGCCTTGCACTTCCAGCCGCATGCGCCCCCTCCTTTCCTGGCCGCATATGACTGAGCCGCATGACTTCTCATGTTCCTGTGTACTATTATTTATCATTATTTGCCCATATTTTGTAACTCCTTTATTAGATATTTTACGCCCATTTTATATCCTTACGCCTTTTGTCATGAACTTGATAATCATGGATTTCTTTAATATGTTTGGAAATGATACCTGAGTATGACACGATAGTGACCCGTAGCGGTGCACTCTTGACAAGAAAACCTGACATGACCTGATAGTGGCCCGTCGTGGCGCACTCCGGACTAGTACACTTGACATGATAAACCTGACATGATATATCTGATAAGCTGTTGCGACGGCTACCTGACATGACATGACCTGTATAATAACATGGACACCGTGGGCGATTGTGCTTGTACAAATAAACCAGTCCTGTCTTGCATCATGTCTAGGGAGGGAGCTTCTGAGTACCACAGTCAGGAGTACCTATTGAAATGGACTAAGGTTAATAACTAGATTAACACATTAGTCATGAAGAGATTTCCCAGCTACAGGCAATCCCGTTGCCTGGGCGCACCTGGAATCTGTAGCCTGCCGTCGAGTATGGTACATTTCCAGCACACTGTCATGTGTTGCACCTTTCAAGCTACTTAAGGGTACATGCGTTTCCTGGACGATGTACCCACCTGAATTCAACCCTAATCTTTCGACCTGGGTAACCTGGATGGTCTGCAGGGCTTGTGGCTGTGGAATAATCTTATTGCATCTTGTTAGTAACTAGGCTTGTGACAACCCTAGTTAGTTAAAGTATCAAGCCGTAATTCTTGCTTGGCCGTGAAATGATTGGATGGAGTCTAACCAGTCTAGTCTTGTCCTGATTCTGTTCCAGATTACTGCATGACCAGAATGCTTGTATTTATTTTACCGATAAATGGTGAGAATTCCAAGTTCTGTTCAGACGAAGGGTTACAACCCCGGTCCTTGTTTGGTTTACGGGTTGTAACCTGGTTATCTGAATAGTTCTATGGTTATCTCGTCGTATATCATCCTGATGTATTTTCTTTATTTCCAGTTCTTACTTTTATTTATACCCTGTGCTGATTGCTGGTTTTAGTTCCTAAGTGAAGCTTCCTTTGTGGCACTTGCTCTTTCTGGGGTCTGACCCAGCTGGTTTTGTGTGGCCAGGTTTCGGAGCAGCTCCAGAGGATCTACCGACTTTCCAGCCAGATGGTGGCCACTAGACGGAACCCTGGCAACGAGTGGGTTTATTTTTGATCTCCCACTCTATTGTACAAATTATTATTTTGAGGCGTTTAGCCGACGAGCACCTGTTTAGCTCGGTTGCATTTGCTTACTGTCTGCCTACGGGCTGTAACATGATTGACAGATCCTAGGGTTGATCATGTATGACTAAACTCTTGCTAGTCCTAACATTTTTGTAACGACTAGCTTCATGATCAGCTGAATATGTAATGTTTGGGACGCCTTACTATTGTATATTTAATGATCATACATCTTGTAACTTTTACTTACTTGCTTGTGATTGAGACAATAGGCTGTTCATGACCTTAAGAGACTGCTGGCTTGTAGATAAACCCTCATGTATCCTAGACAGTCGTGACCGTATAGCGAGATGGATCCCATTTCATATACGTAGCTGGCTATGTCTGCCCCCGCTCTCCAGTATTCTGGTTCTGGGGTGTGACATGGTTTAAGTGGTGGCCCATGCAAGTCTTGTAAATCAAGATATATGAGGGTTTACCGAATAGATGTCTCAATCAGTACTCGTCCTTGATCTCTGCTCGTATCTCCTAAATCCCTGGATTCTTGTCCTGATCATATGCTTGTATCGTTGATCTGTCCTGGTCCTTCCTTATTGTTCCCTATGTCGTCTTCTTCAGCGATATTGTTCCTGGACCTGCCGGCCAGCAAGGCGGAGCACCTCCCGCGGACCAGCAGCAACCCGGAGATCAAGTCCAGCACTCCGGAGTAGCCTCCAGAGTCGAGCCTATTGGAGAAGAGCCCCCAGTTCAGCCAGTTCAGCCTGTCGAACCAGATGATGGCACATTTGTAGGACTCGTCAGGACCTTGATAGCTTCTCAAGATCGTTGTGGAGATGCCTTGCAACAGGCAGTGACGGATGCTTTGACCAGAGGAGGTCATCAGGGTAACAGCGCGGCCAACAGCTTCAAGTGCTTGAACCCTCCATTCTTTGACGGTAGTGAAGATGCTATCGCGGCAGATGCATGGCTTCAGGACACAGAGGTGGTTCTAGAAGCAGCCAGGACTCTAGAGAACGAGAAGGTGGCAGTTGTGCGCCTGCAGTTGTTAGATCTTGCCCGCAGCTGGTGGGCAGCTCAGGCCGTTGGATTAGCAGCACCTATTGCTTGGGCAGTGTTCAGAGAGAGATTCCAGACCAAGTATTTCGATGCTGTAGCCCGATATGATCTACAGACGAGGTTCACCAATCTGAAGCAAGGAGGCAGGACGGTCGACGGATATGCGGCCGAGTTTTCGAGACTCAGTCGGTTTGCTCCCACCTTGGTGGCGACCGAGTATGATCGAGCCCAGCGATTCCAGCAGGGGCTTCACCTGGAGATTCTATTGGCAGTTGAGCAGTTTGAGCATCAGACTTTTGATGCAGTCTTGAGAGCAGCCCGGAGGCATGAGTATACCTCCCAGAGGATTGTGGATAGGGCCGGAGGTCGGAAGAGATCCCACGGCCAGATGAATCAGTCTTCAGCACCAGCCCCGGCAACCAGGGCTTTGACTATTGGAGCTCCGAGGCGGGCGACCTCAGTAACGTCGGTTCAGCACTCAACTCCGACGCACCCTCAGCAGCAGCAGAAGAAGAAGCAGTCTTCCGCAGTGGGATGTTCTCATTGTGGAAAGCTAGGCCATATGGTAGCAGAGTGTCGCAGGGCACAGGGATTGTGTCTGGCTTGTGGAGCACCAGACCA
Source organism: Iris pallida (assembly GCA_029216955.1). NCBI lineage: Eukaryota > Viridiplantae > Streptophyta > Magnoliopsida > Asparagales > Iridaceae > Iris > Iris pallida. The sequence continues at coordinate 8,942,873 of JANAVB010033011.1, read as the reverse complement.
TAGGGTTGGATCCTGCCCGAATAGGGGTGGTTCATCATCGTCCAACCTTTCTAGCTCTTCGGTGAGAGGACCAGCACCGGTCCAGCAGCAGCAGCAGTATCGATTGCCGAGGCCTTTGCCGCCTCAGTCCCAGATGTTCCAGCAGCAGAACCCCCAGCAGCATGCACAAGCCCAAGCCCAGAGTCAGAGCAGACAGCGAAGATTTCAGCAGAGGGGACCAGCACACCGAGGGCATGGTCATGCTATGGTGATGACCGCAGAGGAAGGATTGGCACCAGGAGAGGTAGTGGCAGGTACTATTCTCTTCAAATCATTTCCAGCTTCAGCTTTATTTGATTCTGGTGCATCGCATTCTTTTATGTCTGCACGATTTGCGACACGGGTAGGATTGGAGCCCGAGTCATTATCAGTAAGGCTCAATATACTTACTGGTAACGGACTTGTGGGAGTAGATAGAGTGTTTTCCTCGTGTCGGATCGTAGTTAGCGGTAGAGAGTTCCCCGCTAGATTGATAGAATTCCCGATGGCCGATTATGATGTGGTCTTAGGGATGGATTGGTTGAGGAACCAGTATGCTAGGATAGACTGCCACATTGGCAGGGTTGTTTTTAGCATTCCAGGCGAGCCGGAGTTTTCTTTCTCCCGAGGCGAGGTTGAGCCTTCTCCTCCGATATTGCGGATGGCAGTAGCAGCAGTTCAGTTGCCCAGGATAGTGGATGAGTTCCCAGATGTTTTCCCAGAAGAGCTACCAGGTATGCCTCCGGAGCGGGAGATCGAGTTCACCATAGACTTGATTCCCGGGACAGCCCCAGTGTCAGAGAGAGTCTACAAGATGGCACCTTCAGAATTGGAGATATTGTACAAGATGATTGAGGAACTCAGAACCAAGGGATTCATTCGTGCTAGTGGATCGCCTTGGGGAGTCCCGATGCTTCTTGTGAAAAAGAAGGATGGTACGTCCAGGTTATGTGTTGATTATCGTACCTTGAACTCAGTGACAATCAAGAACAGGTACCCTCTTCCAAGGATTGATGACTTGTTTGATCAACTCAAGGGGGCTTCAGTATTCTCGAAGATTGATTTGCGCTCAGGTTATCATCAGATCAGAGTCAGAGAGCAGGACATCCCGAAGACAGCTTTTAGATCGAGATATGGGCATTGGGAGTTCCTTGTTATGCCTTTTGGAGCGACCAATGCGTCGGCAGTATTCATGGACCTCATGAATCGTATCTTCATGCCTTACTTGGATCAGTTTGTGATTGTGTTCTTAGATGACATCCTGGTCTACAGCAAGAGTGAGGCGGAGCATGAGCAGCATCTCCGTATGGTTCTTCAGATCCTCAGAGAGCACCAGTTATATGCCAAGTTCAGTAAATGCGAGTTCTGGCTCGATCGCATTTCGTACTTGGGTCATATCTTCACCAGAGGAGAAGTAGAAGTGGATCCCCAGAAGATTGTGGCTATTGAGTCATGGCCAGTGCCCAGCACAGTTGCAGAGGTTCGTAGTTTTCTTGGATTGGCCGGCTACTATCGGCGATTTGTTTCAGATTTTGCTCGAATTTCAGCACCATTGACGCAGTTGACCCGCAAGAATGCGCAGTTTGCTTGGACCGCAGAGTGTCAGAGTTCTTTTGAGCAGTTGAAGCGAGGCCTGATAACAGCTCCTATTCTTACGCTTCCAGATGGGACCGGAGGATTCTCAGTATATTGTGATGCTTCAGGCAGTGGTTTAGGATGTGTTCTGATACAGCATGGGAAGGTAATAGCTTATGCGTCACGGCAACTTCGTGATCATGAGAGGAATTACCCAACCCATGACTTGGAGCTAGCAGCAGTAGTGTTTGCACTTAAGTTGTGGAGGCACTATTTGTACGGAGATAGGGTGGAGATTTTCACCGACCACAAGAGCCTGAAGTATGTTTTCACCCAGAAGGATCTTAACATGCGTCAGAGGAGATGGCTGGAGCTTCTTGTGGATTATGATGTCAACCTGCAGTATCATCCTGGGAAGGCCAACGTTGTTGCAGATGCTTTGAGCAGGAGAGCCGGAGCTTATTTCCTAACAGCGCAACCAGAGCTGTTAGCGGATCTTCAGAAGATGGGTATTGAAGTTGTTCTCCCTTCCAGTGTGACATCGATGGCCAGTGTGCAAGTTCAATCTACTACAGTCGAGAGGATCCGGATGGCGCAGTCAGCAGATTCCAAGCTTCAGCGACTCAGAGCAGAGTGTGAGGTAGGACGAAGACCAGAGCTATGCATTCATGAGGACGGTACACTTCGACATGGGAAGCGTCTTTGTGTACCCAGTGGAGATATCAGGCAGGAGATCATGTCAGAGGCGCACAGTTCTCAGTATTCCATCCATCCTGGCAGAACGAAGATGTACCGTGATATCCGGCAGCATTTCTGGTGGAATGGCATAAAGCGGGAGATAGCTCGGTTTGTCTCTCGGTGTTTGGTTTGTCAACAAGTCAAGGCTGAACATCAGAGACCGGCTGGACTTCTTCAGCCCTTACCGATTCCAGAATGGAAGTGGGAGCATGTGACCATGGATTTCGTGACTGGATTATCTAGATCCCCAGCTGGTAGAGATGCTATCTGGGTTATAGTTGATCGGCTCACGAAGGTAGCTCACTTCCTCCCGTTCAGAGTTTGTCAGTCGACGGCTCAGCTAGCAGAGATGTACCTCAGACAGATTGTCAGGTTGTACGGTATGCCAGTCAGTATTACCTCGGACCGAGATTCTAGATTTATGTCACACTTTTGGCATAGCTTGCAAGAGAGTTTAGGGACTCGCCTCCAGTTCAGTTCAGCTTATCACCCGCAGACAGATGGTCAGTCGGAGCGCACGATCCAGACTCTTGAAGATATGTTGCGGTCTTGCACACTTGACTTCGGTGGTTCATGGGAAGATCACTTGCACCTGGTGGAATTCTCGTACAATAACAGTTTCCAGGCCAGTATCCAGATGGTACCGTTCGAGGCACTGTATGGTAGGAAGTGCAGATCCCCGCTAGCTTGGGACGATGTCGGAGAGAGACAGATGCTTGGTCCAGAAATGATCGCTCAGACAGTTGAAGTGGTCAGAAGAGTTCGAGATCATCTTCGAGTTGCCCAAGATCGCTAGCGCCATTGGGCCGATTCTCACCGGCACCCTCTCGAGTTTTCGGTCGGCGATCATGTATTCCTGAGGATTTTGCCTAACCGTGGCGTCATTCGTTTCGGCGTACGGGGAAAGCTTAGTCCTAGGTATATAGGACCGTTTAATATTCTGGAGCGAGTAGGAGATGTATCCTATCGTCTCGCTCTTCCGCCGTCGCTAAGCGAGGTGTATGACGTGTTCCATGTATCCCAATTACGAAGGTATATCCCAGACCCGAGCCACATCCTGGATCATTCGGAATTGGTTGTTGGTACCAACCTTTCGTATGAGGAGAGGCCCGTGTCTATATTGGACCGGAGAGAAGATCCTCAAGAACAAGACTATCAAGTTAGTCCGAGTTGCTTGGGGTCATCACTCTTTGGGGGAGTCAACGTGGGAGCGTGAGGATGATATCCGATCACGATATCCCGACTTGTTTGACTCGTGAGGTATAATGTCCTTCTTATGCCTCATGTCTTCGATTCCTTGCTTGCATGATTGATTGCTTGATTGATTAACTAGTATAGCTTGCCTATGATTAATGTAGCTTGTCATTGCTCCTCTAGCCTCTTGATTAAATTCTGAGGACGGAATTCTTTAAGGTGGGTAGAGTTGTAATGTCTGTGTTCGTATTTCGTATTCTTGGAATACGTGTACATATTTTATTTTTGTATTGCATGATTTCCTTGCTTAATTCCTTCTTGGCTTGGCTTGGTTATTTCCTTGGGTTGGTTCGGCTTGGCTCGGTTTTCTTTGGTTCAATATGAACCAATATGAACCCTTACCTACCACCACCATTGTATTTATTAATCCATTCTCTCTATTCTCTCTCTTCATTACTCATCTTCTTCTTCCCCATTACTTTCTTACCTACCAGAGAGAGAAGAGAGAGGTCTAGGCAAGTGCAACTTGTTTCATGGAGGAACTCTGATTTTATTGCTTCATTCTCTTCCTTACTACATTCTAAAGCACTTTAGAACTTAGCATTTTCACTTTCCATGGCTAGATTCTTGTAGATCTAAGTTTATTTTATTTTCAGATTTCTTGGGTTTTGATCTACTTAATCTTATTATTTGTATGTTTTGATGGTTCCATGTTGTAGAGAATTTCGTTCTACCCTATTTTGACCTATGGAAGTTCGGATTTAGGCTCCGGATGATGGAGTTATGGAGCTTGAGGACTTGGCTCTCATGGTGTTCTTCTTCTCTGAAATTTTGGAGAAGATGAACAGTGCTTGACTTGACCGCATGAATATTCATGCGGCAAGTGTTCTATCCAGCCGCATGACTGGAAGTTCTTGAGCCGCGTGAGAGTCAGACTCACTTAGCCGCATAACTCGCTCAATTCCCAGCCGCATAAGTTCTGAACTCTGCAGCCGCATGCGCCCTTCCCGCTGGCCGCATGAGACTTGCTTGACCCAGCCGCATGAGGACTAGACCTTGAGCCGCATGAACTCAACACTCGCGAGCCGCATATGCGTACTTGCTCCCAGCCGCATAGGCATTACTCCCCGCAGCCGCATGGGTTGCTTCTTCTCGAGCCGCATGGAACCACACTTTCCCTCCCGGCCGCATGTACCTGATTGGCCAGCCAGCCACATAGGCCCTAATCCCCGAGCCGCATGAGAACCTTAGACCCTGGCCGCATGGACTTCTGAGTCCGGGCCGCATGATCCCGATTAATTCCAGCCGCATGCGCCCTTGCACTTCCAGCCGCATGCGCCCCCTCCTTTCCTGGCCGCATATGACTGAGCCGCATGACTTCTCATGTTCCTGAGCATGACACGATAGTGACCCGTAGCGGTGCACTCTTGACAAGAAAACCTGACATGACCTGATAGTGGCCCGTCGTGGCGCACTCCGAACTAGTATACTTGACATGATAAACCTGACATGATATATCTGATAAGCTGTTGCGACGGCTACCTGACATGACATGACCTGTATAATAACATGGACACCGTGGGCGATTGTGCTTGTACAAATAAACCAGTCCTGCCTTGCATCATGTCTAGGGAGGGAGCTCCTGAGTACCACGGTCAGGAGTACCTATTGAAATGGACTAAGGTTAATAACTAGATTAACACATTAGTCATGAAGAGATTTCCCAACTATAGGCAATCCCGTTACCTGGGCGCGCCTGGGATCTGTAGCCTGCCGTCGAGTAGGGCACATTTCCAGCACACTGTCATGTGTTGCACCTTTCAAGCTACTTAAGGGTACATGCGTTTCCTGGACGATGTACCCACCTGAATTCAACCCTAATCTTTCGACCTGGGTAACCTGGATGGTCTGCAGGGCTTGTGGCTGTGGAATAATCTCATTGCATCTTGTTAGTAACTAGGCTTGTGACAACCCTAGTTAGTTAAAGTATCAAGCCGTAATTCTTGCTTGGCCGTGAAATGATTGGATGGAGTCTAACCAGTCTAGTCTTGTCCTGATTCTGTTCCAGATTACTGCATGACCAGAATGCTTATATTTATTTTACCGATAAATGGTGAGAATTCCAAGTTCTGTTCAGACGAAGGGTTACAACCCCGGTCCTTGTTTGGTTTACGGGTTGTAACCTGGTTATCTGAATAGTTCCATGGTTATCTCGTCGTATATCATCCTGATGTATTTTTTTTATTTTCAGTTCTTACTTTTATTTATACCCTGTGCTGATTGCTGGTTTTAGTTCCTAAGTGAAGCTTCCTTTGTGGCACTTGCTCTTTCTGGGGTCTGACCCAGCTGGTTTTGTGTGGCCAGGTTTCGGAGCAGCTCCAGAGGATCTACCGACTTTCCAGCCAGATGGTGGCCACTAGACGGAACCCTGGCAACGAGTGGGTTTATTTTTGATCTCCCACTCTATTGTACAAATTATTATTTTGAGGCGTTTAGCCGACGAGCACCTGTTTAGCTCGGTTGCATTTGCTTACTGTCTGCCTACGGGCTGTAACATGATTGACAGATCCTAGGGTTGATCATGTATGACTAAACTCTTGCTAGTCCTAACATTTTTGTAACGACTAGCTTCATGATCAGCTGAATATGTAATATTTTGGACGCCTTACTATTGTATATTTAATGATCATACATCTTGTAACTTTTACTTACTTGCTTGTGATTGAGACAATAGGCTGTTCATGACCTTAAGAGACTGCTGGCTTGTAGATAAACCCTCATGTATCCTAGACAGCCGTGACCGTATAGCGAGATGGATCCCATTTCATATACGTAGCTGGCTATGTCTGCCCCCGCTCTCCAGTATTCTGGTTCTGGGGCGTGACATCCTCTTAGACCGGTAGAAGTCTTTATGCAACTTAGCACCCGCCGGCAAGATCTCTATAATCAACCAACACTCGGTTGTAGCATTCTTGCGACATGTTAAAATCTGACTTAATGCTCAACAGTCTTGTAACCACCTCCAACGGTGAATGATCCTCACAACCAGGATACAATAGAGTCCTTGCATTCTCCAACAACTCCATGAACTGTGCAGCATCGGCGTTCGGTGCCTCCTCAGGTGCATCATGAACGAAACTAGGCCCCATAGCGTCGAAAACCATGTTCACGCACCCATCGTCGTATGCATGATTATCTGAAACAAAATTAGGTCCCGTATGCATATACGGCTCAGCATAAGGCTCCGGCTCTGATGCTAAAGACATAAGTTCTCCGTGTGCGGTCCACTGATAGTAATTAGGCATGAAACCCCTCGAGTACAAATGATATGTCACTTCCATTTCTGGATAATATTTCACGTTATGATATATCACACACGGACACTTAATTTTGGTACCGTCCATGTACTGAGGGAACGCCTTAGCAAACTGCAGGAACTGCTCTACTCCCGCTATGTATTCATCCCGCACACCACACATATCATCAGGACGACGATTGTACATCCATGAACGATTCCGCAAGTAGTAATTCATATCCATTTGGAAATAATTCTGCAAAGATGGACACACATTATCCAACAGGCACAAATTCGTATATTATGTCTTATTATGGGACACACATTAGTAGCGGACAGTTACTAATAACAATGATATGCAATCTAGGTCAAACTAGGTTGTACTAAGTCAAACAAGGTCAAGCTAAGTCAAACAAAGGTACCCTTTACCTTATCGCTATTGCTATCCCAATACTAGCTAGCACACACCATTCAAGGCTATACAAGCCTAACCTATAATTCAAGTACCAATAATGACCAGAGTCAACTCAAGCTATCTCATACACACAAGTAATATATGGGTGTCATTTGTTTAGTCTTAAAAAAACACAATCAACTAAAACTAGTACCAAGTAATGAGCAATAGTGAGTTACCAAAGCAAACTGAAACTAAAACTAGTATCTGGGTGTCATTTAAACAACTAAAACTAGTATCTGGGTGTCATTTAACAAACATGAAGACAACAAAGTCAAACAAGGTCAAGCTAAGTCAAACAAAGTCAAACAAGGTCAAACTAGGTCAAGGGTTGACCTATAGTTGACTTTGTCAACTCTTAGTCCAATGTAGGTCAGATGTTTACTCTACTTTGACTTTCAGTAAAAATAGTCAAGCTTGGGGGTGACTACTATTTCATATAATTTTAAAGTATCGGCCGATACCGATCCGATACGGCCGATACCGATACGGTTTGGCATGTTCCGATCCGATACCGACCGATACCAAATATTGACCGATACCGACATTGGGGGTCTTTGTTCCGATCAATTCAAGTACCAATAATGACCAAAGTCAACTCAAGCTATCTCATACACACAAGTAATATCTATATAGATATATACATATAATATATATATATATATATATAGGCATGTATATACTATATGCCTATATTACAAGACAAGGCAATTTTTATGCATTCATATATTTAGACACTCTAACATAGGCTATATGCCTATATCACATATGAGTTACATGATATAGTTATGTATATATGTATACAATACCATCTATCAAACATATATATATATATATATAGAGAAGTAGAGAGTGGGTGGTGTGTGTACATGCACATGTGAATGGGGGGTGAGTGTGTTGACTGTTACATGTGACAGTCACATATACGTGTATATAAGGGAGGCTAACATGCTTGTATTAGGCTATATGCGTGTGTGTACCTAGGCAAGAGTGAGTGAGTGATATGAACTATAGGTCAGTCCAATCTGGATAGTAAGGGGATTTAATGTGTTCAGTCAAATAGGAAAGGAAAATAAAGGAAATCAGTTCATTTCACACAACATTACATACTCCTATAACATATTTCAGACCCATTCACCTCAAACCCAAATCGAGAACCAAAACTCTAACCAAATCACCCCAAACTTGAAACTCAGTCAGTACACATATAGATACACTACACTAGGGTTTTAAACATCTAAATTAAAGCATTAAACTAGGTTAAAATGGTTGTCAAAACTGGGTTTTCAAAATTAGAAAATATAATAAATTAACAAGGTATCAGTCAACATAGGGTATTTAGAAATTGATATATAAAAACATGTTAAAATAGAAAATAAATGGTTGGTAAAGGATCTAGGCTATGTGTACGTGTCCAACATAGTGTCTCGTGTCCACCACAACATGACACAGTGTGTCCAGTGTCTGTGTGTGTGTCCATCTGTGTGTGTCCGTGTGTCCGTGTGTGTGTGTGTGTGTGTCCGTGGGAGAGGAGGAGGAGGAGGAGGAGGAGGAGGAGGAGTTAGGTTAGGGTTTACCTGAGCTCGAGGAGGAGGAGCTCGACGGGGGGGTACGGGTCGCCGGAGAGGGACGGAGTCGCCGGGGGGGCGAGGGAGTCGCCGGAGGGGGGAGGGGGGGAAGGGGTCGCCGAAGGAATCGCCGGAGGGGGGGAAGGAGTAGTGGGAAAAATTGGAAATTTCGAGTAAGTGGGAAAAACGAAACGCTGTGCCCTAATTAAAAATATTAGCGACGTCACATGAGGAGGTCGCTAAACGTCGTAAACTGGCGACATATTTTAATAATCCAGCGACGTAACGTCGCTATTCAGCGACGTAATTTTATACCTGTCGCTGAACGTCGCTATTCAGCGACGTTTTGCGATGTTTATATAAAGGAGTCGCTGAATTCCATATATAGCGACGTAATTTTATGCCGTCACTAAATTACGTCGCTAATAGATCATATTTTAGTAGTGAGTGATGCTTCAAGAAAGAGGCTAGGATGTGTCCTACAGCAGCATGGGAAAGTGATTGCTTATGCTTCTAGGCAATTACGGACTCATGAGCGGAACTATCCTACCCACGACCTAGAGTTAGCTGCGGTGATCTTTGCACTCAACTTATGAAAATACTACTTATACGGAGAGCGAGTGCAAATCTTTACTGACCATAAGAGCTTAAAGTATGTGTTCACGCAGAAGGAGCTGAACATGAGGCAAATATGATGGTTGGAGTTGATAAAGGACTTCGACATCGATTTGCAGTATCACCCCGGGAAGGCAAATGTGGTGGCGGATGCGCTGAGCCGGCATCCGATGGCATGGTATCTGATGATAGATCGGCATTTATGAGAAGATCTGGAGAAGCTCGGTATCGAGATAGTTCGGCCAGGATCAGTGATACAGATGATGGCGCTAGACATTCAGTCAGGTTTGATGGAGCAGATCAAGGAGGCACAGTCTACATATGAGAGCCTCCGCAGACTCAGAGTCCAGGCTCTAGCTGGATTGCTAGATGACTTCACCATAGCAGAGGATGGATCCTTGAGGCATGGCAGCCGGTTATGCATGCCGAAGGGGGAGCTGATAGAGGTAGTCTTACAGGATGTGCACCGATCGCGATATTCTATTCACCCTGGTGCCAACAAAATGTACCGTGACTTGCGTGGACATCTTTGGTAGCTGTCACGACCCGCACCCTAGAATAAGGGCACGTGACGTGGGTACGTCCAGCCTACGCCGCAGCGTCGGCAGTAGAACGCTGTCCTAGGTCATAACATCTAACAGATAAGGGTAATATACAGTTATACTCCCCGAATGGGGGTGACATAACACAATATAACTCAACCACATCTAGGATAGAACAGGAATGAGATAGAAAGATAAAGATAGATAACAACCAGGAACGTAACATAACCGAGATACAAATCCAGAATTCTAAGTGTCAAAAAAAATACATCTCAGAATATCTCAAAGTCTAATACAGAAATCCCAAAATAGTAAGACAATCCTAAACTAATGGAAGTAACATCAACTGCTAGCAGGTCCAAGTCACTAGTGATGTCTAATGCTGCACCAAGAGGGATAGACACCAGAGCCTCATCATTCACTGTAAAATTTTCAACAGGTCGAATCAGGACGGGAACGAGCACATATCTCTCAAAATAGTTCTTAGCAGGTTAGGAGTATAAATCATGCAATAGAGTAAAATACAGGAAGTGCTGAAAAGGAAGTACGAGTAAACAGGAGATATTTTGTAACTGAAAGTAAATACATGATAGTAGAGACTGTAAGTGACTACGTGATTTAGAGCATAATGGTTATGTAAACGGCTTGGGGGCACATGAATACAAATAAGGAGGCACATTTATACAGCTACTGGGGATAGTGTTCACATAACCAATTCTACTCACCCCGCCCCAACCAGTACACAAGGATCCATTCAAGTTACGTTATAAGCACATGAATACAACTAAGATACGTGAACTCATGTAGTGAGTAGTACATGAGGCACGTGAAAGCACATGAGAACATGTAAAAACATGAACTAGTACGAGTACAAGGAGTACCTGATGCACATGATAAAGTACATGAACATGAAATGCCCGATGCACCCGTAGAGGGATAACATCTCAGGAAGGGATCCATATAGTACTAATCCGTGAAGATACGTGTCAGCATCATGTAGAGTAATCTAGAGCAAAAATATAATCCAGGTAAGTATGAAAAGATCAGAGAATGTACTCGCCTGTAACCGATGAATCTGAGAGAATATAAACTGTCCGAGGAGTGGTGTCTGTCTCCTATTAGAACAACACAAGTCACAACAAGTCCAGAATGGTAATAAGATGCACTACAATGCGTTCTACATGAATCTAGGTCAAACTAGGCCAAAGTCAACTCTTGGTCAACTCTGGTCAACCCTAGAGTCAAACTAGGTCAACCAAGTCTAATCTAGGTCAAACTAGTCTAATATAGGTCTAGCAACTATTCTAGGTTCTAACAAGTCTACTCTAGGTTATACCATGACTAATAGGCAATACCATGCTAAAATATACAATTCACCATAACAATATACAATACCTTAGTCCTAGGGTATTCCATACTCTATGACACATATCACCACCCCACATATCAAGACACCATATATACCCAATATATATATATACACATATCACACATTATATATCTAACTAATATATATGTATAGGACTAAAACATCACAAGGCACATTTTATCTACACACAAGAAGTGAAGGGAACACATGGTGAACTAAAGAATATGTGTGGAAGGGAAGTGAGGGTGGAAAACACATAAGAACTATGTGCAAGTGTGTGTCTAGCAATAGGCTTGTGTGTGAATCAACACAAAGGTGTGTGTGTGCCTCATGAATATTGTGATAGATTAGAGAGTGAGTGAGAACTAAAATCTGGAAGTAAACTGTGGTGTGGTGAGGTGTGTGTACCGTTCAGAAAACTGGAATAACAGGGACTAATTCCCAGGTTAACACAACACAGGAAAGCAATGAAGGAAATATTTAAGGGACAGTCCCAAACAGGAACCCCCATCAGTCTACTAGAGAAGTGAATCAATGTGCAGTAGAGAAGAAATTCAGTTCAAGTATTAACAGAAAAAAAAAAGAAACCATTCCCAGGTTTACACACACAATATTTCAGTTCCATCTTAGTTTACAGTGACAATAGCTCAAAGAGACCATTCTCAGGTTTTTACCTTATCAGTAAATAACAGTCAAGTAAAACTGAGAGCAAATAATTTCAAGGATGAAACAATGTCATTCCCAAGATCACCATTCACAAGTTAACATAATGTAGGAAAACAAGGAAGGGAAAACAATTAAAGGACAGTCCCAACAAGAACAGGGAACTGATTCCAGTTACCATTAATACATTACCCAATTTAGTCTAACAATGGAATCCTCATTTCAGTTATTAGTGAAGGTTCATAGTGCAGGAAAGAAGAACTCAGTGATCAAGTACATTAATTCAAAAACATTCTCAGGAAGCAGTAACAGTGAAACTCAGGTTTTGAATCCAATGAAAGGGCTGAACATCACTAATTCCAGGTTTATACATTAACAGTTTAAAAATAATCAATACACAACCATTCTCAACAATCAAACATCAATATGAAATGGAAGGCAAAAATTTGGAACTCAGTTTTTTTGACAATGAAAGAAAGGAAATCAATGAGCAGTGACATTCCAGGTTAATGATTTTCATTTCAGTTTTAAGGGAGCAACAGTGAACACATTGAATTCTCAAAATTAGAACTTAAACTCAGGTTTTCAAATTCAATGGAGGGAAAAAGACTCAAGTATTTGACAGTACAATTATAAAGGAACAACAGTAAGGATAGGGAAAGAAATCAGTTTAATAGCATCATGAACTCACACTATGTAAATCCTATTCTCAGGTAATGGACATGAATGTAAAGGAAATCAAATTTCCAGGTTATAGGTTTTCATTTCAGTCTAATTATATGAACTCATTCTCAGGTTTTAGCCACTTCGAAATGAACTCAAAAGCCAAAATCTCTTACTCACTACCAAAAGCCTATAATTGAGTTTATAAACTTAGTTAACATAATATGCAACATATAGGATCCTAAAATCAATTGAAAAACATATCACAAGAGAAATAAAATGGTTAGGAAAAACTGGAATTCAAAGTATCAGAACATGTATCAGAACATGTATCAGACTTGCACTGTTCTATAATAATTCGAGCCAAAACACCACTCAAAACCCAAACAATTATGTAACATGGTGTAACAGGGTTTAAACATCACATTTAGAATCTAAACATTCATTAAACATAAATTAAAATCATTCAAAATCGATTTAATAACAGAAAACACACACTGCACACGCACGCACATAGTACACGCACGGTGCACACGAAAATACGTGTCCGACACGACACAAGGGTTCGTGCCACTTGACACACGTGATGTCAGTGGTCGCCCCTTAGTGTGTGTCAAATATTTTGTGTCTTCGTGTCGTGTCCTGCGTGCAATTGCACCCGAGTAGCCGGGCAGCTACAGTGCCCGTGCACGCGCGCGCGTGTCAGCGTGTTCACGTGTCTGTGGCAACTCGACACGACACGAAAACAACACTCAGACACTAGAAACTCATAAGCGACATCAAAACCCTAATTCCTATTCAATTACATTCCTAAAAATCAATCGAAATACCCATTGGGGCATTTCAACAAACACGTGCCAAGTGACACTGATACGTGTCCAGTTTGGACACAAAAGGACACGAAAATCTAGGGTTTTCTATTCCTACTGTTAGGTTAGGTCTAGGGCATTCCCAAAATAAATTTTAACAGAATTTATATGGAGTATACAAGATTATACCTATTGGTGAACAACGGGTCAAAATCCCCAAATGGGAAGAGCTCCACAAGCCACTAAACTTCCTCAAATTGCGTGTTCCCTGAAAATACTCCACAGTAACAGCAAAAACACAGGAATTAAGTCCTATTGCAATTTATTTGAAGGAATTTGGAGAAGAAATAGATTTTCTAAGGATTTACAAAGTTGGGGACTCACCTCTTCCAAATGGCTAGTTTCCTAAAGAGGCAACCCTAGTTTTAAGAGCATATAAATAAGGAAGGGGCTGACCAAAGAGTCTATTCAGAATTTCTAGGGTTAGGGCTTGGTTCAATGGGTGTGGGCTATGGGCCATTAAGCCTACTAGTCATAAAATGACTTGTGACTTCACAAGCCATTTCCATATCAAACTAACTCCTAATTTCACCAAATTAATCCCAATGAGTTCATCCTCATGAACTTAAGTCAACTTAGGTTCTCAAATCCTAATCTCTTAGTCAAGACCTAGGTTAGCCACTAGGTTAGTCTACAAGGTCAACTTAAGTCAAAGTCTCTAAAACACCAAAACAATTATTCTAAAAAATCACTCAAAAATCACATTAATTATAAATAATAATAATAATTCAAATTAAATTCTAAAATTTTGAAAATGACCAAAATACCCTCATTTGGAAAATTGGGTGTTACAATCCTACCCACCTTAGAAAAAATTTCGTCCTCGAAATTAAGATGATCGTACCCCTTCTAGGTCAAACCCCCACAATCAAAATCTCAGAACCTATTTAAATCATTCAGTTGGAAAATATAATCTATGGAGTCATGGCATGTAATATCAGTCTGGGGTCTCATCTAGTTATACCAATATGCTACAGTACTAGGCAATCACAAGGTATCAAAACATACAACAATATGGTAGAGTGTATCAATTTCAAAGACTGGCTAAGATATAGGTCAAGGACTCACCTCCAACTAGGTCTGGTGGCTGGAACTCCCTCCCGAAGGCAGAGTCCTGGCTGGGATAAGTGCAGCAGGACAGTCTCGCAGCCTGTGTGCAGCTGACCCACATAACAGGCACACTCCTCTTCTCTTCCTACAGATGTCCCACACATGTCCAGGCTTCTTACAGAAGGTGCAGGTAGGCACTCTCTCAGCTGGCCTCTGCTGAACAGGAGTCTGGACTGGGTAGGCTGGCCTAGGCTGATAGTCTGGATGCTCACGGGGCTCTGGGTATACACTGCTCCTCGGCCTCTTAGAACTAGGCTCCCCTCCTGAATGTACCAAATCCCACAGCAGTTGGATTCCACGACCTTGCTCCTTCAGGATCTCAGCCTGAACTCTCTGTGTCTCCAACACATCCCGAAGAAGTCTGGATATCTGAGCTCCGTCAGGAAACAAACCTGCCGAGGGTATGGTATAGGGTACTGCTCCTGGAGGCAGAGGAGGAGATGGGGAAGAACTCTTGGTCTCATATGAGACTGCCACTCTCTCCTGAGTAACAGGTGGTGGAGGGAAATTTTCTGGTAAGGATGCTAACACCTCCTCGATGGCGGGAGGTGCCACTACCCTTGGGTCAGCCTGAGGGGTCACTACCTCCTGAGCAATAGGAGGTGGAAGCACACTATCAGTAGCTACAGCTGCTCTCAGGCGACAGGCTCGGGTCATGGGTGCCATACTGGGAAGGATAAACAAGAAAGCAACAATCATCAAGGCTGCACAGTAGTCTACCATCCTATCTGAAAACTAGTAATTATCAAGAAAAATAAAATAAGACAACTACTAATCATCTATAAAGGGTACTATTTAAGAAAATTAAAACCAAAAGTTTAAGGAACGAAAGTCAATAGCATGGAATCCAATCACAATCTAATATATATAGAAGAGAGAGTGTTAGAGGGAAAAGCTAACATTATGTAAAGGTCATGTGGTTTATGGCATATACATGAAGGTGTTATAGGAGGATTTGGGTCTCAACTATAGCTATCAAGTTACCCTATTCATGGCATATTAGTTAAGCAATCTACAAGGCACAAGCTATTACTCCTAACATGTATGGCTAACCGTGTATATATGTATATCTATATATATAGAGGTAAAGATTTAATTATGCATCTACATACATTATAACATGTTTACAGAACTATATATATATCTATATAACTATATGAACATAACATAGAGATGAAAGGTTAGGTTTTCATGGCAGTTGTAAACACTAGTGTAGAGTGTCAAGTGTACATGGGTTAAACTTGAAACAAAGTGTTCAATCATTCAGTTTGCTCAACATTACATATTAGATCTGAAATTGAACTACACATATTGAAAGCAATGTAAAAAAAATGTTAACATGTATTCAGTTTTCAAGGTTTTTGGAGAAATTCGAACATCAAAACCAACTCAATGTTTACCACAATCACAACCTAACATGTAAGAGTATGAAACTTAACATTATATACCTACACGCAACAATGTATACGGCTCAAAATATTACAATTTAAAACTGCAATTTGAACTAAATACTTAGAATCCAAGGTTAAGGGTTTACTATGTACACAGTCTCAGATTTGACAAATCAAACAAAACTCAAAAAAAAAATTTGAAATGAAACCCTGTGTATAACATACATGTGTAGTGATGTAAGCAAGACTAATAACATGAAATTTAAATTTAAATTACGAATTTAATATGGAGAAACATAGAACTAGTCACTGATACTACACTATATTAGAATACTAGGATTTTGAGAACTTAACATTAATCATATTAACATACATTTAGATAGGTTGGTAAACAAGTGTAGTATGCATACGTGTCAGGCAAGTATCTGTGTCCACTATATATATTAAGGTAATACCAGAATCAATGGCAAGAAGAAATAATGATAAAAATCTGTTCTGCCTATCTGTTTAAAAGAATGAACTATTTTGAAACCAGAGCTACAATATCAAATCTAAGTCAAGGTCTAGCAAAATCATCAATTCATTGTATTAGGAAGAATTTATTGCAAGAAGTTACACAAGGTTATAGTAACAGCTAGGCTACTCCTACTCATACTCCTACTCCTAAGTTATTTGATGATGGGGTACAATTTATACAACAGAAAGGTACGATAGAGATGATATGTTTAAAACCTTCTCAAGATACAATCTGATAATCATATACGTCTGTCCAAAATCATGTTACTCAGAGTCCTCGCCATGCCAGTAAGCAAGGCTGCGAATAACGATAGATTCCATAACTAGGGTATGCACCTCTACAATCATGTCGTCTGGAAATCTCGCTATGCCGACTAGTATAGCTGCGAGAAATTCCAAATCTCATAACCCAGATACGTACATCCGAAGCCAGGTCTCCATGTTTCCGCCACGCCAGCTAATATGGCTGCGATAAACTACAGGTTCCATAATCATGTAGACGTTTTACCATTCCTGTATTCTCGTCAATATATGTTATCAGAAAATATCGTAACTCAGGCTATAAAATTCATCTCGATAGGAAATCAAAATCAACAACGATTCATCAAAATCAAATTCAATAATCAAGGAGTGAGAGCGAACAAACAAGGAAAAGGATTTCAAATTGAAGTTTAAATAAGATTCTCAAGGGTCGTCCCAGGAATCTTTCAAGGAATCCTAACTGTGATTGAGTACCCTAAAAAAATATATCCTAATCCTACTGCAGGCTGTAGTGATACTCTAGTTCGAATACCACTACATAAACTCGACCTGCATGGGCCACCACTAAAAACGTGTCACGACCCGCACCCTAGAATAAGGGCACGTGACGTAGGTACGTCCAGCCTACGCCGCAGCGTCGGCGGTAGAACGCTGTCCTAGGTCATAACATCTAACAGATAAGGGTAATATACAGTTATACTCCCCGAATGGGGGTGACATAACACAATATAACTCAACCACATCTAGGATAGAATAGGAATGAGATAGAAAGATAAAGATAGATAACAACCAGGAACGTAACATCACCGAGATACAAATCCAGAATTCTAAGTGTCAAAAAAAATACATCTCAGAATATCTCAAAGTCTAATACAGAAATCCCAAAATATTAAGACAATCCTAAACTAATGGAAGTAACATCAACTGCTAGCAGGTCCAAGTCACTAGTGATGTCTAATGCTGCACCAAGAGGGATAGACACCAAAGCCTCATCATTCACTGTAAAATTTTCAACAGGTCCAGTCAGGACGGGAACGAGCACATATCTCTCAAAACAGTTCATAGCAGGTTAGGAGTATAAATCACGCAATAGAGTAAAATACAGGAAGTGCTGAAAAAGAAGTACGAGTAAACAGGAGATATTTTGTAACTGAAAGTAAATACATGATAGTAGAGACTGTAAGTGACTACGTGATTTAGAGCATAATGGTTATGTAAACGGCTTGGGGGCACATGAATACAAATAAGGAGAAACATTTATACAGCTACTGGGGATAGTATTCACATAACCAATTCTACTCACCCCGCCCCAACCAGTACACAAGGATCCATTCAAGTTACGTTATAAGTACATGAATACAACTAAGATACGTGAACTCATGTAATGAGTAGTACATGAGGCACGTGAAAGCACATAAGAACATGTAAAAACATGAACTAGTACGAGTACAAGGAGTACCTGATGCACATGATAAAGTACATGAACATGAAATACCCGATGCACCCGTAGAGAAATAACAACTCAGAAAGGGATCCATATAGTACTAATCCGTGAAGATACGTGTCAGCATCATGTAGAGTAATCTAGAGCAAGAATATAATCCAGGTAAGTATGAAAAGATCAGAGAATGTACTCGCCTGTAACCGATGAATCTGAGAGAATATAGACTGTCCGAGGAGTGGTGTCTGTCTCCTATTAGAACAGCACAAGTCACAACAAGTCCAGAATGGTAATAAGATGCAGTACAATGCGTTCTACATGAATCTAGGTCAAACTAGGCCAGAGTCAACTCTTGGTCAACTCTGGTCAACCCTAGAGTCAAACTAGGTCAACCAAGTCTAATCTAGGTCAAACTAGTCTAATATAGGTCTAGCAACTATTCTAGGTTCTAACAAGTCTACTCTAGGTTATACCATGACTAATAGGCAATACCATGCTAAAATCTACAATTCACCATAACAATAAACAATACCTTAGTCCTAGGGTATTCCATACTCTATGACACATATCACCACCCCACATATCAAGACACCATATATACCCAATATATATATATATATATACACATATCACACATTATATATCTAACTAATATATATGTATAGGACTTAAACATCACAAGGCACATTTTATCTACACACAAGAAGTGAAGGGAACACATGGTGAACTAAAGAATATGTGTGGAAGGGAAGTGAGGGTGGAAAACACATGAGAACTATGTGCAAGTGTGTGTCTAGCAATAGGCTTGTGTGTGAATCAACACAAAGGTGTGTGTGTGCCTCATGAATATTGTGATAGATTAGAGAGTGAGTGAGAACTAAAATCTGGGAGTAAACTGTGGTGTGGTGAGGTGTGTGTACTGTTCAGAAAACTGGAATAACAGGGACTAATTCCCAGGTTAACACAACACAGGAAAGCAATGAAGGAAATATTTAAGGGACTGTCCCAAACAGGAACCCCCATCAGTCTACTAGAGAAGTTAATCAATGTGCAGTAGAGAAGAAATTCAGTTCAAGTATTAACAAAAAAAAAAGAAACCATTCCCAGGTTTACACACACAATATTTCAGTTCCATCTTAGTTTACAGTGACAATAGCTCAAAGAGACCATTCTCAGGTTTTTACCTTATCAGTAAATAACAGTGAAGAAAAACTGAGAGCAAATAATTTCAAGGATGAAACAATGTCATTCCCAAGATCACCATTCACAAGTTAACATAATGTAGGAAAACAAGGAAGGGGAAACAATTAAAGGACAGTCCCAACAAGAACAGGGAACTGATTCCAGTTACCATTAATACATTACCCAATTTAGTCTAACAATGGAATCCTCATTTCAGTTATTAGTGAAGGTTCATAGTGCAAGAAAGAAGAACTCAGTGATCAAGTACATTAATTCAAAAACATTCCCAGGAAGCAGTAACAGTGAAACTCAGGTTTTGAATCCAATGAAAGGGCTGAACATCACTAATTACAGGTTTATACATTAACAGTTTAAAAATAATCAATACACAACCATTCTCAACAATCAAACATCAATATGAAATAGAAGGCAAAAATCTGGAACTCAGTTTTTTTGACAATGAAAGAAAGAAAATCAATGAGCAGTGACATTCCAGGTTAATGATTTTCATTTCAGTTTTAAGGGAGCAACAGTGAACATATTGAATTCTCAAAATTAGAACTTAAACTCAGGTTTTCAAATTCAATGGAGGGAAAAAGACTCAAGTATTTGACAGTACAATTATAAAGGAACAACAGTAAGGATAGGGAAAGAAATCAGTTTAATAGCATCATGAACTCACACTATGTAAATCCTATTCTCAAGTAATGGACATGAATGTAAAGGAAATCAAATTTCCAGGTTATAGGTTTTCATTTCAGTCTAATTATATGAACTCATTCTCAGGTTTTAGCCACTTCGAAATGAACTCAAAAGCCAAAATCTCTTACTCACTACCAAAAGCCTATAATTGAGTTTAGAAACTTAGTTAACATAATATGCAACATGTAGGATCCTAAAATCAATTGAAAAACATATCACAAGAGAAATAAAATGGTTAGGAAAAACTGGAATTCAAAGTATCAGAACATGTATCAGACTTGCACTGTTCTATAATAATTCGAGCCAAAACACCACTCAAAACCCAAACAATTATGTAACATGGTGTAACAGGGTTTAAACATCACATTTAGAATCTAAACATTCATTAAACATAAATTAAAATCATTCAAAATTGATTTAATAACAGAAAACACACACTGCACACGCACGCACACAGTACACGCACGATGCACACGAAAATACGTATCCGACACGACACAAGGGTTCGTGCCACTTGACACACGTGATGTCAGTGGTCGCCCCTTAGTGTGTGTCAAATATTTCGTGTCTTTGTGTCATGTCCTGCGCACAATTGCACCCGAGTAGCAGGGCAGCTACAGTGCCCGTGCACGCGCGCGCGTGTCAGCGTGTTCACGTGTCTGTGGCAACTCGACACGACACGAAAACCACTCTCAGACACTAGAAACTCATAAGCGACATCAAAACCCTAATTCCTATTCAATTACATTCCTAAAATCAATCGAAATGCCCATTGGGGCATTTCAACAAACACGTGCCAAGTGACACTGATACGCGTCCAGTTTGGACACAAAGGACACGAAAATCTAGGGTTTTCTATTCCTACTGTTAGGTTAGGGCTAGGGCATTCCTAAAATGAATTTTAACAGAATTTATATGGAGTATACAAGATTATACCTATTGGTGAACAACGGGTCAAAATCCCCAAATGGGAAGAGCTCCACAAGCCTCTAAACTTCCTCAAATTGCGTGTTCCCTAAAAATACTCCACAGTGACAGCAAGAACACAGAAATTAAGTCCTATTGCAATTTATTTGAAGGAATTTGGAGAAGAAATGGATTTTCTAAGGATTTACAAAGTTGGGGACTCACCTCTTCCAAATGGCAAGTTTTCTAAAGAGGCAACCCTAGTTTTAAGAGCATATAAATAGGGAAGGGGCTGACCAAAGAGTCTATTCAGAATTTCCAGGGTTAGGGCTTGGTTCGATGGGTGTGGGCTATGGGCCATTAAGCCTACTAGTCATAAAATGACTTGTGACTTCACAAGCCATTTCCATATCAAACTAACTCCTAATTTCACCAAATTAATCCCAATGAGTTCATCCTCATGAACTTAAGTCAACATAGGTTCTCAAATCCTAATCTCATAGTCAAGACCTAGGTTAGACACTAGGTTAGTCTACAAGGTCAACTTAAGTCAAAGTCTCTAAAACACCAAAACAATTATTCTAGAAAATCACTCAAAAATCACATTAATTATAAATAATAATAATAATTCAAATTAAATTCTAAAATTTTGAAAATGACCAAAATACCTTTATTTGGAAAACTGGGTGTTATATTGGCACAGGATGAAGAGAAATGTATCTATTTTATTTCGAGATGCCTAGTTTGCCAGTAGGTCAAGAAGGAGCGTCAGAGGCCAGCTGGTCTATTACAACCGTTATCCAATCCCGAGTGGAAGTGGGAACACATTACGATGGACTTCGTCTCAGGGCTTCCTCGTTCCCAAGGAGGGAAGTATGCCATTTGGGTCATTGTTGACAGGCTGACGAAGTGTGCGCACTTCATACCCTTCAAGGTGGGACTCTCTACCGAAAAGTTTGCAAAGCTATACATGCAGCAGATTATTCGCTTGCACGGAGTTCCAGTGAGCATCGTGTCGGACCGGGACAGCAGATTCACGTCCCACTACTGGAGGAGCTTGCAGAAAAAGTTGGGCAGTCGGCTCAAGTTCAGTACAGCATACCACCCACAGACAGATGGACAGTCCGAGAGGACGATACTGACGCTAGAGGATATGTTGAGGACTTGTGTGCTGGACTTTGGCGGATCATGGGAGGGCCATCTGCATTTGGTAGAGTTTTCATACAATAACAGCTAACAAGCCAGCATCGGTATGTCTCCTTTCGAGGTACTATATGGACGACGATACCGTACACCGCTCTTTTGGGATGATGTTGGGGATAGAGTTATGCTTGGGCCAAAATGATGGAACTGGGGATTCCCAGGACCCTTCCTTTGGTGTACGTATTGATCGATAGAAAGTTGAACAGATCTAATACGTGTTCTAACCCTTCATAGGCGGAAACTAGGGTTCACGAATTATACCTGCGACGGAAAGGAGACAAGTAATTCCTGGCAATCTCGAGCGGACGACCCCAAGATCTTCTGCACGTATTCCTTCCTCGAGTTGGACGTCGTGTGGGCGACGATCTCCCAACCTTTTCTTCTCCTTGGCAGCCCTCCTTTTCTCTCCTTACGTGAATCACAAATTTAGAGAAAATTTCAGATTTCTAATCAGTAATCTGGCGGCCAGAGAATAGAGGATATATATATAGGCTACAGCAGGGACCATGAGGAGAAATTAGGATTAGGCCTCCTAACGGATCTGGATATCCCGTGTTCAGCCCGAACACACAATCCAGGCCCGTTAACAATAGCTCGGTCCACTAATGAGCTATTGTTGCACTACCTCCCTAATCCCAAATTATGTTTGTGGTCTCCTTTTATTATATGCTCGTTTGGCTTCCCATGTTAAGATATCGTATGTCCGTCGATCAAATTAAGTTACTGACAACTATATTGATTCGACATCTTTTATCCTTAAGTAGTACCGCTCAACTTTATTTGTCATATCGGATATAATCCACCTGCAGGGTTTACATGACAATCCTTATGAGCTCCTTAAGAGGACATCATCAACCCGATATTTTGGGACATGGATTCCATTTATAATCAACAGCCCATCATACATACAATGTTATTACCCAATTCATAGAGGTTGTTGATCCATAATGAATCTCACTCTTTTATGAGTCAAAGTAATACACACTGTATATACATGTCCGTTATTATATCCGGATTAAGTGCACAAGCATCCATAATAACAGAGGTGTTTGTTCTCTTATGTAGTCAGTACAAAGAGAACAACCTCAAGTGGTCATGTTCAATACACACAAAGTGTACTAGTGTAAACCTATAGTCAAGATAGACTAATACCAGATTACACTACAACCTTTCCAATAGATTGTCCAAGTCCATCTAGGTTGTGAACTATTTATATACTCTATAGAAAACTGGTAATATAATCTTCTGTGTGACACCACACACCATATTATCTACAATATAGAATATCAGACATTTGCATTAACACTTGCAACAAATACAATATGCAAACATTTGCCCATATGATTCTCATTCAAAATTTAAGGAAATAAGGTTACTACAAAAGTGATGCTTTTAGTATATAATCCTAACAATCTTCCACTTATACTCAAAGCATTGCTTTTCAGTATACTGTTACAAATAATTGATGGAACTGGAGATTCCCAGGACCCTTCCTTTGGTGTGCGTATTGATCGATAGAAAGTTGAACAGATCTAATACGTGTTCTAACCCTTCATAGGCGGAAACTAGGGTTCACGAATTATACATGCGGCGGAAAGGAGACAAGTAATTCCTGGCAATCTCGAGCGGACGACCCTAAGATCTTCTGTACGTATTCCTTCCTCGAGTTGGACGTCGTGTGGGCGATGATCTCCTAACCTTTTCTTCTCCTTGGCAGCCCTCTCTTTCTCTCCTTACGTGAATCACGAATTTAGAGAAAATTTTAGATTTCTAATCAGTAATCTGGCGGCCAGAGAATAGAGGATATATATAGGCTACGGCAGGGACCATGAGGAGAAATTAGGGTTAGGCCTCCTAACGGATCTAGATATCCCGTGTGCAGCCCGAACACACAATCCAGGCCCATTAACAATAGCTCGGTCCACTAATGAGCTATTGTTGCACTACCTCCCTAATCCCAAATTATGTTTGTGGGCTCCTTTTATTATATGCTTGTTTAGCTCCCCATGTTAAGATATCGTATGTCCGTCGATCAAATTAAGTTACTGACAACTATATTGATTCGACATCTTTTATCCTTAAGTAGTATCGCTCAACTTTATTTGTCATGTCGGATATAATCCACCTGCAGGGTTTACATGACAATCCTTATGAGCTCCTTAAGAGGACATCATCAACCCGATGTATCGGGACATGGATTCCATTTATAATCAACAGTCCATCATACATACAATATTATTACCCAATTCATAGAGGTTGTTGATCCATAATGAATCTCACTCTTTTATGAGTCAAAGTAATGCAAACTACATATACATGTCCGTTATTATATCTGGATTAAGAGCACAAGCATCCATAATAACAGAGGTGTTTGTTCTCTTATGTAGTCAGTACAAAGAGAACAACCTCAAGTGGTCTTGTTCAATACACACAGTATACTAGTATAAATCTATAGTCAAGATAGACTAATACCAGATTATACTACAACCTTTCCAATAGATTGTCCAAGTCCATCTTGGTTGTGAACTATTTATATACTCCATAGGAAACTGATAATATGATCTTCTGTGTGACACCACACACCATATTATCTACAATATAGAATATCAGACATTTGCATTAACACTTGCAACAAATACAATATGCAAATATTTGCCTATATGATTCTCATTCAAATTTAAGGAAATAAGGTTACTACAAAAGTGATACTTTTAGTATATAACCCTAACAATCTCCCACTTATACTCAAAGCATTGCTTTTCAGTATACTGTTACAAATCTCCCACTTATACTTAAAGCCATGCTGCTACACAACTGACTCCCATTGCCTCAACATAACTGTCAAAAGCCTTAGCTGGTAAGCTCTTTGTAAAGGGATCAGCTAGGTTGTCGGCTGATGCTATCTTGATCACAGCAACTTTTCCTTTCTTTACAAAATCTCGTATCAGGTGGTACTTGCGCTCAATGTGTTTGCCTGTCTTATGGGCTCGTGGTTCCTTCGAGTTTGCAACTGCACCACTATTATCACAATAAAGTGTAATAGACTTAGGCAAACTAGGTACCACATCCAAGTCCAACAGAAAGTTTCTGAGCCAAACCGCTTCTTTGGCTGCCTCAGAGGCTGCCACATACTCGACTTCCATGGTGGAATCAGCAATACATTTTTGTTTGATACTCCTCCACACAATGGCTCCACCTCCCAAAGTAAACACATAACCTGAGGTAGATTTCCTGGAATCCCTATCTGACTGAAAATTTGAGTCTGTATACCCCAAGGAAACTAAACTATCTGCATGGTAAACTAGCATATACTCTTTAGTCCTTTTTAGGTACTTCAAAATATGTTTTACGGCAGTCCAGTGCTCTTGTCCTGGATTAGGCTAATATCTGCTGACCATGCCTACGGCAAAGCAGATGTCTGGTCTCATACATAGTATTGCATACATTAAGCTTCCTACTGCTGAAGCATAAGAAACTGCCTTCATGTTCTCTATCTCTTTAGGTGTCCTCGGACACTGCTCCTTTGATATAGCAATTCTATGTCTAAAAGGTAAGAAACCTTTCTTAGAATTTTGTATACTAAAACGAGTTAGTACAGTATCGATATAGGAAGCTTAGGATAAGCCTAACATCCTTTTCTTACGATCTCGTAGAACTTTGATCCCAAGGATGTGACCTACTTCTTCCAAGTCCTTCATATCAAACTGTTTGGATAACCATACCCTTACATCAGATAATACCTTCACATTGTTTCCAATAAGCAAGATGTCATCCACATAAAGTACTAGGAACACCACCACGTTTTCGTCATACTTTCTGTATACACATGATTCATCTTGACATTGATCAAATCCATAGGATTTTATCACCTGATCAAAACATATGTTCCAAGATCTGGAAGCTTTCTTAAGTCCATAAATGGACTTCTTGAGCTTACAAACAAGATGCTCCTGGCCCTTTTCAATGAACCCGTCTGGTTGCTTCATATAGATGTCTTCCTCAAGACTTCCATTAAGGAAAGCTGTCTTGACATCCATTTGCCAAATCTCATAGTCGAGATGAGCTACAATAGATAAAAGAATCCAAATATACTTAAGCATGGCTATAGGAGAAAAGGTTTTCTCATAATCGATACCCTCTCTTTGAGTAAAACCTTTTGCTACAAACCGAGCTTTAAAGTTTTTAACCTTACCGTCTGATCCTCTTTTTCTCTTATAGACCCACTTGCATCCAATGGCTTTTACACCAACGGATGGTTCTACAAGTTCCCAGACCTGATTAGAATCCATAGATTCTATTTCAGATATCATTGCTTTTTGCCAAGACTCTGCATCTTTATCTTGGAGTGCTTCATTGTAGGTACAGGGATCATAATCTTGTTCCTCAGGGATGAAGTCTGACGACTCTCCCAAGAACATATATCTATCAGGTTGTATCACAACCCTTCCACTACGACGAGGCACTATCGGTTGTGGTGTAACATTTGTGACACGTTGTGCAGTTATTTGTGGTTCATCCTCTTGTACTGTTGGTACTGAAGTACTTGGTGTCTCACGTCTCAATTCTTCTAGAACAACTCTACTTGTGGGTTTATGGTTCATCACATAGTCTTCCTCTAAGAATCGGGCATTGGTGCTAACAATGACCTTATGATCCTTAGGACTATAAAATAAACCTCCTTTCGTTCCTCTTGGATAGCCTACAAACAAGCGTACTTCTGTACGAGATCCCAACTTATCTGCTTTTCCATTCAGCACATGTGCTGGACTACCCTAAATGCGAACATGTTTCAGACTAGGCTTACGCCCAATCCACAGCTCTGTGGGAGTAAGAGGTACTGACTTAGAAGGAACCAAGTTCAAAATATAAGCTGTAGTCTCTAAGGCATATCTCCAAAACGAATCTGGCAAATCTGAATAACTCATCATTGATCTAACCATCTCCATAAGAGTTCTATTCCTTCTTTCGGCTACACCATTCTGTTAGGGCGTTCCAGGTGCAGTCAATTGGGATGCAATTCCAGCCTCTGATAAATAATCCCTAAACTCTCCAAAGAGGTACTTGCCACCACGATCTGATCGTAATGACTTGATACATTTTCTATGACGTTTCTCCGTTTCAGTCTTGTACTCTTTGAATTTCTCAAAGCACTCAGACTTACGGCGCATCAAATAAATGTATCCATACCTTGAATAATCGTCAATAAATGTGACAAAATATTCAAAGCCACCTCTAGCTTGGATAGTCATGGGTCCACACAAATCAGAATGAACCAATTCCAACACATCTTTGGCCCTATACCCCTTTGCCGTAAAGGGCCTTTTGGTCATTTTACCTTCCAAGTAGGATTCACAGACTCGTAGTGCCTCCACTTCCAATGAACTCAAAGTTCCATCTTCAATCAGTCTTTGAATCCTTCTTAGATTAATATGCCCCAATCGCAAGTGCCAAAGATATGTTTGGTTCATACAAGAAGGTTCTTTTCTCTTATTTAAGTTAGATGACATATTATTCATTTCCATAAGTTGTATTGTGGGCGAAATAGGATTAATGACATACAAATTATCAACCAATGCACCAGAACAGATAAAATATTTATTCTTTCTAATAACAATATTGTCATTAAAATAAACTGAATATCCATCCTTAACTAACATAGAAACAGAAACTAAATTCCTTCTAAGTGAAGGTGCATAAAGACAATCTCTCAATGTCAAATACTTATTTCTACCAAAAGATAAAGTAACATCTCCTAACGCAACGACCGATACTTTTGTAGCATCATCCATGAACAAGCATATCTCTCCATCACTGAGCCGTCTGGTTTCCTGGAACCCCTGCAATGTATTGCAGACATGATTGGTGGCTCCTGTATCTACACACCAGGTGCCGGTAGACATGTTTCAACTACTAGTAAATGAGATATACCTTCTTTGTTCCCTTGTTTGAGAAGTGGACAATCAGTCTTCCAATGTCCTGATCTTTTACACTTGAAATATTTGCCTTTCGGCTTTTTCATCGCGCCTTGAGGTCCCATGCCCTTCTTTGCTGAGTTTGCCTGTTTCTGAATGTTATTCTTCTTTTTACCGCCTTTTGGCTTAGAAGTAGAAGCCTTTTCAGAAACAAAAATATGACCACTCTGCCTAAAGAGAGATTCAGCATCCTGTAGCTCTTTTGTAAGTTCTGCCAAACTATATAACCTTTTGTTCATGTTGTAATTAAGGCAGAAATTGTCAAAACTTTTAGGCAGAGTCCCGAGAATGATATCGACCTGGGATTCTCCATCGATTTCAGCTCCAAGGATCTCTATCTCATTCAGATGACCCATCATCTTGAGAACATGATCCCTTACTGGTGTATCCTCAGCCATTTTTGTATTCATCAAACATTTTATAGCAAACTGCCTAGCTGCTCTACTCTGATGTCCGAAGAGTTTCTTGAGGTTATACATCATATCATAAGATGTGGCCATGGCCTGATGCTGATGTTGCAGTACATTTGACATAGATGCCAGAATGTAACACCGTGCCATCTCATCTGCCTTTTTCCACTTCTTATAAGCCTCTTTGACCTCTTCATCAGAGTTAGCATCAGGCTTAGGTGGGCATTCCTGAACAAGTACATATTTGTACTCCTCAGCAGTCAGAATAATGTCCAAATTACGTTTCCAGTCAATATAATTAGGTCTAGTAAGTTTGTTTTCTTTAAGAATCACCATAAGTGGACTGAAAGAACCCATTTTTGAAATCCTGAGAATCACATAAATAAAATTATGTAGGGCAAAAAAACTTTTTGAATTAACTAAATATTGATTCCCTCAAAACAATAATAAAAAATTCACCAACACCTTGAACACCATGAATTTAGCATGCCACGATAGTGTGGACGTATACAAATTCAACTTTGTTCAAGTAGATTTTTCCTATTAATTTTACTATCATGTCAACATAACTTTATGACAAATAAAATTAATATGCTGGTCTTGCTCTGGTCATACAAATAATAGCAGTGACTCCGATGGGGAGGATACCATTATTTATTTCTAAGTGTATACCATTACTTAATACTAAGTCCATTACCTTGTGATGAGTTCCTTCAGATGGAGAAGTGAACACATACTAGGTAACTTTCTAAAATTATCCCTAAGAAAGTTTGTACTGGTGATCCATAATTATACTCATCCGATATAGAGGAAAGCACTAAAGCCAACACGCAAGTATAATTACATTACCTACAAACCAGTAATGGAGACCATAGGATTTATACTAAATAAAAATCCTCTCCCACTTAGTTATATAGTTGATATTATGTCCATGTTGTCCATTATTAATGTAGGCTTAGTTTTTCAAAAAAAACAACCACACAATAATAAACATGCATAATCAGAAAAAGCAAAATGACAAAAATAAGAGAAAATATCCAACTATTATGGTCATCTTTGCTGCTCCGTCCTCAACTATCCGAATCCAAAATCTGGCGCTACGCAGATCTAAAAAATATCCAACTATTTAGGTTTTGGCTGTCGATTCCTTCATCGAAAATCATCTGTCTGCCTCTGGACTGCTTAAAACCAGCATTTCGTCCGACGTCAGAAACAGCCACCACCGCCATCACGATTGATCAAAAATAATTAAAATTACATCAATCCTATGCCTCCCAAAAGAGTTCACACATAATCTAGATTGAAAAATTAAAATAATAAGCACCATCAACCCTCGTGATTTTAATTACATCCACAGCAACAACAACATTCACGACATGTCCGTGGTTTAAACAACATAATCAAAAAATATGCATTGGACCATAATAGTTGGATCTAAGACGCCTGCAAAATCGAGTTAGAACAGATCTACATCTACCGACTATTACACAGCACAGGTTTTATTGGACAACATGGACGTATCAATTAATACGTAGATCCAAAGTGGCTCTGATACCAATTGATGGAACTGGAGATTCCCAGGACCCTTTTTTTGGTGTGCGTATTGATCGATAAAAAGTTGAACAGATCTAATACGTGTTCTAACCCTTCATAGGCGAAAACTAGGGTTCACGAATTATACCTGCGGCGAAAAGGAGACAAGTAATTCCTGGCAATCTCGAGCGGACGACCCCAAGATATTTTGTACGTATTCCTTCCTCGAGTTGGACGTCGTGTGGGCGACGATCTCCCAACCTTTTCTTCTCCTTGGCAGCCCTCTCTTTCTCTCCTTACGTGAATCACAAAATTAGAGAAAATTTCAAATTTCTAATCAGTAATCTGGCGGCCAGAGAATAGAGGATATATATAGGCTACGACAGGGACCATGAGGAGAAATTAGGGTTAGGCCTCCTAACGGATCTGGATATCCCATGTTCAGCCCGAACACACAATCCAGGCCCATTAACAATAGCTCGGTCCACTAATGAGCTATTGTTGTACTACCTCCCTAATCCCAAATTATGTTTGTGGGCTCCTTTTATTATATGCTCGTTTGGCTCCCCATGTTAAGATATCGTATGTCCGTCGATCAAATTAAGTTACTGATAACTATATTGATTCGACATCTTTTATCCTTAAGTAGTACCGCTCAACTTTATTTGTTATGTCGGATATAATCCACCTGCAGGGTTTACATGACAATCCTTATGAGCTCCTTAAGAGGACATCATCAACCCGATGTATCGGGACATGGATTCCATTTATAATCAACAGCCCATCATACATACAATGTTATTACCCAATTCATAGATGTTGTTGATCCATAATGAATCTCACTCTTTTATGAGTCAAAGTAATACACACTGTATATACATGTCCGTTATTATATCCGGATTAAGAGCACAAGCATCCATAATAACAGAGGTATTTGTTCTCTTATGTAGTCAGTACAAAGAGAACAACCTCAAGTGATCCTGTTCAATACACACAAAGTATACTAGTGTAAAACTATAGTCAAGATAGACTAATACCAGAATACACTACAACCTTTCCAATAGATTATCCCAGTCCATCTAGGTTGTGAACTATTTATATACTCCACAGAAAACTGATAATATGATCTTCTGTGTGACACCACACACCATATTATCTACAATATAGAATATCAGACATTTGCATTAACACTTACAACAAATACAATATGCAAATATTTGCCCATATGATTCTCATTCAAAATTTAAGGAAATAAGGTTACTACAAAAGTGATGCTTTTAGTATATAACCCTAACACAAAGATGATCACTGATGCAGCAGAGAAGGTCAGGATGATCAGAGACAGACTTCGAGTTGCTCAGGGCAGACAGAAATACTGGACCGATGCTAGTCGCAGACCGATGGAGTTCGCTGACGGAGATATGGTACTGGTGAAGATATCACCTACTAGAGGGACGATCCGATTCGGACGAGGCGGCAAGTTGAGCCCCAGATTCATTGGGCCATTCGAGATACTTGGGAGGATCGGAGAGGTAGCTTACAGGGTTGCACTTCCACCCAACCTAGAGGAGTTCACAATGTCTTTCATGTGTCTCAGCTGAGGAGATACGTTCCAAACCCCAGCCATGTGCTAGATCATTCAGATTTGGAGATCGGACCGAGCCTTGCAGTTACTGAGCAGCCAGTGGAGATATTGTACCGGAGGAAGAAGAGGCTGAGGAACAAAGTCATACCCTTTGTCCGAGTAGCTTGGAGCTTTCACTCTCCGCGGGAATCTACTTGGGAGAGGGAGTCGGAATGAGGGAGAGATATCCTTACTTGTTCGATCCAACGGCCGCGAGGGAACCACCCGTTCCCGCTTGATACCTTAGAGGTTAGTCTTAATAGTAGCCTTAGTCATTTGCTTGCATTGCTTGCTATGTTAGAATCTTTATAGAGTCTTCTATCCTTGTGAATTTTGAGGACAAAATTTTTCAAGGAGGGAAGATTTGTAAGCCCCTAGATTTTTAAATTATTTTTTTATGATTTTAAATATCATTTATATCCTTAAAATGAATTATTATAATTATTAGGAGTTTTCTAGGATTTTTAAATAATTATTAAATGATTTTTAAAGATAAAAATATTAATTTACAATTTGCTAAATTATTCTAAATAAATTTTTCAATTAATTTAATTATTTTATAGCAGTTTGCAATTATTAATTTGTAAATTTTATTTGCACAGAGCATAACGGGGGGGGTGGGGGGGCTTTATGTAAATTGGATTTTGCATATAGCTATGACGGTGGATGTTTTTGTAATATCTATAACTAAGGGGGGTTTCTGCAAAACCGTCACTCGACCGTCGCCCTCGGCCGTCATTATCTCCGACTAAACCACCGTAACCCTAACCCTAAACCCTAGTCTAAACCCTAATTTCCACCGCCTTCCTAGCCTATAAAAGCCCCCCGACCAAAACCCTAACCCTAGGCATCACTCCGACCACCCTAGCCACCGCCCTACCCTATTTCTTCTTCGACGAACTCGCCGGAAACCTAGATCTAGGAGCGCCACCCCTACAGGCCACGCCACCTCCTCCAACCACCACAAAAACGGTTCGTCTCGATGAGACGAACCCAGTACAATTTTTCTCGACGACTCCGACGTCTTCTCTGCCTTGCAACGTCCCCGACAACAACCCTACGACGGACACGTACGTGTCATCTCTCCTACGTGTCGAGTCGTGTCTTGTGTACACGTGTGTCGACTCGCCCAGTGTAGGGGAGTCTAGTGCTGAACGTGGACACACGACTTTCGTGTTGTGCGTATCGTTTTGGACAAGGACACAAGACTCGTATCGAGTGCAGACGCTCGTGTCCCAAACTGTCAGGACACGAGTATATGTTATTGGGTTAATGGGTTTAACTGTTAAAGGGTTTGGGTTGAATGTTAAATTAATTTGGGATATATTTTATGCGAACCCTAAC
This sequence comes from Iris pallida, assembly GCA_029216955.1. Classification (NCBI taxonomy): domain Eukaryota; kingdom Viridiplantae; phylum Streptophyta; class Magnoliopsida; order Asparagales; family Iridaceae; genus Iris; species Iris pallida. The sequence continues at coordinate 8,909,715 of JANAVB010033011.1, read as the reverse complement.
CTAACAGCAAACTCGAACTGGCCCCCTGGTCAGCCGAGTGGCACTCAGACCCCCCCCCCCATGTTCCAGCGGGCCGAGTTCGAGCCCCCCTTTTTGTGTTCTTTTGTTTTGTTTTTATTTTTATTTGTTTTATTATATATATATATATATATATATATATATATATATGTATATATGTATATGTATATGTATGTGTATTTATATATATATATATATTACTATATATACTGTTATATATATAATATATATACTGTATTTATATATATATATTTTTTATATTAAGTTTATATATACATAAATATATATATATATATATATATATATATATATATATATATATATATATATATATATATATATATATATATATATATATATATGTTCATTATATATATATAAATATCTATATATTTATGTATATATATAAATGTATTTGTTGTATATGTATATATATTTCAAATACAATTTTGTGCAAAATGTTATTATGTGTAAATTCACAAGTTGTTTTATTATATAATTTTATGACTTGTATATTTCACTACTTTAATATATATTATTAAAATACTTTAATATATATTTTAATATATGAGTTATTGTATCTTATTAATCATGGCCATTTGATGTCCAAATCTAGCATGGGTTTTTGGGCCCAAATGTGTCTAAATATATTCAAGGCCTGTACAAGTCATATTGGACTTGATTCATGGCTTTGGGTCCCGTATCTGGACTTCGGTTCAATTTCGTATACGTGGATAAAATAGTAAATAATTAAGTAATTATTTTCCAGAAATTGTAACTTACAGTTTTTGAATTTATATATATTTTTTAATTGCTGTAAAAATATGGAAAAAATTGTATTTAAATAATATGTTAATTTAGAAAATTTACTATTATTTTTCCAGCATTTAATAAGTAATTTTGGCATTTTATAAAAATAGGAAAACAGAACTCATTTTCAGGATACTTATGTTTACTGATTTTTAATAAATATCTATGAGGGTTTTTAAATTCTAGAAAAATTAGTATAAATTTCTATAATTAACAAGGATCATTTTGGTACTTTATTTTGTGTATAATTGAGCTTTTTGTCTATCTTAAAATTTTTTGGAACACAGTATACAGTCTGATTTATTTATTGAATAATTATGACTTACGATGTATTATGTGATTTTGGTATATTGTAGTATTGGACCTCACCCTACCATAGTGTAAAGGCCCTAGAAAGCTAGTTTAGGTGTTGTGTCACCCCACATTGGTCTCCTATGCTAAAGTTCACCATTTGGCTAGGTGTCCAGTCAGAAAGTCGTGTCGCACAGCTAGTGTCCTAGTGTTTAACTTAGTATGAAAACTAAGTTTATGTATTATTTTTACAGTGACGAGAAACCAGACATCTATAGCATTTCCTTCACTACCTTGCTTTGCTAGAGGCAAGTACCTCTACAAACTTTATTTACAGCATATAATGAATTGTGTATAAACCATGTTAACATACCGATATCTAAAACTACAAGTCATATCTCTTTACATGTTTTATATGCTTTATACCGCTCTCGGTATCCACCATGTCTTATGCTATTCCCATATCTCTCACATGTCTAGAATCTGGGTTATAGAAAAACTGATAGTTGACTACGTGATCATGTCCCCTATACCGTAGCGAGCAAAGTTTCATTTTATATGTTACTACGCCGTAGGCCTTTATCTCAAAGCAGATTAATGCGTATGTACATCTATCGCCGTATCACTTGTACGGAAGTAAATTTTATTATGTGCCCCTGCACATTGTACACCTATTGACGATCACGTACCTGCTACAGTTTTAAATATTACATATACATCTGTCTCTATGACATATGTATCTCTGCCATGATAGATTGTGATATGCCATGATTCCTGTTTATTACACTTCAGTTCATTTCATGCTTCGTATATTTAGTTTGTTAGAATCAATACTTGCTTCCGTCCTGACAGGATAACATTGTAGGTATACTTACCGAGGAGGAGTTGCTATGTGACTCCTATTATGGTGTTACCGTCGAGGATCAGGCTTTACCATACGAGGATGTACCTGTAGGAAAACTCGTCTAGTTTGCTTAGTTGTTCGGGACTTTTGAGAGTAGTCATGTTTTAGACTATGTATTTTATGACTGGACTTGTATCCAATTTTACATTTTGGACATGTACTTGGACCATATTTATATACGAGATGATTTTGTGTTTGGAGATATTCTAACTCAATTTAACATATAGAACTGTTAGTACACTTTGGTCTTATCTTATTTGTCTTTAGAACAGCTTACTACGCTTTATCACAAGCGTAGGCTGGACATGACTCGGTCCGGCCCAACAATTTGGGTAGCGGATCGTGACAGGTAGTTGTGAGGCATGTGGCCCGAGTGGTCAGGAGATCGATTCCCGGTGGGAGCGTTCGCCATAATTAACTTCTTTTAAAAAAAAGAGCTACCTCTATTCCGAAAATCATTACACTGACCATCCCTCTCCATTATAAATTTTATAAAACATCGGAATTTTCTGTAATAAGTGTAAAAATATAGGGATAGTTAAGACAATTTGTCCAAAATTCAATTACACATTTCAAGATACACATATTTACTATGTATATTCTTTTTGCGGAATTTTCGGTGAAAGCATAAAAAGTATACCAAATTGTATCTAAAGCTTAAACTTTGACAAAATTATACCTAAAGCATAAGAACGCCTTTCAGAAGGGCATTCTAACTGTGAAGTAAATAGAAAATTAATTTTTTTAACGACCGTTAACGTTTACAACATGAGAAATCGAGTGGGGAAAAAATTATATTAAAAAGGAAAACGTCCATGGGAAGGACATTTTTTCCTGAGAAAAATGTCCTTCCTAAGCGTGTTTTCTTTTTATATTGTTTTTTGTGCTGTGTTTTGGTGTTTGGGGACAATTTGAGCAAGGTCTAGGTGCAGGTAAAGCTGGCGAAGTGGAGGAACGAAGAGGCTTCAGAGAAGGCCTTGCAGGCGCTGAGCTTGAGCACGACATCCCATGGTTGGAGATGGGAGTGCTATTGTCGCTGGTGGAGAGGAGATGGAGGAGGGACTCTTTGAAGTAGATTACGGAGTGGAGGAGGGGATTCAGTTCGTGCGGCGAAGCCGGAAGCTGGTGATTGAGCCGCGCCAATATCTCACGCGCGCCAAGGGGCTGCCGATCTCGACGAGCTTGACCGCCTTTAATAGCTGATCGACAACAAGTGCTTGTTGTTGCTGCTGCTGGTGCGCCAGCACGGTGGTGGGTTGTTGTTGGGCTTCCCCGGCGGCTGTTGGAGCTGGTAGGGGACGACGGCGGGGTTTGGCAAAGGAACCCACCACCGCGACCCATTCCTCCTTCCGTTGATCTAAAGGAGGCCATTTGTCGGAGACGGCTGCTGCCGCACTTGCCGTGTCGGAAGAACCCCTACCGTCGCCGAGGGGGGAAGAGGAATGGCTAGGGCTACTCCTGTTATCCAGAACAGACCTCGGCTCGACCCCCACCACCCACGCACAAAAAAAATAGATCAATTCCCAAAATTCCAAAAAACAGCGCGAAAAATATGTATAAAAAGAAAATGCCCTTAGGAAGAACTTTTTTCTCAGAAAAAACGTCCTTTCCATGGGTGTTTTCCTTTTTAATATAATTTTTTTCCTGCTTAGTTTCTCATGTTTCAGTCGTTAACGGTCGTTAAAAAAATTAATTTTCTACTTTACAATTAGAACGCCCTTTTGATGAACGTTCTTATGCTTTAGATATAATTTTGCTAAAGTTTCTACTTCAGGTATAATATGGTATACTTTTTATGCTTTTACTGAAAGTTTCTATTTTTTTTGTCATAGTTTGTTGATATCTGGAAAATGAATGGCAAATGGGATATTTTTGGCGTCTTAAGATCGGCAACTGTACCTTACGAGTACATAAACAATGGTGATGATGGTTATATATTTATATTATTCATCTAGACATGACAACTTGGAAGAAAAATCCAACTAACTACACAAATTGCGGAAAAAAAAGTATGGTCAAAGACCATAAATTAAGGAGTTTATACGAAACTCTGCTTGTATTAGACAGACCAATTCTAGAGTATGTTTGGAGCATAAGAGGCAAAGACAAACCAGCAAAAAATACACCAATAGTCGACTAATTGAACGATGTTAGTGATGTATAATTTGGAATAGCATATATCCAGTTCCACACTCTGACTAAATTTTGGGGTTATTGAACCCTTTTGGTAAATTCACAAGTATAATCCAATCAGTCTCAGTAAAACTTCCTACACATGCTTGGAAGCATAATGCCTACAGAAGTATATATGACGTAATTCCTGACACCTAACAACTACCTTTTATGGCATCATTTGATACGAACTTGCAAGTAATCTAGAATTCCAAAAAAAAACATAACAAAAATTATAAAAATAATTAAAAACATAACGTGGTTCATCCAATAGATTGGCCTATGTCCACAGTATAAGAAAAGAACATATTTATTGAATAGTAGAGAGAACTTTACAAGAATTCATACAACTTTTACTTGATAGCACAAACTCTTCCTTACGGGATCTCAAACAAGAACTGTCTTCTTTCTCTCTATATATATTTTTTGTTGTGTTTCTTATTCTTGATTCACCAAATTAGGTTTCAAATTTCATTAATATAGCCCTTCTAAACTTTTCCAAAGTAAGAAAGAATTTGAACTGTCAAAAAGGCTTGCCAAAATTGCACTTGTATATTGAAAACTGCTCAAACCAGTAAGCCTACCTATTTGGGACAACAATATGCTGGTTCCTAGTCACTTGTGCTCACTAGCTGCTTAGAAAAGAGGTATCCCAGTTACTATAACACTAGGAGCTTAGGCTCTTATTTTGAGCCAATTTTTTTTGTCTTGGACTCCTTTCGTGCTTCGATGATCATCGAATGCCACTCGTTGCTTTAAATAGTTGAATACGAACCACCACTACAACAGTCTTCACTTTGGCTTGAGTTCAAAAAGTTACCTTCTAAATTGTTTTGTAATTATCTCTGCGTTCTTTTAATCTTTACTTTACCTTTTATTCTTCACAACTACTAACACAATCTTGTCCAGAACTACGAGACTAAAATCTAACACAATATTTGACCACAAGTGTGAAACTGGCACGATCCTCCTATATAGTCACAAGCCTTCGTCATACCTGAGTACCTGAATAGAAGTCATGCTGACTTGAACTTCTCCATAAGAATAACCTCCGTTAGCATGTCCGTCGTATTCACCAAAGTTAATAAGATACTTTTATGACCGCTTCATTCCCTTATAATGATATCGTACATCGATTTGTTTAGTCCAACTATTGTATACCCGATTCATTATAGACGAATAGCTCTTTGATTGTCATAAAACAAAGGAACTTGCATCATATCGAATCTAAACTAGGTAACAAAATCTTTTTATCACATGGCTTCTTTTAATGCTTCTACTACTGCCATATATTCTGACTTCATATTTAATAGTGCCCTAGTATCTTAAACTAGTTACATACCCGCAAGATTTGCGGGTTTGTTTTTAATTTGTTTTTAATTTCAAAAATAAAAAGTTTATACACTATTAAAAAAGTAATGAAGCATATTTCATTCAATTAAATTAATTATTATAAGTTTTGAAACACTTTCTTGTACACAACATTTTGAGTAGTATTACACGATTTGTCTTCGTTGTGGCAAATAAGAATTTTCAGTCCGTCTTTTTTTGTTATCCTTGAAGCAGCAACATACATTTGACCATGACAAAAAATAGGACGTTGAGATATAGTCCGACATGTGAAAGTAATTGGCCTTGAATTTTGTTAATAGTCACGACAAAGCAAACAACTAATGGGTACTGCCTTCGTTGGAATTTGAAGGGTAATTTGATATCCGAAGGAGTCAGAGAAAGCCAAGGAATGGATACCTTGTGTCCCACGTTGCAGCCAGTAATTACTTCAGCTCCTATCACATGTTTTTCCAAATGAGTTACGGCCAATCGAGTACCATTACATAATCCAGCAGTCTGATCAATATTGTGAAGCAACATCACAGGTACCCCAATCTTCAATGTTAATATGGGCAATCCAGAAGAAGTAATAGTGTTCAAAAATTATGGAGTGTACATATCTTCAACACTATCTGAATGTGCATCAACTTTGCAAATGGAATCAGAACTCAAATAAGTGACCTCTTCTCCGGGCCATACAGACAACATATATTCATTAACCTTGTTCACAAGTAATGGTGGCTGCTTTGAAAAATTGAAAAAAAAAAGTTTTTAAGTAATGGTGGCTGCTTTTAAAATTTTAAAAAAATAGATTCCAAGTAATGGTGATTGCTTTAGAAAATTGAAAAGAATTTATGTGTGGGTGTAAATATACTGTCAGACCAATATAACCTAAAATGTTTATGGACCTATTCGGACCGGACATGATATGACTGAATCCGAGTCCGATTTTTAAACTAACCCAGAAAAATGTTTAGGCTCTGTTCGTTACTATTGGACGGCCCGCGGTCGAACCATTTACTGAACCGGACTGGTATGGACAACGGACTGTTCTATATTTTTTGATATTTGTTTGTTGGCCCATTCCATGGTCACACCCGATTTTAATAATCGACATTAACTTAAGTCAATACACAAAATATATGAACTGCTACTAATCATTTCAGGTCTTATGAAATCAATATCAAAAAGCATACTACTACATCAGCAAGTACGTAAATCATCATTCTGAAGCTTATTTTCATTGGAATCTAGTTCGAGTCATTTTTATAATTTATTATGTATTTTATCTTTATTGAGTCTAGGATATAAATTGTAAGATCGACTGGATACTACTGGCTTAGGTTAATCATAGTCCATTTTCCTATACAGCCTACCCATCTATTATCCACCTACCAAAAATTTCATTTCCTTTCTGTAACAAAATTCGACAAATGTCTTATATTTTTACTGAGACAGAACTCAAGCCGAGTTCGGTTTGAACTCTGACCGAATTTGGCCCGAGTTCGGTCCGAACTCTGACCGAGTTCGGTCCGAACTCTGACCGAGTTCGGTCAATTTGAATTTAAATTTTTGTTGCCTCCAAATCTGCATGCAACGTTCATTTGCAAAATCTTTGCATCAAAACTCTGTCCGAATTCTGTCCGAGTTCGATCCTCGAAAACACCTATAAATAGAAGAGAATTTCTCATTCCAAATCACTCAATCAATTTTATCTTCTCTTCTCTCTTCAATAAGTGTTTTCATCCGATCAAAAGCTTTCATATCACACCTACACTTCTCTTTGCCAAAAGCCAGTAATATCTATTTGATCTAGAGTCTTTTGATTCTCAAGAGTTGTAAAGAGGTTGTTCAAAGTTCAGAAACAATCTCTGTTGTGGAGCCGGTCGTGCGCTCGTCGCCAAGCACGGTGTTGTGAATTTGGTCATGCACTTGTCACCATGCACAGTATTGTAAGAGACTGCAAGCTCTCAACTAGCTTGTGCCTTAGTGGATTAACATCGAGCAAGAGTACTCAAGACTGGATTAGTCCTCTCATAGGGATACCAGTATACATCGCTGTGTCACTGAGTTTGATCTCTCTATCTCTTGCTATATTTATTTACTATCTCTTATTCCCTGCCATAGTTATCTGTTTATAATTTTAAATTGGTAATTATTTTCATCTGCACTCGCACTCACTCTATTTACCCCCCTCTAGAGGTGCTCAACGTTCCTACAATTGGTATCAGAGCAGGTTATATTCTAATATAACAAACCTCAGAGAGTATATATGGCAGCCATAAAATCAATATTCAACGGTGAAGGGCAATCCATAAATAGACCCCACTATTTGATGGTACAAACTATACCTACTAAAAAATATGAATGATATTCTTTTTAAAGTCTCTTGACTTTGACCTCTGGTCTATAGTAGTTGACGGTTATAAGAAATCGGCTCCTACAGTAGTTGATGCGTGCTTGTAGACAAGCCTCATGACAAATATACAGAGGCTGAAAAAGCAAAGGCTAGTCTAGATGCTCGTGCCATCAACATACTGTTCTGTGCAATTAACAAAACAGAGTTCAACAGAGTTTCAACCTGTAAGACGTCTCATGAGATTTGGAAACTTTTTGAGGTAACTCATGAAGGTAATTCCCAAGTGAAGGAATCCAAAATCAGCAGACTAACACAGGAATATGAATCTTTTAAAATAAAATTCGATGAGTCAATTACACAGATGTTCACTCGTTTCTTTGATATTACTAATCCTTTGCAATCTCTTGGTAAGGATTACAGTAATCACGAGAAGATCAAAAAAGTGCTATGGGCTCTAACCAAGAACTGGAACCCAAAGGCAATAATAATCATTGAAGGAAACGATATCACCACCATGTCTCTAGAAATACTGATGGGCAAGCTGATGACCCATAAGCTTGATCTGCAAGAGTTTGAAGAAGCGACTCCAAAAGAAAATTCTATCGCCTTTAAAGCTCAAGCAGAAAATCTACATGCAATGATTCTGAGGAAGAATCATCAAGTGGTGATGAACAAGCCCTACTAGTGAAGAACTTCAGAAAATTCCTAAAGTTTAAGAAATTAAACAGAAGGAAGAGAGATATCCAAGAAAGCAATAAAAATGAAATAATATGCTTTGGATGCAAGAAATCAGGGCATATGAAGAAGGACTGTCCAACTTCGAAGAAAAGCAGTCCATACGATAGATCAAGATCAAGATCAAGCAGAAAAGTAATAACTAGTCGAAAGTATAAAAACACAAGTATCTGGCATGAAAGCAATGCTAGTGATACAGAGGAAGAAGAAAGACCCTGCGAAAATGCCAATGTCTGTCTTATGGCTTTTGATAAGGTATCCTCAAACCCTTTGTATGATGATTTTACTTTCGATGAATTAGAAAATGTCTTCAGCGAACTACTTGAAGAACACAGAAATGTGCTTGACAAGTATAAGCAATCTCGAAAAGAGATTAAGGCATACACAACTGAAGTAGCTAGACTATCCAGTCTCATTGAAGACATTAAAGAAACATCTACTACCGGTAACACGGAAGAGATAGCCAAGCTTAAAGTAGACTATCATGAGGCTATCCTCAAAGTTGAAAAGAAAGAAAGAGACTATATTAAAATACAAGAGTTATATAACATAGAGAAGAAGAAGCACTTAGTCACAGAACAAAGACTCATAGACATGACTACTAAATATGAAGAGTCTTTTGTGGTTTCTAAAAAGTTAGAAATCAAATTAGACAAATAGGCAATACCTGTGACACAACCTAAGTTTAGTCCTAATGCTAAGCATACACCTAAGATGACTAAAACTCAGAAAACATGAAAGAAACACGATTATTACCATGCTTTCACTAATAGGTTTTCAAAGAAATCACACATGTATGTCAACACAAATTCTACTAAGACGTTTTCAAAACTCACTTGCACATATTGTGGTACGCATGGACACATATCACAGTATTGTTTAGCAAAAAAACTTGTTGACAATCGTACATTATTTTAGAGACCTAAGACTAATCAATATGGACCCTTCAGTAAATGGGTACCAAAGGATTTATCTACTTATTTTGTAGGTGGACCCTCAACCCTCTCATGCTAAAAGCAAGTGGATCCTCGATAGCGGATGTTCGCGGTACATGACTGGTGATGCATCTTTGTTTGCCACGCTATCGATGAAGAAAGAAGGACACATCTCCTTCGAAAACAACCTGAGAGGTGATATCATTGGCAATGGAACTGTTGGTATATCTCCTTATCCTGTAATAAAAGACATTTTTCTAGTTACAGAATTGAAACATAACCTATTAAGCATAAGTCACTTGACTGATAATGGTTATGGTATCAACTTTGTAAAAGACAAATGTACCATATATGATATGTCATCTGTTAATCCCGTATACGAAGGGATTAGAGAAGACAATATTTATGTTTTCTTTCTGGGGAGTACTAATAATGCAGGAAGATGCCAAGTAGCTAACCTAGATGAAAGCTGGCTATGGCATATGAGACTAGAACATGTTAATATGGGCACTATCTCACGACTGAGCACTAAAAAGCTGGTAAAAGGACTCCCTGAAATATCGTTCAAGAAAGATATGGTATGTGCTGACTGTGAAAAGAACAAAGCACATAGGTCTACATTTAAATCCATCAACACTGTAAGTACTTTTAGACCTTTGCAGTTGATACGTATGAATTTATTTGGTCCTAGTAGAGTCTCTAGTCTTGGCGGTAAGCTCTACGCATTTGTTATTGTTGATGATTTCTCTCGTTTTACTTGGGTTTACTTTTTATCAAACAAAAGTGATGCTATTTTTGAATTTCAGTTATTTTGTAAAAAGGTACAAAACGAAAAAGGCTTCAAGATTACTCATATCCGAAGTGATCAAGGTGGCGAATTCGTAAATACTGATTTCAAAATTTTTTGTGATGATAGTGGTTACTACCACGAATTTTCTTATCCTATAACTCCTCAACAGAATGGTGTTGTGGAGCGGAAGAACCATTCTAAGCGAGATGGCTAGAGTCATGCTGAATCAGCATAATCTTCCTTAATATTTTTGGGCAGAAGCTGTTAGCACAGCCTATCATATTTTAAATAGGGTGTTAATTCGACCCATCTGGAAAAAAACACCTTATGAACTTTGGTTCGGAAGGATTCCAAACATTTCTTATTTTAATGTTTTTGGATGTCGTTGTTTTATCCTGAACACCAAGGACGACTTGGATAAGTTCGACTCTAAAACAGATGAAGGAATATTCCTCGGATATGCTGCTAAGAGTAAGGGACATAGAATTTTCAATAAAAGATCTATGATTGTTGAAGAATCTATTAATGTTACTTTTGATGAGCTCAATAGTCACAGATCTAGCAACAGTGATGATGAAGGTGTACAAGAAAAAATCGATAAGAGTTCTGTAGAAGATCTGACTCATAAATTTGAGTCATTGAAGTTCCTACCGGATCATCCAGAGACACTCATTATAGGTGATGTATCAAAAGGTGTAAGTACACGCTCCTCTCTTAGAGATTCTGAAATAGCAGCAAATGTAGCTTTCATTTCTCAAATAGAACCTATAGAGGATGCTTTTAATGATAAGTTTTGGATTAATGCCATGTAAGAGGAACTTAATCAATTTGAGAGAAACCAAGTTTGGAAACTCGTTCCTAAACCTATTGGTCAATCGATAATTGGTACCAAATGGGTGTTCTGAAATAAAATTAGTAAAGATGGACAAGTTCTATGCAACAAAGCACGTCTAGTGGCACGAGGTTATAATCAAGAAGAAGGAATTGATTATGATGAGACATATGTTCCTGTTGCTAGACTAGAAGCTATCCGCATGTTTTATTCATTTACATGTTTTAATGATTTTAAATTATTTCAAATGGACGTGAAAAGTGCATTTTTGAACAGATTTCTAAAAGAAAAAGTTTTTGTGAAACAACTCCCTGGCTTTGAAGATTTTTAAAAACCTGATCACGTCTTCAAGCTTAAGAAAGCACTCTATGGACTCAAACAGGCACCTCGTGCTTGGTATGAACGCCTAAGTGCCTTCTTACTTGATAATGGTTTTTCAAAAGGAAGAGTTGATACAACATTTTTTATCAAATCTTTAGATGATGATATTCTTCTTGTGCAAATATACGTTGATGACATCATATTCGATTCTACTAATGAAAAACTTTGTCAAGAGTATGCTAAATGTATGCAGAGAGATGAATATGATAGGAGAGCTGAACTTCTTTCTAGGACTCCAGATCAAACAACACTCAAAGGGAACATTCATCAATCAAGCCAAATATACGAAGGACATACTAAAAAAGTACGACTTCAAAAATATAAAGCCTATCGGAACTCCAATGGCTACATCTACAAAGCTTGACACTGATAAAAGTGGCAAACATGTCGACCAGCATAAGTATCGAGGTATGATTGGTAGCTTTTTATATTTAACTACTAGTCGCCCTGATATTATGTTCAGTGTTTGCATTTGTGCACGATACCAGGCAAATCCTAAGGAATCACACCTATGTGCTGTTAAGCGTATCTTCCGATACCTTAAGAGAACTTCTACAGTCGGCTTGTGGTATCCTAAAATCAAATCCTTTGACCTGATAGGTTACTCGGATGCAGATTTTGTAGGATACAAAGTAGACCGTAAAAGTACCAGCGGTACGTATCATTTCCTAGAAAAGTCCTTAGTCTCATGGTTTAGCAAGAAACAAAATTCTGTAGCATTATCAACTACTGAGGCTGAGTATATCGTCGCAGGACGTTGCTGTGCTCAAATTTTATGGATGAAACAAATCCTAGAAGACTACAATCTGCACTACACTAAGATTCCTATTTACTGTGATAACACTAGCACTATTAAACTGACTAAGAACCCTGTATGTCACTCACGCACAAAATATATTAAAATTCGTCATCACTTTTTACGTGATCACGAACAACACGGGAACATCTGCCTAGAGTTTATTGACACAGATCATCAACTAGTAGACATTTTCACAAAACTACTGGCTGAAGACCGATTTAACGTTATGCGATGAGAGCTCGGCATACTTGAATTTTTAGATTTATAATGTAGTATGTCAATTAAATTTATTTTTATAACTCAAAACTTTGTAATTTATTAACGAAAATTATTTTGGGTACAAGCCGAAAGGGTCATTCTGTCATACAGGTGTAAATAGCCTGAAGCGACACGGTGCACTAATCTTCGGACTACCGCTAGCTGGGATCCGACCCCTACATCTAACCCAAAGTAATAGAAGTTATTAAATGAAGAAGTATAATAGTTATAAATTCAAATTTTAAACAAATACTGCATTTATGACATTGGAAATACAAGCAGCCGAACTCGGACCGAACTCTGACCGAGTTCAGACCGAGTTCGGTCGGCGCTGTGCGGATTTCCAGAACCGAACAGCCGGCCCTAGCTCTATATATTCTTTATCCGCCTTTTACTTTTATTCATCCTTCTACCGAAATTAATCCACAAAAACCCTATAGAGCTTCTCCTCCTCCTTCCTTTCGAGCTTTCTCGGAGTCGAGTGGGTTGTCCTCTCCGCCATCTTTATTCCTTTTTTAAGGTATTCTACTTCTTTCCTTCTCATCCATGGCACCTAAACACCAAAAGAGAAAGTTTGATTCCTCTCAAGCAGGATCATCCTCCTCTGACTATGTTCCCACAAATGTCTTCTGTCCAGCCCGTCCTACTGGATCTGATGATTACGACTTCGGACTCTTTTTCGATAGAGAATTTTCTGACCTTTGGTTTGACTCATTTTCGTGTCGTAAAATTTGTGCTGGAGCACGTGTTAACTTTAACATCTTTTCTGAATATGCTCCAACTTTTAATCGTCTCGGTTTTCGTAATTTTTTCGAAGTTGCTGAGAACATTTATGATAATGTTGTCCGTATGTTTTAATGCAATCTGCAAGTAAAAGATAACGGCAACTTCTATTCATGTGTAGCTGGACAGGAACTAGAGTTCAATACCACCGACATCAGTGAATATTTTTATGTTCCTGATGTAGGTGAAGCTTTAGTAGACATTCATCATGTTCAATTCCCTGAAGGTGTCACCCTTGATTCCTTCAAAGAACTTTTGTGTCATCCTAAACCTGTTCCTAGAAGAGTTTATTCCAAGCATCTAAATCAAAACTTCTATGAACTCCATAGGTTTATATTCTATGTTCTTCTTCCAAAGAAGGGATCTTCTGATGAGATTACCTTCATGGAATTGTCAGCCATGTACCACATTCACTTTGGTATTCCATTTTCTGTTCCGAAAACTGTTATGGCATGGATGCTTAACTGCAGAAATGCAGGACGCAACCTTGTCTACCCTATGCATTTGGCTTCTATCTTTAGGAGGTTTGAAATTGATCTTCAAACCTGTCCTTACTCCTCCACTGCCATTGAACTCAGTAGGTCTAGGTTATATCCTACTCCTCCTTTGCCTCTTGGTGCTGAGCCTGTTCACGATGATGATCTCGAGGCTCCTCCTGCTGCTGCTGCTGCTCCAGCTCCAGCTCTAGTTTTTGACCCTGGCTTCTATCAGTGCTTTGATGATTTCGTTGCCCTCTCAGCAAAACGACATCAAGGCTATCTTGATTCAGAGTTCCGTCATATCACCCAGGCTCAAATGTTGCGGAACAGCATTGCCGATCTTCACTGGAGTCTCTCTCATGACCCCTCACATCCAGTTACCATACTTCATCACCCCAGCTTCCCCGGACCCATGTTCGATGATGAGATGACATTTTCTTACTTCGATCCTACTGCTGCATATTTTCCACCGGATGCTCCTGGAGGTGACGACACGTCGATGTGATGAGGACTTAAGCTAGTGGATTTTGGGTGGAGTCTGATAGATGATGATCTTATATTGTTTTTTATGTCTAAAATTTACAGTTAGACATTTATTAGCAATTGTGATGGTTGTATCTTTCATTTAGTATGACATTTCAGTATTCTACTACTAGTTATTTCTTTTATGCACTTAGTATTTGTGGCAATGTTGTTATTTGTGATTATCTCTCTAGTATTACTTTTTCTGTTTGATGAACATTGTTGGCTTCACACATTACGAGGGAGCCAAAGTTATTTTTTTACTGACAAAGGGGGAGAAAGAGCGTAATACCAAAAATCAACAATCAAAGAAAGAACACCACCATCATTTATTCTTTTTCAGGTATTTTTATTTTGTTCTATTTAGATATATTTTGGTATAGACTCAAGTTCGTCAATTATCAAAATAGGAAAGATTGTTGGCCCATTCCATGGTCACACCCGATTTTAATAATCGACATTAATTTAGGTCAATACACAAAATATACGAACTGCTGCTAATCATTTCAGGTCTTGTGAAATCAATATCAAAAAGCGTACTACTACATCAGCAAGCACGTAAATCATTATTCTGAAGCTTATTTTCATTGGAATCTAGTCCGAGTCATTTTTATAATTTATTATGTATTTTATCTTTATTGAGTCTAGGATATAAATTGTAAGATCGACTGGAAACTACTGGCTTAGGTTAATCATAGTCCACTTTCCTATACAGCTTACCCATCCATAGTCCACCTACCAAAAATTTTATTTCCCTGTTGCAACAAAATTCGACAAATGTCTTACATTTTTATTGAGACAGAACTCAAGCCGAGTTCGGTCCGAGTTCGGTCAGTTTGAATTTAAATATTTATTGCCTCCAAATCTACATGCAACGTTCATTTGTGAAATCTTTGCATCAGAACTCTGCCCGAATTCTGCCCGAGTTTGGTCCTCGAAAACACTTATAAATAGAAGAGAATTTCTCATTCCAAATCACTCAATCAATTCCATCTTCTCTTCTCTCTTCAATAAGTATTTTCATCCGATCAAAAGCTTTCATATCACACCTACACTTCTCTTAGCCAAAATCCAGTAATATCTATTTGATCTAGAGTCTTTTGGTTCTCAAGAGTTGTAAAGAGGTTGTTTAAAGTTCAGAAACTATCTCTGTTGTGGAGCCGATCGTGTGCTCGTCGCCAAGTACGGTGTTGTGAAGTTGGTCGTGCACTTGTCACCAAGCACGATGTTGTAAGAGACTGCAAGCTCTTAATTAGCTTATGCCTTAGTGGATTAACATCGAGCAAGAGTACTCGAGACTGGATTAGTACTCTCAGAGGGATACCAGTATACATCGCTGTGTCACTGAGTTTGACCTCTCTATCTCTTGCTATATTTATTTACTGTCTATTATTCACTGCCATAGTTATCTGTTTATAATTTTAAATTGGTGATTATTTTCTGCTGCACTCGCACTCACTCTATTCATCCCCCCTCTAGAGGTGCTCAACGTTCCTACATTGTTTTCTTTTGGAAGGCCAATTTTTTTAAATATATATTTTCAGTGTTATATAGAGAGCCTTGGTCCCCTCCCTACACCTCTGTTGTAGTTATAAAAAGATTTGAAATTAATTTTTTTACTTTTATTTTATAAACTACTAAAATTATTCATTTGCAATCTATCACATGAATAGAAGTTGCACTCTATCTCTCAATTTATTAAAATGCATTAACACATAATAATTTTGTAAATCATTGATTAATGTAACCATAAAATTAGCACTTGTTTACTATAGATTAATGATTATTGGCCTGCAAACATGGTTTAATAATTCTTCTGTTGCTGCAAAATGTGAGTTTTTCATGGATTATATTTAGCAAAGTACAATAGTTATTATTCTTCTAGGTATTTATATTGAGTTTTGTTTTTACGTACTGAAAGTTCTTTGAAAAAACTATTCTAGGGTTTTCTTAAAATCGATACTTATATTGAGTTAGGAATTCCCGAACTATCAGGAACCCAACTCCTAACCCAATCATGAAT
The DNA here is from genome assembly GCA_029216955.1 of Iris pallida. NCBI lineage: Eukaryota > Viridiplantae > Streptophyta > Magnoliopsida > Asparagales > Iridaceae > Iris > Iris pallida. The sequence continues at coordinate 8,893,292 of JANAVB010033011.1, read as the reverse complement.
GGTTTAATAAAACATAACATTAATCCATAGTTTGTCCAATCCATTCGAACATTAAAAAATCAACAATCACCAAAATAAAATGGTGTCCAACAATACCAAATCAAAGCAAAACATACCCTCAAACCAAAGTCAGACTCGTGACAAAGTCCAAACTTAAACCAAAAGGATAACAATCAGACTTGATAACATGACTAAATGTTTAGAACTCTTCCTTCTCCATTTTTATCTTTTTGAATGGAACCTTGGTTGTTGAAAAATCACCATCCCCACCGCTTGCCTCTCCTACACCTTCAAGATCCACAATCTTGCGGGTCTTCTAGCTAGTAGGTGTAATTTGATTGCATGAATCTCCATGGGCATCTCCAGTAATGGAATCCTTCAATATAAAAAATTGATTAGATTTCAAATTACTAAGTATGTAACAAAAAGTCTAAAAAAATAACAAAAACTCTAACAGACCTGTGTTACATCGATACTTTTGGTACATGCTTCAATCAAGACAGAAACAGAAGACATTTTGATGACACTATAAGTAGAGAATTCTTCTTTTAGGTTATATTCAGAAACTTTAACCTTGAAAATGTATTTGTTATTAACAAATACATTCAGTGCATCAGCAAAATTATCTATAACTTTATTCTAAAAATTAACAAAAACATAAAATGTACCAGCATACAAATAATACAAATAAAAAGTCACAAAACACCATATGTTTACAAAATCAAACCTTCATGAGTTCAGATTTGATTTGTGAAGAACTTTTTTCAATTATTCTAGATGCATCTTTTTCAAAGACAACAAATGAAGCAGAAGATGTTTCATCCATTACACGGAGCTGAACCTTGTAACCACAAAAAAATTACAAACTTAAATTTCTATGACAATCATAAAAAATTTGTACAAAAATCAAACTAATATTATTTGATTTTAATTCAACCAACCTTGGATTAACATACTTAACAAAGCCATCTTTCTCACACCAATATTTGTTTTCTTCTTTCTTGACTTTTTTTCCTACATTTAGGGCATGCATTGTAGAATCAGTTGTACTCTGTCTCAATGCTGAGTACAGTGGCAACAACAACACACACACATTCCTATAAATACAAACAAAGTCAGTAATAAAATGAAAAGTCTAAATTAAATGAAGAATTTAATTAAAGTAATATTATCAAACCAAAATACCGTTGTTGTCTCATGAAGTTCATCCGATGTTTTGGTCAAAGATATTGGAAAAGCCTCCTTATTAACATCAGTTTGATTGTTGTTTGTGAAATTACTAACCATGCTTGATCCTTCTTGATCACCTTAGACTACAAAAAATGTCATTAAACTAATAACAATCTATATTTTGTAAATTAATTACTTGTATACCATAAAAAACATAAAATAATGGAAGACTTGAGCTTGAGTTGTTAATACCATTGCCAAAATTCAACATGTCACGACTCGCACCCTGATCAGGGGCACGAGCACGTAGGTACGTCTAGCCTACGCCACAGAGTCGGCGGTAGAACGCTTTATAGGACAATTAGAAATATAACATCTAGATACAATATATAGAAATTTGTCATCTCCGTACGGAGGTATATAATCACAACTCAATCACAAGACATCTAGGGAAGATAAGCGAGAAATATGATAAGATATGATGGAAAATAGATAAACTGGAAATAGATGTAAAGTCACAACACAAGTTCAGAGTTTTAAACAACACAAATTCGAAATATAGAATATACTACAAGTCTCAAAGTACTAGCTGGAATACAGTCTAGACAAACCTAACTAGTCTAGGTCTAAGCAGGCGGTGCGTCCTCAATGGGCACCGGCTCCACAGGGATGTCCATGTCGTACTTACCGTCGATGCTAAACCCATAGAAGGTCGAGCAGTCAACATCTATATCATCTGTAAACATCAGGATATGAGCAAGTACAAATGCTAACAACAGTTCCATGTGAATTGACAAATTCTATAAGCGATAATTATAATAGAATACAAGATAAAATATCAAGACTGGAATATAAATAGGATATGTAAAACTGGATATCATGTTAGGATATGAAATACTGGAATATAAACAGTATAGAATATCTGATGTATAATATAAACATAAACAATGCCTTGAGATATTAAAGTGTTATGTGATCGGCTTGGAAAACTGGATCAGGATGTTCCATTCGATCGACTATCACAAAAAAACACAAGAAGGGTCTAGCCGGACAACATGGAAAGCGAGCACAAAAAATATAAGATTTCGCTACTCCCTACGTGTAGTGAGGGTGAAACAAGCACAAGAATAGTTACAGGAGAGGTATTGATCACATAACCTCTAATAACTTTCCATTTCTGAGTAGTATAATGGATCCGGACATAACACGTCATGACACAAGATTCAAAAGCAGGGGGCCAGCCCACTCCCAAATTGGTGTCTATACAAGTACAGAAAATAAGATCGAACAATGCACCCATATACCATAAAAGTCCAGGAATAACATCTCATGGCAGGATCCGACGTATACTAGTCCGTGTACCATCGTGTGAAGAATCAATTAAAATACTATAACTGAATCGAATATAGCAGATATCAAGATAATAAAAACTACCAGAGAATGTACTCGCTTGTGGACCTGAGCTTTCAATAAGAATCGATGTTCAAAGTGATGTCACAGACCTAAAGATGAGATATCATGAGTTAATTAGGGTTTGACAGTGAATGGCATGATATTCTAGGGTATGCTATGTAATCTAGGTCAAACTCAGTCAAACTAAGTCAAACTAGGTCACACTAGGTCACACTAACTCAAACTAGGTCAAACTAGGTCACACAAAATCAAACTAGGTCAAATTGGGTCAAAGGATGACTTTTAATTGACTTTTGGTCAACTGGTCAACCCTTGTCAACTCTTAGTCCAATATGGGTCAAATAAGGCTAATGGTTGACTCACAGTTGACTTTTGGTCAACTGCTCAACTCTGGTCAACTCCTAGTCCATTCTAGGTCCAATGTTGACTTGTAGTTGACTTTTAATCAAAACAGTCAACTATGGTAAAATATGGTCAACTCTGGTCTAAATATCCTATTCCAAACCTTTACCTACCAAGATACTATATACCTTGGTCATATTGGTATCCTAATACCAATACGGCCTTGGTAGGAATCCAATACCTTAACCTAGGTATATATACCTTAACTACCAAGATACCCATCCTAGATATCTAGTATCAACCCTAAGCTACTAGCTAACCAATATCTTACATCTAACCTTAGTATCTAGGTAACCATACCTTACCTTGAAGGTAAACCCAATACCTTGAAGGTAAACCCATTACCATACCTTGTAGGTAACCATTACCTCAAGGTAAAAGGTAAACTCAAAGTATCCTAAGATACCACCATAGTATCCAAAGATACCACTCTAGCATCTAACTTCTAACCACTACCTAACTTAGAAGCCAACATATAACAACTCTAACTAACTAGCTATCTTAGTAACATATCCTATTGTCTAACTAATAATACCTTATCTAACATATATCTATATCCTAAGATACTAGCTCTAACATATACTAACAAGGGGCTAACTAACTACTAACACATCTAACCCTCTAATAACAATAGAAACTAACTAACTACTAACACACTAACTCACTCTCATCCACACAAGCATGAAATGGGACCATTGGGACAATGAGGCAAAGTGGGATGCAAAGAGGGCAAATGGGGGCTAAAATGGGACTTGCAAACTGCTACCATTGCTGCTCCTATTGCAGCTATCACTGCTGCACAAGCAGCTGCTGCTGCTGTGCCTAATCTGCTGCTGCAGCTAGCCTAAACTGTTGCTATAGTTGGCTGCTACAAGCAGCCTAGTTGCTGATGCTGCTGTAGTTTCTAGATGGCTGCTGCCCTCCCCTCCCTCTCTTCTATATATGCACACACACACACACACACACACACACACACACACACACACACACACACACACACACACACACTCTCACAACACCTATCCCCTTCTAACACTCGCACAACCACATTCATCTCACCATCTCTTAACCCAAACTCACACACACAAGACACTAGACACACACACTACATAACACATATCCACATCTCTTACCCCCACTCCACAAACACATATCCACACACTCACATCTCACAAGCATAACCCTTCTCCACAACACATATCAAATCCTCAAATCCCTACACTCACAACACAACACACATCTAATATAAATATATATATATATATACAAAATAGTCCACTATATAAATAGAAACCAAATTGACATGTATACATATAAATATGACATTGTAGGCTAAGATACTTAGATACCATCATAGGCCTTCAAATCAAAACCAATCTAAACATCCTAACCATGGTTAATCTATCCTATAACAACTATGAATCTAAAATTAGAAGACAATATGGCCTATTAGGCATTAATATAAGCACATGGTGTGCCTCATTTGGAATCTCTCCATGGGGGATACCAAACCTATCCCAAATTCCTACTAAGGACTCCAAAAAGTCTCTAAAATAATTCCTAATGGTGGTTCATGCATGGAGTTGGTTTCTATGAATGCAAAACTATCAAAAATGAAAGGAAAGATGAATTAGAGAGAAGGTTTCACCTATTGGGAGTTGGATCCTAATGATTTAACCAAAGGACACGATTTTGACACGAGAACTCCTTGAAATTGGACTCCTCTCCTACCTTCTTGCTCCCCACTCCAAGCTTGCACCTTATCCTTGAGGGATTGAGAGGAATGGAGGAAGAAAGAGTAGATTTGGGAGATAAAATCCAAAGGGAAGCTCTCAAGTTTAGGGAATAACACTAAATGGAGAAAAGAGGCTACAATAAAATAAAAAGATGGAGGAATACTTACCCCTAGTGGCCAGCCATGTAAGGAGCCCTAGTTGGGTTGGTGAAATGTCTAAGTTGCCCCTCTCTAGTCTCCCTTTGGTTAATTAGGTGTATGTAAGGGTTTGGGGTCAAAAGGGTCAAGTTCTAATCTCTAAATGAACCAATCTAGTCATGTCGGATTAGCCTACTTATACTAGACTAAAAAGTTGGGTTTGTAGGCCATACGTAGCTAATAATTGGGTCTCGACTAGAGTCTAAGCTACCCGGACCACTAACACAAGTCAAAATTAGACGAAACTCAAACCCGACTAAACAAATCCCCAAATAACAATATTAATAAATAAATTTTTACAAAAATAATAGAATATAGAAAATGACAAATTGACCCTAAATTTTGAAAACTGGGAGTGACAAATCTGCCCTCTTTAAAATAATTTTGTCCTCGAAATTTAAGTTGGTTGTACTATTCTCTAGGTCAAACCCCCAACTGTCAAGGTCAGAACTTCCATCTAGCAGCACACAAGACCGTGGTCCTACTGGTCATGATTTTATAGTCTTAATAGGGTCACTATACTATCTAGCACATCATAAATCACATTCTAAAAGGTACTACTGAAACACACAATAATATAGAAAAAGGATTGAAGAAGAACAAAAGGACAGACCTGCCAACCCATCACCTGTAGCATCGGCCTCCTCGACCGTCAACGAAAAAGCCCTGCCTGGCCGGGTATATCCCTCTACAGGCACGAGGCATGACGTTGTACCACATGTGGCCTAACTCCACCTTCCTGCCCTTGGTATGGACACTGGCCAGGACGATGAAGGGTTAAAAGACATTCCTTAACCAGATGCTCCGTTGATCTACAGTGCAAGCACGCTCCTAGCCTCTTTCTGCATACCTCCCAAGTATGGCCTGACCTCCGACAGTAGGTACAGGTGGGAGCTGGCTGAAACTGCCTCTGATGCTGCTGCGGATCTTGTTGTACTGGAGCTCGTATCGTCGCATGAAACTGCTGAACCTGGGCCCTTATTAGGGTTTGGAACTGCTATTGTGGCGACTGAAAAGGTTGATACAGAAACTGGGGGCTCAAATGAATCATGTGGGTAGTAGGCTTTGAAATAACCTGTAGGCAACTCTAGAGGGGGGGTGAATAGAGTTTGTGTCGATAATCACAAAATAAAAATTAACTCTATATCACCTCCACAAAACAACTATCAAGATAGTAAATAAATCAGAGAGAAATGTAAAAGTAAATAAAGATCAAAAGAGCATACACAAACACAACAGTTTTAACCTGGTTTCCCTAGTGGAGGATTAGTCCAGGCCTGAGAACTCTAGCTCGGGATTAAAATCCACTATTTGTGAAATAGTGTACAACCACGTGCCTTTACTCAGAAGAGCACGCCAACTTCTTACAAACACGAGCCTTTGAAGCGCTCGCAACTTTAACTTCGCAGTGGCAAAAAATAGAATTTTCCAAGTGACTTCTTTTCAACTCTTGCACAAAAACTTCTAGCTGAATCGCACTTGAGCACCTTTGGGCTTAGGAAGTTTTGTGGCTAGTAGATTGGAAGAGTAAGGCTTAGGTAGTATAAGGCTTAGATGATTGAGAATGAAAGATAGAATGATGATATGAAATGAGAGAAATCAAGCCTTATATATACTACTCTGGGGAGACAGAGTTCGGCCCAAATTCTGCCCCAAGAATTCAAATTTTTGAACATTGGACAGCTTGTACCAAGCAGACCCTAAAAATTAGGGTGCTGAAAATCAGGAGACAGAGTTCAGCCCGAACTCTGCCTCCTAGGTGGCAGAATGGCCTTTGGGTCTTGTTTGGCTTGGTAGAGCTTGGGCTTGGTTCAGAAATTGGTCTGTTTGTATGGTATAGCTTGGAGAGATATGTCTAGGGGTTGAGATGACACAGTACGACTCAACGTACACATTATCCTAGACTCAATAAATTGAAAATTACAGACTTGGAACAAATAGGAAAACCAAGAGCGCTTTGATGACGCCTTTCTTCTGATATTTGAGCAGACCTGAAGACGTCTTTTTTCTTGATAGCAGACGTATTTCTTCTGATATCTGAATACCTTTCGGGGGCTTCGCACCCAAACCCCTGACGGGGGTCACTGCTCCCTCGACCCCTGTCCGCTGACCGGGCAGCGGAACCCCCAATGCGAGGCCCCGGATAGGTCGCTAGGCGGTTCAGAAAAATCTTTTTGTATGACGATGTCTTTGGTCCATCATTAGTTCTTCATTACATATGTCCTGGTTTCATCATGTTTGATCATGCTTACTGCATGTCTACAAATACATGTTAGGCGAGCAAAATATGTTGTACTACGATACAAGCATGGCAATATGATATAGGACAATTAGGACAATGCCAAGTTTAAGTAGTAATATGATAATGAGTATATGAATATTAGTGACATCATTATGTTAAACTTAATTGATTAGCCATATTCAGAAATACGATATAATCATTGGGCTAATAGGCTTAATGTGGGTCATGTCCATATTTTGGGTCGACAAGTTTGGGTCGAACTGGTGTCCCCAATTCGAGTCGAAAATAAAAGTGACTTCGTGGGGTGAATCATGATTGGGTCTTGGGTTAGAAAAGTTGTACGATAAAAATGAAGCACAAGATGGTGTTTCTGAGTGGAACATGAAGGTCATTGGTGTAGGGTATCTTGACTAGATGATGCACGTGAAGTTGGTTTTGAGAAAACAACTAGTCTTGTGCTCCTAAATTAAAAGTCATGGTAAAGTATATATGATAATCATAAAAAAAAGTAGGAATAGTCAAATGGCTTAAATTGATCCGAAAGTTGTGCGATACAAATATAGTATAAGAAAATAAGTTTGAGTAGGATATGATATATCAAAATGAAGATAACCTTGTCTACTACAAACTCATGAAGAAAGTTTTCAGAGATTGACATCTCTGATGCTCCAGAAATCAAAGTCATAGAAAGAACATTCGTCTATCTAGAATACTCTCCCTAGGGTGTCTACCAAAGTCTTGACACTGTCTACACAAGGCGCTAACTCCTCTGTTTGATACTTGGATGGTACCCCTATACTAGGTTGCCCATACCTCTTCTACAATTAGTCACTAAACTGTTGGTGCCTAAACTTCTATAACACTCGAGATACTTCGTCTCTAGCTACTAGGTACTCCTTCTATTCTGGTTCCTGGTGCAACTCCTACCTTAACACTTATTGATTACCCTAGTATTCTCATCTATATCTAATTATCAAAAGTCATATACAGTTACTTTCTAACCATACTCTAAACTATTAACACGATCCTTAAGGACATAGACCAATTGTAAGTCACCAAGCCATCACACTACGAAGAACCTATAATAAAATGAGACTCTACTAGGACCTGGACTAAAGAACTGAAAGTATCCCTACTCCTAAGCTAATTAATGATGGAACATAATATATAATAATAGAAGTGAAATGATAGAGGTGGCATGTTAGAACCCTTCTCAAGATACAATCTGATAATCATACGCGTCGGTCCAAAATTATGATACTCAGAATCCTCGCCATGCCAGTAAGCAATGCTGCGATAAACGATAGATTCCATAACTGGATATGTACCTCTACAATCATGTCGTCTGGAATCCTCGCTATGCCGACTAGTATAGCTGCGAGAAATTCCAAATCTCATAACCAAGATATGCACATCCGAAGTCAAGTCTCTAGGTTTCTGCCACGCCGGCTAATATAGCTGCGATAAACTCCAGGTTACATAACCAAGTAGACGCTTTACCTTTCCTGTTATTCTTGTCAACATATGTTATCAGAGGATACCCTAACTCAGGCCATAACATTCATCACGATATGAAAAATCAAAATCAGCGATGATCCATCAAAATCAAATTCGATAACGAGGAGCAAGGGTGAACAGAAACAAGAGGAAGGAAATTCAAATTAAAGTTCAAACAAGATTCTCAAGGGTCGTCCCAGAAATCTCTCAGAAGTCCTAACTGTGATTGAGTAACTCCTATCATAACCTAGAACCTATATCCTAACTGCAGGCTCGTAATTAGCACTCTAAGTCGAGCACCATTACGAAATTGCACTACTTACGACACTGATCTGCATGGGCCACCACAAAAATATGTCACGACACGCACCCTGATCAGGGGCACAAGTACGTGGGTACGTTCAGCCTATGCCGCAGAGTTGGCGATAGAACGCTGTATAGGTCAAGTAGAAATGTAACATCTAGACACAACATATATAAACCTATCATCTCCGCGTGGAGGTATATAATCACAACTCAATCACAAGACATCTAGGAAAGATAAGCGAGAAATATGATAAAATATGATGGAAAATAGATAAAATGGAAATAGATGTAAAGTCACAACACAAGTTCAGAGTTTTAAACATAACAAAAATCTCAAATATAGAATATACTACAAGTCTCAAAGTACTAGCTGGAACGCAGTCCAGACAAACCAAACTAGTCTAGGTCTAAGTAGGTGGTGCATCCTCAATGGGCACCGGCTCCACAGGGATGTCCATGTCGTACTCACCGTCTATGCCAAACCCATAGAAGGTCGAGCAGTCAGTATCTATATCATCTGTAAACATCAACGGGGTTATCCTGTCAGGATATGAGCAAGTACAAATGCTAACAACAGTTCTATGTGAATTGACAAATTCTATAAGAGACAATTATAATGGAATACAAGATAAAATATTAAGACTGAAATATAAACAGGATATATAAAACTGGATATCATGTCAGGGTATAAAATACTGGAATATAAATAGTACAGAATATCTGATGTATAATGTAAACAGAAACAGTATCTTAAAATATTAGAGCGTTATGTGATCGGCTTGGAAAATTGGATAAGGATGTTCCATTCGACCGATTATCACAAGAAAAACACAAGAAGGGTCTAGCCAGACAACATGAAAAGTGAGCACAACAAATATAAGATCTCGCTACACCCTACGTGTAGTGAGGGTGAAACAAGCACAAGAATAGTTACAGGAGGGGTATTGATCACATAACATCTAATAACTCCCTATCCTCGAGTAGTATAATGGATCCGGACATAACACGTCATGACACAGGATTCAAAAACAGGGGGCCAGCCCACTCCCAAATCGGTATCTATACAAGTACAGGAAATAAGATCGAACAATGCACCCATATACCTACAGGAAAGTCCAGGAATAACATCTCATGACAGGATCCGACGTATACTAGTCCGTGTACCATCATGTCGGGAATCAAGTAAATCACTACAACTAAATCGGATATAGCAAATATCAAGACAATAAAAACTATCAGAGAATGTACTCGCCTGCGGTCCTGAGCTGTCAATGAGAATCGATGCTCAGAGTGATGTCACAGACCTAAAGATGAAATATCATGAGTTAATTAGTGTTTGACAGTAAATAACATAATATTCTAGTATATGCTATGTAATCTAGGTCAAAGTCAGTCAAACTAGGTCACACTAAGTCAAACTAGGTCAAACTAGGTCACATAGAGTCAATCTAAGTCAAACTAGGTTACACAAAGTCAAACTAGGTCAAAGGTTAACTTTCAGTTGACTTTTTGTCAACTGATCAACTCTGGTCAACTCCTAGTCCAATCTAGGTTAAACAAGGCTAATGGTTGACTCACAGTTGACTTTTGGTCAACTGGTCAACTCTAGTCAACTCCTAGTCCATTCTAGGTCCAATGTTGACTTGTAGTTGACTTTTAATCAAAACAGTCAACTATGGTGAAACATGGTCAACTCTAGTCTAAATATCCTATTCCAAACCTTTATCTACCAAGATACTATATACCTTGGTCATATTGGTATCCTAATACCAATACCTTGGTTGGAATCCAATACCTTAACCTAGGTAAATATATACCTTAACTACCAAGATACCCATCACTACAAGAAAATGTAGTATTTACGGCGCGCAATTTACGGTGTGCAGTTGCTGCGCGTTGTAAATGATACTCAATTACGGCGTACAAATATGCATGCCGTAAAGTAGTTATTTTTTGTCTTTTTACGGCGTGTTTGACATGCACGCCGTAATTGAATACTCAATTATGGCATGCATTTTTGCGTGTTGTAATTGAACACTCATTTACGGCATGCATTTTTGCGTGTTGTGATTGAACACTCTTTCACGACATGCATTGCTGCGTGTTGTAATTGAACACTCATTTAGGGCATGCAATTTTGTGCGTTGTGTTTCACCACTCATTTATGGCCCATATCTATGCATGTTGTAATTGCCCCCTCAAAAATTAGGATCGGCTATAGCTGGTTCCCCTTTAAGTTTTTATTTCCCCCCTTAAGTTTATTTTTCCCCTTAATATTTTAATTCCCTCCTTAAGTTTATTTTGTTTCCCCCCCTTAAGTTTTATTTCCCCCCATAGGATCGGCTATATAGCCTTCAGTTTATTTTCCCTCTTAATAGGATCGGCTTAATAGGGTTCGGCTGCTGGTGTTTTAGGGATCGGCCCCCATTTTGCTCCTTCGGAAGATGAATTGGGAGACACCGCAAGAACATGGGAGCCTTCTTTCCTTTGGAGTCGTAGTCGATCTAGGGTTTGTCTAATTGCTCTCCTTTGATTTGATTTTGTAGCTAAATCTAGGGTTTGTCCAATTGTTTCACATGGTAGAAGCTAAATTTAGGGTTTGTTCTCTTCTTCTTCTTCTTATATCACCAGATTCGACTGTGCTTGTTGGGGATCGGCTGTGAATGTTTGTGGGAGATCTCCAGGTTGTTTTCTTGTTTTTTTTCCTTTTATTTCTTAGCTACCATATTTTTTCTCTTTGTTTCAACTGTTGTCATCTTCATTATCGGAAGCAATAAATATCTGGTTAACGCCAGGAAACTTGGGAGTGCAGCATCTTTTTGATGTTAAGTATGTCTATGATGTTTTTTTAATATCAAAAGGAATTCTGTTCAGACCCACAATTGATCAATATTTTTATATAAACTTGTGTAAAAATTGCTTGAGTTCCATTGTCGGAAGATCCGAAGCATCGTAATTATAAAGAACATTCTAAGGTTGCTTCTTTAGTAGGTAACAAAATCATATCATCATGTGAGGGTAAAAATATATGCTATAATGAAGCAATTGACAAGAACACATGGCAGAAAAGGATTCATGGGAATATGTTGGTTGGTTAGAGCTTGTTCATACTTCATTGTAAAACTGAAAATGAAACATCAAAAAAAGAAGCCACAAAGTTGGGACACTAACCTGATTGTATGGATTCATCTGAATATTGTGCTTGTGTCAGTTCATTTTGATTATGCACTTTGATATGTAATTTACCACTGAATCAAGAATTTGCATCCTACCTAATATCAACAGTCATAATAATATCTTCTGGGGTTTGACCTGCATTCGTGTTGTCATTTTATCCTACTTTTAGCTGCAGTTACTTTGTAGTCATAAGTGACTTGCAGCTTTGTGCTCGAGTACTTTCTCTACTTTCAGAAGAAAAAAAGGATTAATCTTGAGTTTGTGATACCATATACACATTTGTGACACCATTATGTGGAAGGTTAATTCAAGTGTAGATATATTCAACAATTTGTGGAGAATCAAGTTGTGTATGAACAGAACTGGATAAAGCATTTTACCTGCATTTGAATAGCAATTTCAACTCTATTACCAGGCCTACATAATATGCGTGTTTCTTGACTTATATGATGAGTGATCAGTTTTATTTTTCTGTAATCTACAAAAGCCAATGTGATACCTTTTTTACCATTGATAATCTGTTTGTTTTAGTTCTTGTTCCTTTTGATACAGAAATGCTGAATGTGAAATCCTTTTGGTGCAAGTTAATTCCTATAGGAAGTTAATTCCTATTGATACAGAAATGCAAGTTAATTCCTTTTGGTGAAATCCTTTTGGTGCAAGTTTATTCCTTTTGATACAGAAATGCTGAATGTGAAATCCTTTTGAATGTGAAATCCTTCTTTACCATTGATAATCTACAAAGTTACTGAGTGTTCTCGTGCTGGTTTTGTCCTAGTTGTGGGAAGTTTCAATTTTTTTGTTGCATTCCAAATGACCCCTCAGTTCGTATAGGTTCAGATATGTTCTGGAAGTATATGATAATTTATAGGAAACATCATAAACCAATCACTGAAGTATTTTCTTTGTGAAATTTACCTGTGAAATTAAAGCTGCATATTTTGTTGAAATCAGATCATAGATCAAAGCTGCAGATTTATATTATTGATTCCTGTACTCTTAGAAATATATGTTTTTTTTTTCTTTTGCGTATGAAAATATGTCTCGGACTATATTTCATCAAATCAGAGCATAGATTAGTTTTTTTTAAATTTCTTTCTTTTACGTGTTAATTTTTGTCATTATTGTGTAAATTGATTTTTTGGGTTATTTTGTCAAATTTGCATACCAGGTTACAAATACTAGGTTCTTTTTTATTTTTACATAACTCAATAATTATAGCATTATAGGTTAAATTATTATTTATGTCCCTTTCTTCTTTTTTTTGTGCAATTTGCATGAAATAGGAATTAGTAATAGAACAAGTTGAGTTACTTCAGTGATTGGTTTATGATGTTTCATATGCTTCATCTTTAGAATTTTCATTGAAATATTTAAATTGTTTGCATGTATAATGCACCAACAGGCATTTTATTTATATGAATTTATGTACAAAAAGGGTTACTGATGGACACCTTATAGTAGTTTCCAAGTAGGGTCATGATACTTCTCATCATGGAATGGTTATGATCCCGTAAAGAACACAAGTGCATACTCAGATGGACACATGAATTGTGTTGGAACACAGGTGGACATGATGAATTGTAGGGTGAAGTGCCCTAAATATCATAGCTTTTATGTAATCATAAGTTTGTATGAAGGAGTGCCCTAAATATAATAGCTTTTATCTGATCGTAAGATTCTTACATTTTGGAGGCTTATAATGGTTATTTTCTGATATGTCGCAGGCATAAATCAGTTACTGTTTGTTGGGTCGATCGGTTGTACGTGTTTGTTGGAGATCTCCAGGTTGCTTTCTTGTTTTGTTTCCTTTCATTTCTTAGCTACCATATTTATTATTATTATTATCATTTTTTATTATCTTGAAAAATATATTTGTAGAACTCTCTATTAAAGATAAGGAGGATTCCCAAGGAAAATAGAACATCATAGATAAAAGTTGGATACATCTTTCAAGGTTATTTTAAAAACCTCTAAACTATATAATCGTATGAATATACATACTGTGTCGTTTCGTTTCTTTGTAAAAAAAAAAGATTGATTTTTTCCTTCTTCTCATTTTTTTTCTTGATCTTTAGAACTTGTAAAGCCTATCATGATGGTGCAAGGAGATTTGTGGATATGGTTCAAGCAAGTAAGGTGGATCTACAAAAGACTCAATGCCCTTGCAGTCGTTGTATGAACCTACAATACCATAGTTTTGATACCGTATATGATCACTTGATTATAAATGGTATGCATACTCGTTACACTATATGGATCTTTCATGGAGAAAAGCTGAATACATTAGAAGATAAAAATTTAGAGTTTTCGGAGACCTATAACATGTACAAAGATGCACTTTATGCTGATGATGATATTATGGAACCTACAGATGAAAGAATAGAGCCTGATTTGAAAGATTTAGTGGAGGAGGCGGAACTTCCTTTATATTCGGGTTGTACCATCACAAAGATGTCTGCTACGTTTATTTTATACAAGTATAAAGCTAGGTATAGCCTATCTGATACTGGTTTTGATGAACTTCTTGACATCATTCGGGATTTGCTACCAAATGATAACATACTTTCAAATTCATTATACTCTATGAAAAAGTTTCTCAAGGCATTTGATTTAGGGTATGAGAAGATACATGCTTGTGTGAATGACTGTTGTTTATTTAGAAAGAATTTAGAACATATGGAGACGTGTCCAAAATGTGGTGAATCACGATGGAAGGTTAATAAGCATACTCAAAAGGTTCATAAAGGAATTCCTGCAAAGGTCTTGCGGTACTTTCCAATCATACCTCGGTTTAGGAGAATGTTTAAGTCATCTGAAAAGGCAGAACAATTAACATGGCATTACAATAACACTAGCCAGGATGGCATGATGCGCCATCCATTTGACTCGTTTGCATGGAAGAAGATTGATAGTAAATTTCCAACTTTTGCATCAGATCCTCGTAATCTTCGGCTTGGTCTTTCTTCCGATGGATTTAACTCCTTTGGTGATCTTAGTTCAAGATATAGTTGTTGGCCTGTGATTTTGGTTACCTATAATCTCCTTCCTTCTTTATGCATGTCTAAAGAAAATTTAATGTTGTCATTACTTATCCCAGGTCCGAAACAACCAGGAAATGATATAGATGTATATTTGGAACCACTTATAGAAGATTTAAAAGAATTATTTGTCAACGGAGTTAGTGTGTACGATGCATTCACTAAGACCACATTTACTTTGAGAGCTATCTTGATGTGGACAATAAATCATTTTCCAGCGTATGAAAATTTATCAGGATATTCTACAAAGGGTAAGAAGGCATGTCCCGTTTGTGGTGTTAACACCAAAATAAGCCTTTTGGAACGGAGGAATTCCGTTCCAAATAATTTTTGGAACGCCCATATTGTGTGCCTATTTTTGGGCTGCCAAATTCCTTTGAACGGAACTAAAGCGTTCCAATAAACGGATTTTGGAACGGAATTAAAGCGTTCCAATAAACGCATATTGGAACGGAATAAAAGCGTTCCAATATATGCATATTGGAACGCTTTAGTTATGTTCCAAATTTGGAACACAACATTTGCGTGCCTAATAAAGTGTTTCATGCTAGTTTCTACTACGTTAATTGGAACGGCAAAAAAATGTTCCAATGTTGGAACACCATAAATGTGTTCCTAACAAAGCGTTTTAGAATATATATATTTCCCATTCACAGTAACGACTAAAAAGTGTTCCTGTAGCAAAGCGTTCCTAACCAAAATATTCAAAAAAAAAATTTGCACCAATTAGTAGAATGGCTAAAAATCGTTTGATATTTTGAAGGACATAAATTCTGTTCCTACTTCAGGAAAAAAAATCTAAATAACAAAGAACATATTATAATATAAGTGGTTATGCTACATTTCAAGAAAATCTAAGAAAGTTTGTAACAAAGTAACAATTGACAATATGTTGCAATCTTAAGATTTTAATGTAACTCATTTAAACGAAAGTAAATGAACTTCCGACCACAGCACGTACAAGTACATACAAAATAGTTCATGTTAAAGCTACATTGTTAATACAACTTTACTAAAATATCATGCTAAAGTAATGTTCGAGATATGTGAAAACACTTTGAGCAGCACAGACTAATCTCTTCTCTGACACTTGACGTTCTTGTTAGTAATCGAAGGCCTGGAACGGAGATTACCGATTAAGCAAAAATGTGATAACCTGCAGACATTTCAAATATTGTTTAAAATCATGACAAAATAATTTGACCACAAAAACTTATTCATTTAATGAGACACACAAAGAAAAGAAAATAATGCCAAAATTGGGGATATTATCCCCTAGAGAGTTTAGTAAATGCCACTCTAATTAGAAGCAGTAATTAGAGCTCGACTTAGCCAGTTCTCTTTCTCAATAAATTAAGTAGTAACACTTTACCTGGATATCCGGACGACTTCTTTGTATGTCCCAATTTCTTCTAAAGGAATCATAATTTTAATCACTAAAGGTCCTACGAAACAAAATAGCTATATTAGACATTAAGGATAGTAAAAAACTAAAAATATGCATGCAAAATGAATTCTATCTAAGCGATCATAATTGAAAATGAGAAACAAGTTACTAGTATTGCTATTTATTAAGATATCAATTTTGTAGGAAAGAAGTCTTGTTCCATAGTCACATCATGAGATCAATCGACAAACAAACAAACAAGAAAGGTAAGCAATTCATGTATTTTTAATCATTGAAAAAGTATCATAAGAAAAATACTCACAAATTAATGCTTCCATAAATTTGATGTGTGATTTGGGCCACACAAAAAATTCGCCAACTCCTACTTCTTTAATTGTTTTTGCATCGGGAGTTTCTTTGTAGAGCTTCGCGAAAAAAATCTTTCGGACAGACATGCTCACCTTCATTTCATATTGAGGGTCTAGTTGATAATTATGACAATTACCTCGATGTATTGGATCAACTACTTCTTTTGCAACTGCAACACAATTCCAATTCCAATCAAACAATTCACACAACCTTGCCGTGGGAGTTGGTTCAATGCTTGCCGAAGTCGTTGAATCCTTTTCCCTTTCGCCCAAAGATGGCCCACGTGCATTGTTTATCATCATTGGAGGCATGGGTATTGATTTCCCAATAGTTGCTTGCAGTTGTTGGAGCACGGGTGTTGATGTCCCATCTGCCTGGGACATAGGAATGGGTGATGATGACCCACCTGCATGGGGCATAGGCACGTGTGTTGATGACCCACCAGTAGATTGGGGAATAGTTGCTGGTGGCCCACCAATCTGTGACTGTGGTACAATAAAAAAATTAAGAATATGAATTTTCATATTATGATAGGCATGTAGTTATTATCTTTTATACTTTCATATAAGAAGTTGGTTATCTCACCTTACAATAATCAAAAATAAAGTTAACCTTTGTCTGCATCTCATCAACCTTCTTTTTCAGACCCTCCCTCTCGCCTTTTTCCTCTGTGTACATGATATGAGCATGAAGGGTAGCATCATACTTTCTCTTAGAAACAAAGCTCCCAACACCTGGCAATCCTTTCACTTTCTTGCCAAACACTTGAGTCAAAGGATCATTATCAATTGATAGAGGGTGAACGCTATTGTTGTCGCTTTCACTTTGTGTGGATTCAGCAAGTTTCTCTTTGACTAATTTCTGTAATATCATTTGTAAGAAAAGCTAACATTAAATTAAATGCAAGGTGATAACAAAGTTTTAGGTGACCTCACCATAAATGGTTCAGCAGTAGGTAGCGTAGTTCTATCCTTTCTCGTATGAGTTTCTATCCACACTTGAGTCCGTGTAATAGGGATAGTAGGATCTTCCCGCTTTGCCTTCTGGATAAATCATGGATTAGTTTTGAGGCGTAAGCTTAAAATTGGAAATACAAAAATTATAACATGCTAATGTTGGTTCTAGAAGAAATTACCATCTCATACTCTACCATTGCACTGCTCTTACGACCCCCAGTATGGCCATACACACTATGTTTTCTACTTTCAACGGCCATAGCTCTTCTTTTTAGTTGTTTATCATCAACCTCATTGATACAAAATTGCTCCCAGTCTTCCTTTCTAATCCCATTTGGAATAGCCATCATTTTCGCCTCCAAATTTGGTTGCTTATCCAAATGATCCTTTCTCAATGTATGCTTTAGCTTCCGGAACGCATCTGGCATTGATCTTTCAACATCTTTCCTGAGATAACCTGGGATATCAAATTCTGCCTGCAATTAAAATGCTTTATTAAAAGAGAAATAAAGATATGTCAACTACAAACTTTCTGAAGGATGATAATGGCACTAACATGCCTTCTATAGACAATAGAATTCATAAGCATTTCAGATATTATTATATTAACAAAATATAGCAGCTAACAGAAGAAACCAGCTATGTCATGCATTTCCGGAATAATACAGAAAATATAGAAAGCAAGAGAAATTTACACCATTAGGCATCAAACAAATATAGTTTCTTTTAATTCAAGATCTGTAGGATAGTTGGTATTTGGATACGAGGATGGGAAGAATTTCCAACATCTTAAGTTCCCATCAGTAGACAAATTCCAACTTGAGCCATGAAAAGGCCATGTAGAGATCAACAAAGGATCATCTGTAGTAACAGTTTGATCCAAATGTACATATTAACTAAAAAGAAAGCAGTAGATACAGTGCAACTAAATATGTCTGATCTGGGTATAAAATCAGTATTGAGATCTTAAAACGTATGTTGTAAAATTACTTAATTTGAATATATAAGAGGTTGAGGAATAATAGTTAATCAGATGCTCCAAGGAAGTCCATATCCAAACTGATCATTCTGATATGGACATGCAGTTAGAGATGAATCTAAACAAAAGGCCAATATGATAATATTCCTCACAGAGAAGCACATCGTGTCTTTGTCACACATGAAACAAGTGGTTAAATTGTCTACCATTAACTTAGATTCCTTACTCACGATAACTCTTCTCAGTTTAATATTCCTTCCGAAGCTAAACCAGATCAAGATCATACTCCTCTGTTAATATGCTTTCCTTTGTATCAAAACCTTCAGCCTTCTGCTTCAACAAGTTGGACAAAAGTACACTAAAGGTGCGTGTAGATACTAGAGAGTATCAGAATTTGAAAAAAAAAACTATGACATTAATCATGAAGAGTTTATAGACAATAAAATTTACAGGAAGAACCAATGCAAGGTGTAGAGACTAGAGAGTAGAAACAAATATCGTCTTCAACATTTTATTTCTCTTTACAGGAAGAACCAATACAGGAAGAACCAATGCCTTTATTGCATTTTGCATTATCGTCTTCAACATTTTATTTCTCTTCAACATTTGCATATGAATGCATTTTATTTCTCATTTCAGCAGTATGATCCGTAAAGGATAATTATCATTCTATAATATATCACTTTTACTCTTTAGAGCTTTTGTTTGCTTGCAGTGGATTGGAATCCATAATTGATCCATCAAGTTGATACGATTCACGGGGATGAAATCATGTAAACTCCAATTTCATGTGCTTGGTTGTCGCATACTACAATAGAGAATTCTAAATCCAATTCTTTCCATGTTTACTTGGTTTGAATTGTGGAGTGGACACCTTCATCTTTCCATTTGAGAGGTCTAACATCCATGAGTAAATAAAGTTTGATCAGGTACAACCACATTTTGTTTTGAGAGGTAAAGTTGCTATAGGAGTTTAAGCAATAGAACAAATGGCAACTTTTCATTTTGACCAGGTCCTGAAGAGACTAAAACAGCTGTAAAATTGTGTCAAATGTGGATTTAAGCAATAGAACAAATGGCAACTTTTCGAGACTGGAGCAAGCCAGAAGGGAGAGAAATGCACTACTATAAGCAAAAGATGAAAATAATTTGATACTCCTGCATTGAGAAATATTCAGTAAAAACATTTACGTTGACAAAGGGTTCACAAGTTAAATTCTAGGATTATCCTCAATTGGTTATGCACATACTCTATTACAGTAGTGCATATGTCATCTCACTCGAAGCACAATTCACATACTCTATTACAGTAGCTTATACATAAAAAGGTAGAAATGTGCTGCAACTAATTTGGAAATGTAGAGAATACATGTATGTGCAGTGAATGAATGGCAATGAACACAAGCAAAACCGAAACAATGTATAGGAGTATAAGTCTGGTGTGAACCACTGCTCCATATATCTGATCAATATCTTCCCTACATTCTTATATGTAATATGTATATCCCCATCTAAAGTATAGGTAATGAGAGGGATTTGATAAAGCCTTGGATCCACATGCTAACATATTAGGATACATCACTGTGCTCTAAAGATGTACTGGCCTATCCCTCAGATATGCCTGCCAAGAGCAGCCACACTTCTTTCCTTCCTCTGACCAATGGCCAAATTTGATAAAGCCTTGGATCCATATTAGAATAACAGAGAAGTACCAAAGCAAACTTTAAAAACCAGTTTAAGTACCAAAGCAAACATTGAACACCAGTTTTAACCAAATTTGAAACATAAAATAAATCAATTAGGTTTTGAACATGTTTTAACATTAAAACCAGTTTTAACCAAATTCGAGGAGACTGAACTTAGGAACTAAATCAATGGCATCAATGATGACTCCAAGATGGTTAACATAGTAAGTTAATTGAGTCATACATTAAGTCAAGACTGTTACTCAAGGAGGTCACATGAGGGCTGACCAAGACAGGTGCAGGACATGTAATGTATGACCTGTACAAGAAGGCAGAACAAATTTGAAATACGTATATCCCCACCAGTTTTAAGTACTAAACCAAATTTGAAACATAGGCCGATTGGCCTATCCCTCAGATATGTAATACGTATATCCCCACCAGTTTTAAGTACTAAACCAAATTTGAAACATAGGCCAATTGGCCTATCCCTCAAATATGCTGCCAAGAGCAGCCACACTTCTTTCCTTCCTCTGTGCAGGCATGTATCAATGGGAGATACCAGTGGGTATCTTGAGGGATTTGTGTGCAGTCAAGGGCAGTGTGGTGTGGGTGTGTATATGAGAGCATAAGTATAAATTCTAGACATTGAACTGAAAAACTGAACATCAAGACTTTACTGAAAACATAAACAATATAACAGTAATAGAAAAGTAATAGAATGTTCGTTATTCTCACCACTATCTCATTCCAAACATCATCCTTGTAGGTCTTAGGTACCTGTAGCCAACTTATATACCTGATAGGCACATATGTCTTCACGTATTTACCAACTTGACTCTTAAAGTGAGTTGCGTTGGGTCCAACTGCTTGTCCAAGATGATTAAATTCAATGCTCTTCTTAGATGTTGACTTTTTATTGACTTCCATTGATATGGGATCTTCTTCCTACTGGTTAGATGTGTCGGCAACACTCGAAGACATCGTGCAATGAAAGAAAGTCTGTTTATTCATTCAAGGACAACTTTGTATCATGTTTATTCATAGAAGCATTAAAATAAAAAAATTACTATGATGATACCAAATAATGCATATAAAAGAATCACGCTATCAAAGTCATTACGAATGTATACAAAAAACATCGAAGATATGTAAGTAATTTGGATATCCGGGTCATTACCATAACAAAAAGTTATCCTTGTCATTGAAAGTTGCATATATAAAATAAAGTCAGAGTACATTAGATTGTTGAAAACAAGAAAATTATAATTTGACCACAAAAAAGTCTGGAGTACAAAAGATTGACGTATGATTTAGTTCAATCATCGAACATCAACAAATTCCTCAAGTTGGGATTGTCGTTCAAACAAGATTGGTAGTCAGTTGGAATGTCTACTGCATCAACTTGTTTATTTAACCTTTTTGGAGTATTTATAACCACATACCACCCATCATTCTTTTGATCCTCGGAATAAAAAACTGATGTTGCTTCTTGAGCTAAAATGAATGGATCCTCCTCAACTCTTTCCTTATTCCTGAGCTTCTTCAAGTTTACCATCACTTGATTCCAAATTGGATCACACTTACAACCATTTTTAGAATCCTCCACTTTAACCCAATCACAATAGAACACAGTTTCTTTGAAATCGATATAGTCTAGCTCCAGTATGTCTCTAACGATTCCATAAAAGGTCATCTTCCCTTCCTTTAGGTTTTTGTCTTTTCTACTTGAAACAAAATTTGAATATGCTTCCATAGACACCCCACTATCTTGTGTTACCAAGCATTCATCGGAAGAACTTGGTGCAAATACAAAACCATTGACACGATATTTTTTGAATCGCATAGCTTTATGTTGTGGACCATTGGCTAATCTCCATAATGTTGTATTGGTTTGCCCTGCATCCAATAACTGCATAGAAAAAAAACTTAATTTGTGCACAAATACATAAGCACATGAAAAAAATGAGATATTACCTCATCACACAACCAAGGAATGAATTCCTTAGTTTTTGTTTTTTCTTTTGTTGAACCACCATTTCGATTCTGAGTGGAAATGGATTGCTCATATCGGTTGTACTTTCTACATGAATTACCAGACGTATGTCATGCATATATCCATATTATGGTATTATTATAATACTTATTATTTACGTCATGCACATTATTATGATTAAAAAACTTATTTAGCTTGTAGGAAAAGGCACACATACTCTTCCCATTCACTCAAGTCTGCAAGTCGATTGAGAACCCATCTACGCACTTGCTCAAACTGAACATGGTTGAGCTCCACAACTCCTCCTATTTCCAAGGGTTTCTCATCTGTGAAGTCAACACTCTCATCCAGCCAGTCTTCTCGACTGGACTTATGACCAAAAGCGCTCGATTTTGGCATATACTCCATGCAATATATTACAGATTCGTCTACAAGGTAAGCTTCAGCTATCGAACCTTCAATATATCGCTTATTAAGGACATATTCTTTGTAGCACTTCATCAATCTGTTGAAAAAAAGAATATATAATCTATATCACCTATAAATTAAAACTAAAAGTTAAATATAGAAGAAAATAATAAGAGTGTACCTTTCAAATGGATACATCCATCGAAATCCAACCGTCCCGCATGACAGGGCCTCATCAGCTAGATGAACCATTAAGTGCACACTTATAACAAAGAAGGAAGGCGGAAATTCTTTTTCAAGAATACACATTGCCTCAACCAATGCCTTCTTTGCTTGCCTAAGCTCTTCTTTATTGATCACCTTGGCACATAAAATTTTAAAAAATAAGCTAATCCTCTGAATTGCAATCCTTATGTCCCTGTCTTTATGAAAAGTATGTCTCAACAATACTGGAAGCAAGTGTTGCATAATCACATGATAGTCATGTGATTTGAGCTCCCTTAGTTCGGGAGGCTGGGTGGTGACACAATTACTCAAGTTAGAGGAGAATCCTGTAGGAAGTTTTAAATCTTTTAATGTTCGACAAAACTCTTCTTTTTCCTTCTTTGTCAAGGCATAAGATGCCTTTGGCATTGATGTTTTCCCCGTTTCTTCATCTTCAACTACCCACAACTTCTTATTTACCCCTAATTTTTTCATTTCTTTCCGACCTTGTATCCCATCCTTTGTTTTCTTTTTCACATCCATCAACATGTTCAATAAGTGGTCTGTGACATTCTTTTCAGTGTGCATAACGTCAATGTTGTGTCTCACTTCAAGAAACTTCCAGTAAGGCAAATCAAACAAAATAGACCTTCTGGACCATGGTGCTGCTTTAGTAGATGTCTCTTCTTCATTGTCATCTTCATATATCTTGCTTTCATGATTCCGGTTTTGCCTCTTACGCTTTCCACGAGTAGCTTGCTTCAATCTTGTCCTTTCATTATTTTCAAGAATTTTGGCTATCTTTTGTTCAACTTCTTCTCCAGACAATCTTTGTGGAGGAGGTCGTTGTTCGAGTATTTTGTTGAATCTTTTGTCACTCCTAAACTTGTGATCGGAGTTCAAGAATCGTCGATAGCCAGTGATAATATATTTTCGAAGAGTCTCCAAGCCGCATAGAGTCGATATCATCAGCACACACTGGACAAGCCTTATAACCATGAACAGTACAACCAGATAGATTCCCGTATGCAGGAAAATCATGGACCCCCCAAAACAACATCGCCTTCATTGTAAATGTGGTTTTGGTGAATGCATCCCACGTTGGTACGCCTATTAACCCATAGCTCTTTCAACTCTTCTACCAGAGGTTCTAGGAATATGTCAAAGTATTTTCCCGGTCCTTTGGGTCCTGAAATTAACAATGTTAGCAATGCGAACTCTCTTTTCATGCACAACGATGGAGGAAGATTTAACGGGGCTAAAATCACTGGCCAACAACTGTAATTGCTACTTAGAGTTCCATGTGGGTTGAAACCATCTGTTGATATTGCAAGTCGTAGGTTCCTAGCATCTGCAGCAAACTCTGGCCAATAAACTTTGACTGAATCCCATTGGCCTGAATCACAAGGATATCTCATTAGATTTCCATCACTCTTTGCCTTTTGGTGCCAAGTCACTTGCCTCTCCAATCCAAGGAATACTAAAGAATCTTTTTAGCCTCGGAATCAAGGGAAAGTATTTCATAAACTTTGCAGGTTCTTTCTTGAAATTCTTTTTTGTCTCTGTATCATTTTCAAACACAAGTTTATACCGACTCACTTCACATTTCGGACATATATGGAGATGTTTGTATTCCTTACGATATAGGATGCATCCATTCCTACATGCATGGATGGTTTCACATTCCATTCCCAATTCTTTAATCATGTTCTTCATATTAGGATAATTTTTTAGAAGATTGCAATTTTCTGTGAACAAGTCCTTTAGCCACTCTAGTAATGCCGTCACACTAGTGCCTGTCCACCCATACCGTGTCTTCAAATTTTGCAACTCAATAATGGTGGACAATATGGTTTTCCCCTTAGGGCAACCCGGATACAGAGGTTCTGATGCCATATCCATAAAGCTTTTGTGTTTTTTGCTCTCTTTCATCATAGGCTCAACAATTGTGTCATCGCCCTCGTCGTCTTCATTTGCTACACTCACGTCAACAGGTGAATGTCCAGCCTCTTGGTATGAATATTATATACATCGTCAATAAGATCCTCCAGTCTAGGCAAGTTTGATTCTTCAGTTGATGGTTCTTCAATTGGATTAGCCATTGTTGGTATGTTTCTTCCTAAATCTCTTGCCTTTTCTCCATGATGCTTCCATACCACGTAACTTTGGTACATGCCATTCTTCAACAAATGAAGGCTGATTTCATTGAGATCTATATGTCCCTTCGAATTCTTACAATGCTTACATGGGCATGGAAATTGTGTTTGTCCGGCTGCATTATCCTTAACAAAATTCACAAACTGTTGAACACCTTTGATATAACTTGTACCGCCCCTTTTGCTCATCCACGATTTGTCCAAATTCATTTTTATTTGTAGAATAGGTGCTCAATCCTACAAGATGTACAATCATTTACCAAGTGAAATTGAAAATAAAAGTAATATGAAATTGAAACTAAGAAAATTATTTCCTATTCTAATTTATCAGTGTTAATTGTTATTTTTATAAGCAAATAGAAATGTGGAAAAAAAATGTACAACTATAATGCAATTCATATTCATATATACAGTAATACTGTTATAGATTTACTATAATGGAAGAAAATGTGGAAAAAAATGTACAACTACAATGGAAGAAAAGTATTCATGTAGCTAAGCCTGTAACGACTGGGGTAAGGGTTTGGTAGTGGTATGGTGTTCAATCATCTACTGGAACAAGTATTATAAAAGCTAAGAAACTATGAAAATGATTCTGCTAAAAAAGGCTCAAGATAAATACAATGACAGAAAATCTAAAGAAAAGAAATAATAACGATTTTGAAATTTGGAAGAAACTAAATGGAAAGCTCCAGTTGAGAACTTTGGAAAAATCATCTACCTTGAGCAGTTGCACGATAGATGGAAGAAGCTGCTGTGAATCCTGAGACAGTACAAAAGGTGAATATCAAGCAAGAGTCCTAAGCAAGATTCTCTCTTCAGGAAACTGTCAAGAATGGTAAATCATCAGAAACAAAAATTTTAAATATTCTAGAAACTTGATGTCAACCCCTTGACCATTTTTTTTATTTATTTATTTATCCAGTTTATACCACTCACATTTTTGTCTAGTTACATATTTTTATGTTATTTTTTTTTGTTAAAGTTTAATAAAGGACCCAAAGGGAAATAAAAGAATTTCAGGGACCTAAATGATTAAGTTGAGATTTAAATCTCAACTGACGTTTAAACACTCATCTCAAACCGAGTTTTGAGTTCTTAAACTCTCAGATGATTTCAATTTAGAATTTAAATCTGTTACGTTTATACATATAGTTTGATGGCTATTGGGTGTTCGTAATAATGTCTATTGAGTATGGCTAGTAATATATATGCCATCATCTAGGAAATCCTGTATCATAGCAAGTAGGGGATCTCATGGGTGAGACCATTAACCTCTGATAACTGAAACATGTGACCACTAGGAAAACATACTAGAGTATTATGTGTAGGTGAGGTATAGTCCCTTTCTGAATGTGCTTTATGGCAGGGGGAAGTATCGAATACAGGATGGTTCAACGGCAGTCTAAAACTGCAAGGGGTTACAATCTTGAGATGTCGTGAACAACAGATGGATAGACCCGAGTGTGTGTTTTATGTGTTAGGATTATGCGTGAACCTCTGTGATCAGTGTGCAAGGGTGCACAAGTGGAAGCATTTTCAGTGAGGATGATGTGCATAGGCTTTCTGAATCTGGGAATCCAGTATATTTATGTCCTTCCCGAGTGTAGTAGGAAGGATGCAAATCTTGTGGGTTAATTTGGGAGATACCTACAATTTTGTACTCATACATAATGAACCTGAGTACTACTTGTGTACATCGGTGTACAAAAGTAGTCTGTTGTGCAAGAACTGCAGAGGGGTCTAATTAGGGGGCAGGCAGTTGCATTGCAACTGCAGTTTTTTTAGCAAGAGTATTGTACTGCAGGAACTAGCCAAGCATGGAGTACATGGTGCTCAGGTACTAGTGTGTGTAATGTGTGCCATGTGTATCAGAGATTAGGTAGCAGGTAGGTGGCAAACTGGGTAATAGCTGGGTAAAACAGACCAAGGCATCGGAGGAAAATTTGTAGGCAAACCCATAACAGGGAAATAGGTGTTGAGCAGTACAAGATCTGTGTAACCATGCATACCTGTGCATAGGTGGTGTTTTCCAGTGTGTAGTTGAAAGGGCAGTAGCAATGTTAGTTTACAGTTGTAGGAATATGTGTGGATATCATTAAAATCCGTACGTATGTGCAGGCACTTAGCTAATAAGGCAGGACGTTGCAACCAGGGGGTATCAGTCAGAATCGGGTATCATGTAGATGTCTGATACAAGTATAGGAGGTTGGGGGCTGGTTAGGTTGCGAGCTGAAGGGCCACAGGTATTTTTCGGTCAAAATTTAGTGCCATTCATGTGAACCTTAGAATAAAGTGCTAGCTCTTATGGTGCTGAGTTGTGCTCGTGAGTTGCTTTGTTGTCAAATGCTGCTCATTTTCGTGTTCATTTCCAATACTCTGTATTCTCAATTCTATATATATTCTCTTCCCTCTTCCAATGGGGAGGTGCCTGTGATGCAACCATTTGACAACAGGAAGAAGCTTAGAATGTGGATTATTTCCACATGGCAATGGGAATGCTTGTTTTGCATAGGCTAACAGTTTCAAGCATATGCATATGAATAGATGGGAGTAGCAGTAGATTGGTGGTTTTAGTTTCTTCTGTTTGCTCTATACTTTTGGTTTTAGGCCCTGATTCGGAGACCATTCCAGCAATTTCAGACCCATGTCCTCCCCTATCAACAAGTACCTTGTCTTGAATGTATACAGTTTCAAGAATTTCCTTTCACAGGCAATAGGTTAGATTGGGTATCCAGGATGTCAGGAGGTGGTGTATCATATGATAGGAACAAGGGGGGAGAGGGGTTGTGTGTAAGAATTGGAAAATTACTTATGAATGTGTGTGTTGAGTAGAGAAACAGTAATACGTGTGTGCATCTCTCATATCCTATGGGCAGCGTGGAAATTGCATTAGTCTAGGGCAGGTTATGTATCTGGATACGGGAGGGAGTATCAGGATTTCAGTATGGATTCGACTTGAACCAGAGCGTCGAGTTTTGATAAAACTGGTTATCAGATTTCAGTATTGTGGGTATCAAGTTCGATACCAGGACAAGGGAATGCCCTTGCTCTGTTATAGGATGGATAACAGGTAGCATAGGTTAAGGTTCCAGTCTAGTCAAGAACTAGTACCTGACCATACCAGGTTGTGTGCAGATCAAATCAGCCTTTTCAGTTTTACAGCTAGAACAGGGAGGGTAAGACAGTGTCGAGAAGATGGTGTCTGGATGAAGCAGGATGCATCCAAACTGAGGAATGGGTGAGGCTTGAGTGTTAGGAGCACATGGATACAAGGGTGTATTTTAGTTCCAGAAAATTCTGATAATATGGATTAGCCTCATTGGACTCCAGGATTAGTTGAATAGGAATATGGTTTTGACATTTATGACAGAACAGACCATGTTGGCCCAGACACTTGAATAATAATAAATCATAAGCAAGCTCAACTATGGCATAGGCCCAAACAGTAGAATTTGATGCAAGGAACAAGTATGTTGGTGTGTGCACAGAAAGAAAAACAACAATATGTATAGACAAGTAATCAAACATATGTGAGAGATAATTATAAGCATCTAAAGAAACAACTATGTTAATACTACCAAAGGTTTATAATGATTGTTAGCTGTTAGACAAGTAATCAATTTGCCAGCTCAGCCATGATCTCATTGGCCCAGCTTTATAATGATTGTTAGCTGTTAGTATTAGAGTATCAGTGAGTGTAACTGATTTACTTTTCTTGCCTATAAATAATGAAGGTAAGAAGAGAGAGTGAGGGCTATCAATTGAGAAGTATCAGGTCTAGTTTTCTAATTCTAGTGTAACCAAAAATTTTCCTTTACTATGAATAAAATAGAATTCTCCTTCTCCAATTAGTTTTCTTCCGTTAACCCTAGCTTTCCAGTTCCTTCGGTTGTCATCATGTCAAATGAAGCTCAATTACCCCCAATCCCTGGAGTTCTCGGAAGGGGATCCTATCAATTTCAGTTTGCATATGAAGTTTTTCTTTTTTGCTTCTTTTGGGACTTGAAACTTGTCCAAAACATGGTTGGAATTGATTTGATAAAAAAAGATTATATTGAATCAAAGCAATGAAGAGATCCAAAAACCTTGTTTTCCAGATCCAAAATCTTTTTCCAACCAAACCCTCATTCCGAAATCTAATTTTTATCATAACACTAAAAAAAATAGTAAAGATCCTCATTAGAAAACACATGAGCAAGTGTATATGAGAATTTGAAATAATTTTTAGGGTTTTTTTCCCATCTAAGAGGATTTAACCCTTCGATTATTTTTCGGATTTAAAATTAATAAGGGCATACAATACCTTAGATCCCGACGGCCGAGATCCTGATGAAGACGGAGAAACCACACTTCTGACCCGACACTTCAGACCCGACAGTCGACGGTCGTTGAAGCCGAAACTTCAGATCCGACGGCCGAGATCCTGATGAAGCCGCTATCTCGATGGAGAGATTTGTGATCCCGATGGCCGAAACTAGCGGCCCTAGAATGGAGAGAAGGGGACGACGAGACTCGATCAGATCCCGTCGGTCGAGGATGCAGGGTTTTGGCGCGCGTTGTTCTTCAGTTCCCGCCAAGGATGGAGAGAAGGATCGGGAAAAAAATTAAGAGATGGCTATGCCCTATGCGTACCAATTCTCAAAATAGAGCTGACGTTTCCTTTTTATCACGTGGGTTCACGTGAGTTGGACTTTTAATTTTGGGAACGGATTTGGAACGCTTGGTATGTGTTTCAGAATAAATATTTATTATTAGAATGAAAAGAAAAAAGAATTGGAACATTTTTTTATTCTGGCACGCTAGTTTTCCGTTCCAAAATCTAGGCACGCTAAATAGGCGTTACAGATTGAAATATACCTAGTGTTCCAAATTAGCTATTTTGGTGTAGTGGTTCAGACATGCTCAAAATGGCTGAAAAATGGAAAAAAATTTGCTTACATGTGCCATAGGATTTTTCTTCCACCTAATCATCCTTTGCGGTTGAAAGCATCATGGTTTGATGGAACCGAAGAACATCGATTGAGGCCTAAAAAATTAACCGGTTCAGAGGTTCTTCAATTGGTCAACAATATTGTAAATGTTTGGGGAAAGTCAAAGAGTCAACAACATGAAAATAGAAAGAAGAGAAATAAAGAAATCGATTATAATGATGGTGATGATCCTACACAGCTTACAAAGCGATGGAAAAAGAAATCTATTTTCTTTGAGTTACCATATTGGGAGGTATTTTTTCCCTTTTTTTTCCTTTATTTATATTAGTTGTTAAATTTAATATTTATTCTCTTCATAATGCAGATTTTACTATTACGACACAATTTAGACGTGATGCATATTGAAAAGAATATTTGTGAGAGTATTATTGGCACTCTATTGAATATAAAGGGGAAAACGAAAGACAATTTGAATTCTCGAAAAGATTTGAAGGTGATGGGCATCAGAAAAAAATTACATCTCAAAGATGATAAGTTTAGTAGTTCAAAAGGTATTATACCTCCGTACGTACTTTCAAAGAAAGAGAAGCATATATTTTGTGAGAGATTAGCAAATTTGAGATTGCTAGATGGCTATAGTTCAAACATTGCAAATCGAGTGTCATTACAAGACCATAAGATTTACGGCCTCAAGTCCCATGATTGTCATGTCTTAGTACAATAAGTGTTGTCGGTGGCATTGAGAGGACTTTTACCTCAGGGACCGAGGATTGCTATTTTTCGCCTTTGTGCATTTCTTAATCAATTATGTCAAAGGGTACTTGATAAAAATAAACTAGAGCTTCTTGAAGATGAAATTGCTGAAACTTTGTGCATGTTGGAAAGGTTCTTTCCTCCGTCTTTTTTTGACATTATGGTCCATTTAACTATTCATCTTGGACAAGAAGCGCTGATTGCTGGACCGGTACCTTTCAGATGGATGTACCCTTTTGAAAGGTGAGGATCAATTTTTATGGTATATCTCTATATTAATTATAGCCTAATCTGATAACTTATAAAGCTTAAATTTATTATGTAATCATGATTTGGTATATGAAGGTCCTAAAAGGATATGTTAAGAATCGTTCTAATCCCGAAGGATGCATAGCTGAGAAGTATTTAGCTGATGAGTTGACACATTTTTGTTCTGGATACATAAGACAAGCAGCTGATATTGGACATCAACATAGACGCAATGAAGATTTTGAAGATAGAACAATAGTAGAAGGACGGCCACTTGGTCAAGGTAGGACAAAAAAGTCAATGACTTCTTCTATGTTAGAGATTGCCCATCGTTATGTGTTGAAGAATACCGCGGAAGTTGATCCATGGAGAGAGTAAGTTATAATTCTATAGTAATTTTTTTAAATTTTAATCCTCATTATTTACACTCTAACTTATCTTTTTTATTGTTCCAGAATGCACAAAGAGCAGCTTATACGTTTAGATAAACGTTTGGCCAAGAATGAATCTCTTTTAGAAAAGCGACATATGAACACGTTTAGTGAATGGCTGGGAAATAAAGTAAGAAGTGGCAGTAGTACTCCAATATCAGATATTGTTAGATGGCTTGCATGTAGGCCTAAGAGAGAAGTAAAGTTTTATTCTGGTTATGTTATCAATGGAAATCGATTTCACACAAAGGATGCCGAGAAAAGCACACAAAATTGTGGGGTTTCTATTGAAGCAGAAATAATGTGTCGAGCAAGTACGAAAGATTCTTCACAAGTAGTAGGAAAAGTAACTTACTATGGTATCATAAAAGATATCATGTTACTGGACTACTACAAATTTAAAATACCTTTATTTGTTGTGATTGGGCAAATATAAAAAATGGTATCAAAGTTGAAGATGGGTTTACATTAGTTAACCTCTATCAAGGACAATATCAATTTGAGAGGGATCCATTTATTTTTGCATCACAAGCAAAACAGGTATTTTATTCAAGAGAGTCGGACACATCGAATTGGTATGTTGTATTGAAAGCACCACAAAGAGGTTTTTATGAGAATGAGGCGGATGATGGGAATGAATACATGCCATGCACTCCTTTAGATGTATCACACCTTCACTTTGATATTGATGATGAAGATTGTGTAATACGTGATTATGAGGATCTATCTTATGTATCGGTAATCATACCAAGACCATTTATATAATTATCTATATTAATCTTGAGTTATTGTTTGATTAGATGTTTATTTTATGAATCTAATGAATTATATATTATGTTTTCTTAGCAGACTGAAAGTGAAGACGGTGAAGATTGATCAAATTATCTGAGAATAAATATTTGGTCAATAAGATGGCTAAAAATGGTGAAGAAGTAAGTTCCAACTTTTAGTTTTTTTTAACTTTAAACATACCTTCTCTCTAACAAATTGTAGTAAAGTAATTGAAGCAAAATTAGAAATATATGTTTATTCTGTTGGTTACTTTTTATGTTGCATGCATCCTGTAGAATAAATTTGTTGCATGCATCCTGCAGAATAAATTTAGCAATATTTGTTTCTGTTGCATGTATCTTGTATCAGATGACTCCTCTTCCATTCAAATTTGTCTAATTTGTTCATACAAGGCCCCTGCCCCCTAGCAGATACATACTGCTATGTACATTGGCTTGTGAAACTCCCACTTCCTATTGTTAAAGCCCTATGGAAAAGTTATTACCAGGAACTGCTGAAACTCCCATTTCCTATTGTTAAAGCCCTTGTGAAACTCCCATTCCTACACCAAAATCATTGCTACCATTCAGCTAGAAAGAATACAGGCAAGAGACCGTTGCAAAACTTCACTTTTTTCTAATGTAGAAAAAACCAACACCATGGCCAGACATCCAAACAAACAAACATTTTACACAGAACTCAAGTATTAGTGAAGAAAAGGTGTAGGACGGTAAAGGGCAAAATGTTAAAAATTGAAGTCCATGAAGTTAACTAAATGTTCACATTTTCCTTTTCCATCAGTTATGTTAACCCGGAGGACTCATAACTCAAGTATTAGTGATTTCTGGACTTAAGCAAATAACAAGATACACGAGACATAAAAATAGTTAGATTAAGAGCTTATTGAAAATACCCTAAATTATTGTACCACACAGTGTACAGCTTCAGTTTTGTCGCACTAAATTAGCACTTGGAAGTCTTGAATGATCTCATCTGAAATTACCTTTTCCTCCTGACTGGCTGCCATTTTAAATCCTGCTGCAACAGGAAGAGCCAAGTTTGGTGCCTTATTCTTCTTTCTGCATGTTAGTTGTTTACAAAGGCTGTATTTACAGTGTAATAGTAATACTGCCAGTAGATAATTGCCATGACATACTAACAATGAATATGGCCTGTAGTAATACTGCCAGTAGATAATTGCCATGACATACTAACAATGAATATGGCCTGGACTTAATTTGGATTAGATGCCACACAGATAGATCTAATATTATCGAATCGTCGTCAAGTTGGCTTCATTAGGTTGTGGACAGTGCTATCACTGGATCAGGTAATTACTAATTATTATACTTTTTGTTCTTACTCCTTTCCTGAAAGCACGCTTAATTGGTGGGACTACCGGCTGCTACTCTTATTTTCTTTCTGTAAGAACACTGGTTATGGAGTACTGCATTCAATTTATACTGCATGATGACATCTGGGCAGCTAAAAGGAAAGCCTCTTGGTTGTCAAGGGATGGATTGAGTACTCTACATTACGTATTTTCTTTTGGTTTTTTACGCAAGTGTCAATGTATGGCAATACATCTGAAAGTCTCTGGAGGGAAAACTGCATAACTTGTAGATAAGTTTGGATATAGTTCATTATAGATTTTGTCCAAACTATCATATTTTGAGTCATTGATATTGAAATTGCTTTGTTAAAGGTAGGAAATGGAGAGTTGCTCTTGGTTGTCAAGTGTGGATTGAGTACTCTACATTACGGATTTTCTTTTGGTTTTTTTTAAGCAAGTGGCAATGTATGACAATACATCTCAAAGTCTCTGGAGGGAAAACGTTATACATCTCAAAGTCTCTGGAGGCAAAATTTGCAACTAAATACCATGAATTTGTCCCTATTTGCAAGTTTGCTACCATAAACTATTAAAATGACTAATTTTGTATCTTATACTATTATAAATAGACAAACTAAATACTCTGAAGTCTGAACTTAACCCAATTTGCAACTTGCTACTGTATGTTGATAAGGTAGGGTATTAAGAAATATGAAAATAGGAAGGGATCATTTTAACAGTATCAGACTTCCAATTGGGAAAAGTTAAGGGTATTTAGTTGCAGATTAGCCTAATATTAATTCTTGGGAGTTTCTCTCATGTATGTGTATAACTGCATTCATGCAGGTGTATGTTTCTGTTATTAGCAAATAGATACAAATATAGTAAGGAAGGAGAGAGAAATAAACCTCGCATCAAATATAATCTATACACAGAGGAACTGATGCAAAAACAGAGCATATGTGCCAAGTAGATACTGAACAGTAATGAACTGGGACTAAAAAAATAAGCTAGTAGGACTGTTACCTAATTTCCTATTGACTGAACCCAAAAGTGGATTGATACCATGTTCAGTTTGGGGACTGAACAGTTAAGATACGAAGGGACTAAACTATTAATTTCTTATTGTCTGGAACACTCACTGTATACACTTTGAACATGATGTCATGTACCATGCATTATAATTATTGATACTCAGGTTACCTATTACCTATTACTATGAATTGACACTCATTTTCTTACAATAAATTGTTCTAGACATATAAATTTACAAGTATTAAACAGTTACTATTTATTTTCATTATTTTAACTTTTTTTTGTTTGATGAAGTGCTCAAACAGTGCTCCAAGGAGAACCAAAAAACACAAGAAAGCTTCACGAATTGCTGCTATTATTGCATCTCGACAAGAAAAGAACCGGTCCTTACCAATGTTGGATGGCGTTTCTAATGAAGATTCTAACTCCCCACCTAAGACATCATCCAATACATTACCAAATGGTTTAGTAGAAGAGGTTAATGCAGAAAAACCAAAAAGAACGCCTAGGGGTAAGGCAAAATGTTTGGCAGTTAGCAAACAAGCTAAGCATGCTCCTCTCCCCCTTGATTTCAACCATAGAGGCCAACCCATTAAGGAAAATGCTGCAAAGTTTAGTTCTTTCCTTGGCATGACGGCAAGAGAGCTGCTACCAGTTAATATGACTAAATGGAAGGATGTCTCAATTGATTTCAAAGATCAGATTTGGGAACATGTAACGGTAAGTTTGTTAGTATTACTATTGACTTGTTTCTTATATTTTACATGATATTTAACAACCAAATTTGGATCATATTTTTGTAGCAAAATTTTGCTATTGATGAGTGCCACAAGGATTATACTTTTAGAAAGCTACTTAAGATTTGGCGAGAATGGAGATCCAATTTGGTGAAACAAGTGAGGACGCAAGCGGAAGTGGTAGGCCTACAACGTGCTGCTAGCCTCCTCAAACCTGCAAACATTGAATCTATGGATAAGTGGATGTCTTTTATGAAAGCCAGAACAAGTCATACTTTTTTGGTAATTCTAGTTTTGAGATTTCGTAGTACATACTTCAATGTTTTATTCCCTAACTCTATTTTTTCTTACACTTTTGTATCTTGTTATATCACCAAAGTTTTTTTCCCTAATCTTTTTCATAGGAAAGAACTGAAAAATTCAAAGAGATGCGAGCAAAACAAGTTGATTTAGTGCATCGTACAAGTAGAAAAAGTTTTGCCGTTGTTGAAGACGAGTTGGTAAGAATAATATGTTAGGTTCATTCTTGGTTTAAAATGTGAGATTACTGTAGTTATCTATATTTGTTATTTTGCAGAAGCAAAAAAGTGAGACACCTGAAGCAATTTCAAGGGCCGATGTTTGGATTCATGCATATGAAGCACGAAAGACCAATTCAGATGGGGAAGTTCAAGACTCGGATATAGTGGTAACAATATCTTGTTGTATATTTAAGCTCTCTTTTGTTTGTTTTTATATTTTAATATTTATATATCTCCAATTTGTGTTTTTCTAGCAACAAGTAAAGCAATACAAGGCTCAGGAAGACCCATCATAACATACTTCTATAACAAATGATGTCGTAGCAAAAGTACTTGGTCCGGATCCATGAGGACGAGTAAGAGGGTTTGGATTTGGAGCAAATCCTTCAAAAGTGGATGGTCAAATTCATATGGGTAATAAAGTCACAAGATTAGAGAATGAATTGAAGAGCTTGAAGGGCTTGGTGAAAGATCTTTTGGGTCGGTTCGACAAGGAGGAAATAACTCTGTAAGTTTATGAAATATCCATATTAACTTTTCTTTTGGTTTTGTCAATGCACTTGATCACAAAATTTGATATTTGACCTATTTATATAATGATAATAGGAAAATACAAGTGTTCAACTTTCGGCCAATGAGATAGCGAAAAGAAAACGCAAAAAAAAATTCCAACGATCAACTATCTTGTAATGAGAGAGCAAAAATCAAACAGAAGGAAGATACAATTGGTAGAAGTTCTAAAGATAAGAGAATACAAAATGATCAGGGAAAACAAAAAGACAATAAGAGCATTCAAATTTCCGCTAGCGAGAGAGCACAAAACAAAAAAAAACAACAAAGGAAGTGCAGCAAGTATACAAGATTTTGGTTGTGAAGGAACACAAAGAAGACAACATAAATTAGCGAGTGGAGCTAAAGGTTCTAATGTTGAGAATAGGATGTGCAAATTGCTTAGTTGGTTTGCGAAAGATGAAGTTGTTGTTGCTACTGCTGAAATTGCATCAACAGATCCAAGTGCATTGGTCCATCATGTTCCTTTAGGCCATAATTGTTGGAAAGTTTGGGTTCGTGATGTAATTGATGACATTGTTTTGTATCGACCAACAGCTGAGTTCGGTAAACTTTTTTGTGCTGAATAGAGTACGATTGCATGGCCCATAAGATATATCAAATTGGACTAGGCTTCTTTATTTGAGGTACAACTATGTTAATCTTAAGTATTTCTAGAACTATGTAATTTTTAAGCATTTTTTAAACTATGTGATTCTTTTTCAAGGACAGGTTAATGAACAAAGTCTGGACTGAACAATGAAATGTGGACATACACTTATGAGGTTTGTCTTGGAACTCTATATGATATTTTCCTCATTGTCTTGGAACTTTTTTTTATATGATGATATTGTTTTCTGTTCTGCTTTTTGAGTGCAATGTAAGTCATGTGGTAAAGCAATGATGACACAATTCTTTAAATCAGTAACCTGGAAGATCAGGGAATTGAACACATGATCCCCAAGGATAGGTTAATTTGGCATTAGAACATAGGGATACCAGAAAGGCCATAGAGGATCATGAAGTAAATCAGGATTTTGTAATTAAAAGGTCTTGATGCCTACAACATGGTTAATCAGTAGTTCGGAGACATGCTATAATGATTTATCAGACTAGACTAAGAATAAATCTCACCAAGCTTTTTTACCATCATACTTGTTATCCGGAAAAATTTTATGTAAACTTTATGATCTAAAATTTTATTTTGATAGAAAGAATCATTAGGTTTTCCTTCTTCCTAGCTTTCTTTCCATTTCTGTTTGTGCTTCTCATAGAACGCCATGCCTTTATCACCTTTTGAGCTATCTCAATTGCAGCTAAGCCAGCCATTCGATACTACAAATATTAGAGAGAAAAAAAAATCAATTGGTGAGCCATAGTTGAATAAGATGAATGAACAAGAACTCATTGTGAATGCTCGACAGAGAGAGAGATTTACCGACATCACACAGTCTTTCAGCCATAGATAATATCACATGTTGCAACAAACAAATTACAAAAAAGAAAATAACAATAAAAACATGTGCAAAAGCAGATAATGAGTTGTATGAACACCCTAATGCTTAAAATAGTGAGTGCACCAAGGCAAGTTAAGCCTAAACAAGGATCCCTACATCAGATCTCAATAGTTTTACTTATTATCTTTAAGGCATGTAGCATTTCCCGTTGAATTTTACAGGCTTGAAGGAAGCTGCCCCTATAGAGACAATTGGTCAATCATTAGGATAATTATTTTCAAGCAACTGAAGTGGAAACATATCTAGTTGTGGATGCATTAAAAGTTCTAGAAAACTGTTTTCACCCTATGATATAAATTACACAAGAAAAGGAAGAGAGAAAAGTGTACTTAATGATCCAATTGGATGGAATTGCTAGCTAAGGCAATTAAAGAACATATGGCATCCAACCAATGTCAGAAAGCATTTGTACTTCCGATCGACAGTCAAATCAAGTGTATCAGTTGCTCACCCAAGAATTCAAGATCAATGTACGTACTACATTGAAATACACAAGTATTAAGAAAATGAAGAATATGGGTGGGTGTGCAGAAATAATTTTTCTAATTAATAAAGTAGGTTCTTTACAAACTTGTTGATCTTTAGAATTTTTTTTTTTAAGAATTGTGATCTTGGTGAATGTTCAGTCTGGGATTTTGATGCCATTGTGTGGAATACATATGCATACTGGCATACTGCTCTAGCGTGCAGGAATGTCTTCATAAACCATGCAATACCATAGTGTAACTGTTCAACAGTATCTTTAAACTTCTAACACAGTATGGACCTGCGCTCGTATCCATTCTTCATAGATTACCATTTACTTCTTCTACTCAAATTGAGACACAGTTACCTTGTCCAAGAAGGATTTACCAAGAATACCTGCTACGTTGTATCCTAAACCAACTAGAAAAAAAATATCGTCAAATGCTTTTAATATTAAAGAAGATATCATGTGATGAAGCTAGATGTGAAAATGTTTTTGGAATTAAATGTGTTTCAACTGGATTCTCAGCTTCCTTGGGCATCTCCTACTAAGTTAAATTTTCAACTTCTGCTTCTGTCATTTTTCAACTGGAAATTAAAGAAATGCTTCTGTCATTTTTCTGCTTCTACTTCTGCTTCTGTCATTTTTCAACTGGAAGTGCTTTTAATAGACATACACTACCACTTGGACTTAATTTAGATACCTCCCATACATGACTTTCGTTGAGATTAATTTGGATACCTCCCATACATGCATGACTTTCAACTTTGAGCATTTTGGATATATAGAGTGCATCTGCACTTCTCTTGAATCATGTGACCTAGTCTCTTGACGGGTTTGAGGCCTTGTTTTCCTTACATTTTTATGAGTCAGAGGCTGTTGATTTTACTATGGAATACTTATCCACTTGGTCGCTTTAATGGCATCGATGAGGTTTACATATCATTTAAATTTAGTTAAAATTTTGCAGGTAAGTCCTATAGGTACCTGATCGATAGTTTATGTACAGGAACAATTACCTCAAAATCATGACAGCCATGTCTGTTCTCTTTGAGAAATCCAAGATAATATCCTCGGACATTTTCTTTGCTTTTCCATATGGGTTGATAGGAAACTGCATTGTGCGTAGGAAATAGATTCAAGCAGTGATCTTTAGATGAACATATTCTACCAACATACTAATAATCTTTTTT
This sequence comes from Iris pallida, assembly GCA_029216955.1. Taxonomy (NCBI): domain Eukaryota; kingdom Viridiplantae; phylum Streptophyta; class Magnoliopsida; order Asparagales; family Iridaceae; genus Iris; species Iris pallida. Next base: position 8,853,482 of record JANAVB010033011.1, on the reverse strand, counting down.
AAGTTCTAAGATATTTTTACATGATCAGCGTCTTTATTTGCATACAGTTAATCTGGTTCAAGTTCTTACATGCTAAATGTCAACTTTAATATAGAATAGTAGGTTTCGATCAGAGTCATCAGACTGCCTTATAATCAAAGAAAAGATCGGTGGAACTAGTTATAATTTCTTATAAGATCGATGGAACTAGTTATAATTCCTATATCGACTTTCAAATTGTTCTTTTTATTTCTGTAACTTTCATGTTCCTTGTGTCATCTAGAGTTAGAATTTTGCTTTCTTTTGAAACTCGTGCTTTAATGTCTTTTTTATACTTAATATGACTTCATCTGTAATCTGTTACAGATTTAATTAATCTGAATTGTGTTCTCTCTACATATGTGACTTGGACTTTATCCTTGGGTGCTAATTTAATGTTGTAATTTTTATGACAGGAACTCAATACTTTGTTCCCAAAGCAACTCAGGGCAATCTTATCAACTGAAGAAGAGATGAATGATGTGGTTTTTCTTTCAATATACAAGACAACGACAAGGAGATCTTATCAATTGAAAGTTGTAATTTTTTCATTTGAATTTGAACTGTTATTTTTGTTGCACTTGGCAGAATATTTTCTGAATAGTTGTTTAATGTGTCATTTGAATTTGAATTGTTTCTGAATATTTGTTTTCGTTGCACTTGGAAGAAGCTTTACCGAATATTTGTTTGACATTTGCATTTGTGATGAATTTGAACTGTACTAGCACTTGTGATTGTGTCATTTGAACTTGGCAAAGCTTCACTATATATTTGGGTGCTATTATTGTATTTGTTCCCTCAGCTTGCTTCATCCATGCATATGCATGGTTGTTATGTCAGGAACAAATGTCTCTGTATTGTTAGGACATTTACAGCATTCGAATGCAAGTTGTATAAAGATGGATAGGATCATTTACAACGTTCGCAGTGTGTTGTAAAAAGATTGAGTGGGTCATTTACAGCATTCGATTGAGCCTTGTAAAAAGATAAAAATGGTCATTTATAACATACTAATGTGTGCGGTAAAAAGATGGATAAACATTTTTTACAACGTTCGGCAGCACGTTGTAAAAAATAAAGATGATCATTTACAGCATTCTACTGCATGTTGTAAAAAGATAGAAAGCATCATTTACAGCGTTCGACTGCACGTTGTAAAAAGACGGAGATGGATCATTTACAGCGTTTAGATGCGCGTTGTAAAAGACTATGCCCCAAATGATCCTATTAATTACGGCGCACATGTGAATGCTGTAAATAATCCACTCCACTTATTTACAACGCACATTAGAACGCTGTAAAAAATATGAAGGGGTTATTTACAGCGTTCAAATGCGCGCCGTAAATAATATGGTCATTTACAGCATGGCCTTTTACGGCACCAACATGTACGCCGTGAATGATCATTTATGGCACGTTTCGCGCACCGTAAATGATCATTTTTCTTGTAGTGCATCCTAAATATCTCGTATCTACCCTAAGCTACTAGTTAACCAATATCATATATCCAACCTTAGTATCTAGGTAACCATATCTTACTTTGAAGGTAAACCCAATACCTTGAAGTTAAACCCATTACCTTACCATGTAGGTAACCACTACCTCAAGGTAAAAGGTAAACTCAAAGTATCCTAAGATACCACCATAGTATCCTAAGATACCACTCTAGCATCTAACGTCTAACCACTATCTAACTTAGAAGCTAACATATAACAACTCTAACTAACTAGCTATCTTACTAACATATCCTAATGTCTAACTAACAATACCTTATCTAACATATATCTATATCCGAAGATACTAGCTCTAACATATACTAACAAGGGGCTAACTAACTACTAACACATCTAACCTCTACTAACAATAGAAACTAACTACCTACTAACACAGTAACTCACTCTCACCCACATAAGCATGAAATGAGACCATTGGGACAATGAGGCAAAGTGGGATGCAAAGAGGGCAAATGAGGGCTAAAATGGGACTTGCAAACTGCTACCACTGCTACTCCTATTGTTCCTATCACTGCTGCACAAGCAGCTGTTGCTGTTGTGCCTGATCTGCTGCTGCAGTTGGCCTAAATTGTTGTTGTAGTTGGCTGCTACAAGCAGCCTAGTTGCTGTTGCTGTTGCTGTTGTAGTTTCTAGATGGTTGCTGCCTTAGGGGCAGCAGCTCCCTTCCCTATCTTCTATACACACACACACACACACACACACACACACACTCACAACACCTCTCCCCTTCTAACACTCACACAACCACACTCATCTCACCCTCTTTTAACACAAACTCACACACAAGACACTAGACACACACTACATAATACATATCCACATCTCTTACCCCCACTCTACAAACACATATCCACACACTCACATCTCACAAGCATAACCCTTCTCCACAACACATATCAAATCCTCAAATCCCCACACTCACAACATAACACACATCTAATATAAATATATATATATACAAAATAGTCCACTATATAAATAGATACCAAATTGACATGTATACATATAAATATGACATTGTAGGCTAAGATACTTAGATACCATCATAGGCCTTAAAATGAAAACCAATCTAAACATCCTAACCATGGTTAATCTATCCTCTAACAACTATAAATCTGAAATTAGAAGATAATATAGCCTATTAGGCATAAATACAAACACATGGTGTGCCTCCTTTGGAATCTCTCGATGGGGGACACCAAACATATCCCAAATTCCTATTGAGGACTCCAAAGAGCCTCTAAAACAATTCCTAATGGTGGTTCATGCATGGGGGTGGATCCTATGAATGCAAAACTATCAAAAATGAAAGGAAAGATGAATTAGAGAGAAGGTTTCACCTATTGGGAGTTGGATCCTAATGATTTAACCAAAGGACACGGTTTTGAAACGAGAACTCCTTGAAATTGGACTCCTCTCCTAGCTTCTTGCTCCCCACTCCAAGCTTGCACCTTCTCTTTAAGGGATTGAGAGGAATGGAGGGAAGAAAGAGTGGATTTGGGAGATGAAATCCAAAGGGAAGCTCTCAAGTTTGAGGAAGAATACTAAATGAAGAAAAAAGGCTACAATGAAATGAAAAGATGGAGGAATACTTACCCCTAGTGTCTAGCCATGTAAGGAGCCCTAGTTGGGTTGGTGAAATGTCTAAGTTGCCCCTCTCTAGTCTTCCTTTGGTTAATTAGGTGTATGCAAGGGTTTGGGATCAAAAGGGTCAAGTTCCAATCTCTAAATGAATCAATCTAGTCATGTGGGATTAGCCTACTTACACTAGACTAAAAAGTTAGGTTTGTGGGCCATGCCTAGCTAATTATTAGGTCCCAACTGGAGTCTAAGCTACCCGGACCATTAGCACAAGTCAAAACTAGACGAAACTCAAATCCGACTAAATAAATCCCCAAATAACAATATTAATTGTATGTTCGGTTCAAAACTGTGGCTAAATGGTGAGCTACCTGAGCTACCCAACACAACAACCTCAGGTAGCTCACCATTTAGCCACAATTTTGAACCGAACATACAATTAGAGAGAGTTGCAACACCTTATACAACACATTAACAAAACAATTAGTAAGTATTAGTAAATATAAATTGAATTTATTATCATTACACTAAACAAATGACCAAAAATAATGTGTTTACTTATATTATAAAACAGTCAAACTAATATTAGTCGGGGTTATTTTCATAAAACTAACCGAATAATAAAGCACAATGTGTTTACTTATACAATAAAATCCAAAACCATCAATAAGTATTGGTATATTTAGTTGTCATAAACTACATTCAATTATAACACATATTTGTTTACTACTATAACAAAATCAAAAATTATTGGTGAATATTGATAATTGAATGTAGTTTCATAACACTAAGCTAATTATAAAATAAATTTGTGTACTTGTACAACAAAAAAATTAGTACAATTTTAATCTTAAATTATTAGTTTACCTCTCCAACTTTTGATCTTAGCATACTGCAGAACAATTATAAGTGGACCATGAACTACAGCAAATTGTGTTGCAATGTCGGAAGCAAACTCATCCCAAAGGGTCAAATTGATGGTGTTATTGTAAACACACAAAGAACACAAAGTTAGAATAATTTAAATTATATAAGCAATAAAAAAGAATTAGATTTTGGGAAAAATTAAAATATTTACTGTCGATCTGACTCCTTAACAGAAACTCGTTTGATCTCATTTCCATTAGAATTGGTGACATCCATTTTACCAACAAAAGATACATTTCCAATGATGCCTGCACAGAAATATAAAATAGTTGTATCAATTATTAAATTAACTGTTTAAATTTAAATCAAAATATAAATAAAAAATAATTTTACCTATTAGAAATGAAGCATCAAGATTTTGAGATAAAACATCTTCGAATGGGACAAAATTAAATATTCGATTTTTACTTGGAGAAGCATCCAATTCTTTTAAGCATGTTGAATAAAGAAAATGTATCTTGAATGGGTTCCTTGTATTCTCCTCCATTTTGCGGTACCACAAATTTATGAATTATATAACATTTTTCTTCTTCAAACTCGTTCATGTACTTCTGCAGCAAAGAATGCTTCACCATTGCTTGAGTGGTTGTGTCCTGATAGATGTAAGAATATAAATAATATTTTATAATAAATAATATTAAAACATAAATACCTTTATAAAAAATTACCTTCTCATCTAATAGCACAATCTCAATACATTTGTATTGATCTCTCTGATTATACACAAGAACCCGCCAAAGACGAATAACCCTAATGTTGATTCTCCATATCTCTTTCTTAGGGTTAACATCACTAAAAAAAGTCGAACCATCTTGCCAACTAATAAAAAAATTACATAGAAACAATAAAAATTTGGAGTGAAATAGAGATACTTTGAAATAAAAAAAAACTAAAGTAATTCATTTACAAATAGTATTACATATAACTAAATAAACACTTTTAAGTTGAATCACTGCACAATAAACAAAAACTTACATATAATTAAATAAATATTATACTGGATGAACCAAAGGTGCTTACTATAATTAAACAATGTACTGGATGAAACACTTACGGTTAATGAAGTGAAGTAGGACCGAAAAGTGTTTACAGGAAAAGAAAAACTTTGACAAAGCACAAATACATTCTTATAACTGATGTTGTGTGTGTATATATATATATATATATATATATATATATATATATATATATATATATATATATTTTTTTTGAAGCAAAGGGTTCTTCTGATTAAAATATATATATATATATATATATATATATATATATATATATATATATATATATATATATATATATATATATATATCAATTCAAAAGGTACGAATTAATAATCCAATTAAAGATATTTATTTTTATCACAATTATACATACTAACGTTTAAAATTTCTATGTATTATTATGGGAACATTTGGTATTTGCTTGCTTCGCTGCCTGATTTTTAGAAAGTAGTAATGAAAATGTGTGCTATTGTGTGGTGGTGAACCTGACACTTGATATGGTATAGAAAAATTTGAAACTTAATTTGGGGAGGTGTATTGTTGTGTAATGGTGTTAATAATTAAAATTAATTTGTCTTGAAAAATTGGAAAGAAGTAATATATGATAGTTGCTTTGAAAAATTAAAAAAATAACTTTTCAAGTAATGTTGGCTGTTTTGAAAAATTGAATTTTTTTTCCAAGTAATGGTGGTTGCTTTGAAAAATTAGAAAAAATTTATGTGTGGGTGTAAATACTTTGGCAGTTGTTACGGTATTAATTTATTTTCAAAATTTGAAAAAGTGTGTTGTGTGATGGTGTTAATAATTAAAATTAATTTGTCTTGAAAAATTGGAAAGGATTAATATGTGATGGCTGCTTTGGAAAATTGAATTTTTTTTTCAAGTAATGGTAGGTGCTTATGAAAAATTAAATAAATGTTTTCAAGTATGGTGATTGTTTTGAAAAATAGGAAAGAATTTATGTGTGGGTGTAAAGATGCTGGCACTTGGTATGGTATTAATTTACTTCCAAAATTTAAAAAAGTGTGTTGTGCTATGGCGTTAATAACTGAAATTAAGTTGTCTTGAAAAATGAAAAGAATTAATGTGATAGCTGCTTTGAAAAATAAGAAAAATTGAAAAAAAAACTCAAAAAAAGGATAAAAAGATACATCAGCAATAATTAATGCAACCAATTGCTCGAGCGGTTACTGTTATATATATATATATATATATATATATATATATATATATATATATATATATATATATATATATATGGATGGTTGGGTCCTGATAGATGTAAGAATATAAGATAATGTTTTGCAATAAATAATATTAAAACATAAATACTGTTATAAAAAATTACCATCTCATCTGATAGCACCATCTCAATACATTTGTATTGATATATCTGATTATATACAGGAATCCGCCAAAGACGAATAACCCTAACGTTGATTCTCCACAACTCTTTCTCATGGTTAACATCACTATAAAAGTCGTACCTTCTTGCCATCTAATAAAAAAATTGCATAGAAACCATAAAAATTAGGAGTGAAATTGAGATACTTTGAAATAAAAAAACTAAAGTAATTCATTTACAAATAGTATTACATATAGCTACCACTTTTAAGTTGAATCACTGCACAATAAACAAAAACTTACATATAATTAAACAAATGTTATACTGGATGAACCAAAGGTGCTTACTATAATTAAACAATGTACTGGATGAAACACTTACTGTTAATGAAGTGAAGTAGGACCGAAAACTGTTTATAGAAAAAAAAAACTTTGACAAAGCACAAATGCATTCCTATAACTGATGTTGCATATATATATATATATATATATATATATATATATATATATATATATATATATATATATATATATATATATATATATATAGAGTCGTGATGTACTGGTAACACCACCATGCACCGGAGGTGAGGGCCGGGTTTGAGCCCTTCCTCCCACGGAGGTGGTTGGGTGGTGGTAGCCACGGCCTCCGAGCCAAGGTCGGGTGGAGTCGTCCACCGGCTTTGGTTTAAAAAAAAAAAAATATATATATATATATATATATAAATATATATATATATATATATATATATATATATATATATATATATTCAAAAGATACGAATTAATAATCCAATTAAAGATATTTATTATTATCACAATTATACATGCTAACGTTTGAAATTTCTATGTATTATTATGGGACCATTTGTTATTTGCTTGCTCTTCATAAGAATCACCTCCGTTAGCATATCCGTCGTATTCACGAAAGTTAATACGATAGTTTTATATTCATTCCCTTATAATGATATCGTACATCGATTTGTTTAGTTCAACTATTGTATACCTGATTCATTGTAGACGAATTGTTGATTGATATCGTACAAAGGAACTTGCACCATATCGAATCTAAACTAGGTAATAAGATCTTTTTATCACATGGCTTCTTTTAATGCTTCTACTGCTGCCATATATTCTGACTTCATAGTTAATAGTGCTATAGTATCTTAAATGTCTCACTTCTAACTAATTTGAGAACCAACAAGTGTACATACATAGCATATAGTTGATGTACTTCTATTGAAGTCACTAACATAACCCTCATCTACATAACCCTATAATGATATCGTACAAAGGAACTTGCACCATATCGAATCTAAACTAGGTAATAAGATCTTTTTATCACATGGCTTCTTTTAATGCTTCTACTACTGCCATATATTCTGACTTCATAGTTAATAGTGCTATATTATCTTAAATGTCTCACTTCTAACTAATTTGAGAACCAAAGTGTACATACATAGCATATAGTTGATGTACTTCTATTGAAGTCACTAACATAACCCTCATCTACATAACCCTATAATGATATCGTACAAAGGAACTTGTACCATATCGAATCTAAACTAGGTAATAAGATCTTTTTATCACATGGCTTCTTTTAATGCTTCTACTACTGCCGTATATTCTGACTTCATAGTTAATAGTGCTATAGTATCTTAAATGTCTCACTTCTAACTAATTTGAGAACCAACAAGTGTACATACATAGCATATAGTTGATGTACTTCTATTGAAGTCACTAACATAATCCTCATCTACATAACCTTATAATTGTTGGGAACGAAGCGCGGAAACCGTTCCCCCAAACCAGAAAGTCTTGTGAGAGAATCGAGCAAAAGCACACAAACCAAAAATGCCAAACATAATCGCAGACACAAAGATTTTTGACGTGGAAAATCCTTGCGAGAAAAACCACGGAACGATCGGAGTCCAACCCTGAAGAACCTCCACTAATGGAATAAAGAGAATACACCCTCTACAAGCTCCTCCCGATCCAACACGGATCACCACAACTCACTTGAAAGAAGAAAATTTTTGATTGCGGACTCCGAAGAACAAGAGATGCCGAAAAATTATTTGAAGCAATCTCTCCTTCACAATAGTCCTTAATCCTCTCTCTCTCTCTCAAAGATTGTAAAGCACTCTTTGTTTTGAGATGATTTTACAACTAGCATGCATCACCCTTTTATAAGCCCTTGGTAACCCATACATAGAAGGCTAATATATATGGAAACTTCCAATATAAATCAATCATTTATTTAATGGAAATCCAATCATAATTAGCTTACCATAATTGGAAACCCAATAATATGGAAAGCTACTATATGAAGGGTCCAATCATAAATATATAATCAAAGTAAATATGGAAATCCAATCAAATATTTCCTTACCATATATGTACCAAAATAAAATCCATGCACTCCCCAAGCTTCTCCGACACACAGATGGCGCTCGTCGCTCTCCGGGGTATTCTCCACATAGGAGAGAACCCCACCCACTCCAACAAATCTCCCCTTTCACAACTATGTGGAGGAGGTCGTCATCCCGACGATCTGTCTGCAGTACTCAAACTTCCCCCTCGGAAGAACCTTCGTGAGCATGTCCGCTCCATTGTCATCAGTATGAACCTTCTCAAGCGCCGCATCCTTCTTCTCAACCACATCCCGTATCCAATGATACCGAGTCTCGATGTGCTTGGATCGACTATGAAATGTCTGGTTCTTCACAAGGTGAATAGCACTTTGACTGTCGCAAAGCAAAGTATACTGCTCTTGCTTCAGTCCTATTTCCTGCAGCAGCATCTTCATCCACAGCAACTCCTTGCAAGCCTCCGTCGTCGTAATGTACTCTGCCTCTGTCGTCGACAAGGCAACACACTTCTGCAACCGCGACTGCCACGATACCGCTCCTCCAGCAAACATCATCACATAGCCCGAAGTCGATCGCCTCGTGTCTACATCTCCAGCCATATCAGCATCAGTATACCCAACCAGCTTCGGCTCGTCACTACCAAAAGAAAGTCTCCAATCGGCAGTGCCCTGAAGGTATCGTAGAATCCACTTGACCGCACTCCAATGTACCCTTCCAGGATTTGAAAGGTACCTGCTAACTGTGCCAACTGCATGAGCGATGTCTGGCCTCATACACACCATAGCATACATAAGACTTTCCACAGCTGAGGCATATGGAATCCGCTCTATATCTTCCTTTTCGTCTTCGGTAGATGGACACTGCTCCTCAGTGAGCTTAAAGCGAGCCGTAAGGGGCAACTCACTTTCTTCGACCCGTCCATACCGAAACGCTGAAGTACCCGGTGAATGTATTTCTTTTGGGACAAATGTAGCAGCTTGGACTCTCTCTCTCGGCTGATCTCCATCCTAAAAATAGTCTTCGCTGCGCCCAAATCCTTCATAGAGAAGGCCGCGCCCAGTTGGCGCTTCAACTCCGCTATCCTAGTGGCATTCCGACCCACTAATAGCATATCATCTACATAGAGCAATAAAATAATGAAATCATCCTCGACAAAATACCTCACAAATGCACAATGGTCCGACGTCGTCCGTGTATAACCATATTTCCCCATAAACGACTCGAACTTTCTGTACCACTGCCTCGGAGCCTGCTTCAGACCATACAAGCTTTTTCTTAACCGGCAGACCAAATGTGACTTGCCCTTCTCACTGAATCCCTCTGGCTGCTCCATGTACAACTCCTTCTCAAGATCATCGTGGAGGAATGTCGTCTTCACGTCCATCTGCTCGACCTCCAAGTCGAGACTGGCTGCTAATGCTAGCACCACCCGAATAGACGAATGTTTGACGACAGGCGAAAAGATCTCATCATAATCCATGCTTTTCCACTGACCGTAGCCTTTGACTACCAGCCTCGCTTTGTATCGAAGGCAAGTAGCATCATCCGTCTGCTTCACTCTAAACACCCATCGATTTTTCAAAGCCTTCTTGCCCTTTGGCAATCGCACCAGCTCATAAGTGGAATTAGTATACAAGGAACTCATCTCCTCCTGCATGGCCTCCATCCACTCCTGTCTGTGTTCGTCTTCCATAGCCTCTGCAAAGCTTTCGGGCTCTCCCCCGTCAGTCAATAGCACATACTCATCCGGTGAGTATCTCGTAGATGGTCGACGATCTCTGTCGCTCCTTCTCAGTGGAGCCACTGGTGCTGGCTGTATACCAACAGCCTTTTCCCCTTCAGGAACTGCCTCCCCGGCAAGCTCATCCTCCTGAGGGACACCCTGACCACCATCAGCAGGATGATGATCACGGTTGGGAGCAACTCAATGTACTGGCTCCCCTATAATAGGATCTTCTGCGATGTCCTCTGGAAACTGCTCGAAGCGAAATGACTCTAACTCAGGCAATTCTTCAGCCTCAGAAGGCGTCACGGAATCCTAAGTGTTGGTCATGGTCTGATCCTCGACGAACACCACGTCCATGCTTCTGTAGAGCTTTCTTCCCACCGGGTCGTAGAGTCTATAACCAAACTCATCCCGACCGTAGCCGACAAAGATGCATCGCCTCGTCTTCGGCTCAAGTTTGGTCCTCTCGTCCTTCGGTACATGCACGAAGGCCTTACAGCCAAACACTCGCAGGTGATTGTATGACGGCTCTTTGCCGTACCATACTTTGTCAGGCACATCACCCTGCAAAGGAGCACTAGGAGACAAATTAATAACATAAATGGCTGTGAGAAGAGCCTCACCCCAATAACTGCCCGACAAGTTTGCTTCTGACAGCAAATACCGCACCCTCTCCACCAGTGTCCTGTTTATGCGCTCCGCTACACCATTGAGCTGAGGTGTCTTTGGCGGAGTCTTCTGGTGTCGTATCCCCTGCTCTCTGCAATAAGCATCAAAGGGACCGATGTATTCGCCGCCATTGTCAGACCGAACACACAATAACTTCTTGCCCGTCTCTCTTTCAACAGAGGCCTGAAACTCTTTGAAAGTAGGCAGCACCTGATCCTTGGTCTTTAAGGCATAGACCTAAACCTTTCTGGAATAGTCATCAATAAAAGTTACAAAGTAAGAAGCACCACCAATAGATTTTACCTTCATAGGACCGTAGACATCCGAGTGAATCAACTCGAGCAACGTCGGCTTCCTTGAACTTGGGTGACTTTGGAAAGACACCCTATTTTGCTTCCCAGCTAAGCAGTGCATGCACTTCTCCAACTTTGTAGACTTGAGCCCTGGAATCACCTTTCTGTTCACCAAGTAGCTCATCCCCTTCTCGCTGATATGGCCGAGCTGCCTGTGCCACAACTCGGTAGACGCATCACTGACTGCGTTCACCTCCTGTGCCCCATGTGCGCTCCCCTCTATATAGTAGAGACCGGACTTCTTGCTTCCTCTGGCAATCACCATCGAACCTCTGGAAAGCTTCCACTGACTATTTCCGAAGAGACTGAAGAATTCCTCATCATCCAACCTTCCAACCGACACCAGGTTGAAATGGATATCAGGGACATGACGAACATCTTTGAGAATAAGAACTGCACCCGTCTTCGTCCTCAAATGCACATCTCCAACGGCAACCGCCTTTGACACATCTCCATTGCCCATCTTCAACACTCCACAGTCGCATGTCGTATAAGTGGCAAATAGTGCCCTGTTGTGAGATACATGCGCTGAAGCCCCTGAGTCCACCAGCCAGGAATTGTCATCGCAGACGAGGTTTGTGATAACCTCATCACCTACGACGTTCACATCGCCTCCATGTATCAAAGCCGCCGCTGTAGTGTTCTCATCTTGCTTTTCCTTGTCGCCCTTCTTCTCTCTCTTTCAAGCAAAACAGTTCCGCTTGATGTGGCCCTTCTTGCCACAATGGTAACACTTCGAGTCCTCGTACCGACCCTTGGACTTCCCCCTACTTTTGTCTCTGCCACCACCTGGACCCCTGCTTTTGCCCCTTTCGCGGCTCTCCGAAACTAGTACCTCTGAGTGATGGGATGTGGATGAAGTGCCCTGAGAACGTCTCCGCATCTCTTCATTCAGTACCCCGCTCTTGGCAAGTTCCAGACTGATCACGCCTTCCGGAGCAGAAGCGATCATAAATACTCGTACGGTGTCCCACGAGTCTGGCAATGTACATAACAACCAAAGCCCTTGAACCTCGTCGTCGAACTTGACTTCCATCGAGGATAGCTGGTCCACCACGTCCTGGAACTCACTCAAGTGATCCGTAATGGATGCACCATCTTTGTACCGCAGACCCATCATCGTTCGGATCAGGAACAATTTGTTTACCCCGGTCTTTTTCGCGTACAAAGATTCCAGCTTCTCCCACAACGTCTTCGCATGCTCAATATTGGCAACGTGGTTGTACACGTTCTCGTCAACGAACTGCCGCATGTACCCACACACCTGTATATGCTCGAAGTTCCAGTCCTCATCGGATTTGTCACTGGGCTTCTCGGATGCAAATACTGGAAGATGCAGCTTCTTGACGAACAGCAAATCCTTCATCTTGCTCCGCCAATAATGGTAGTTGGTACCGTTCAGGTTCACCATGCGCACCGGCTTCGCGTCCATCTCTGCTTCCTGGTTTGACTGTCAACTCCTGACACTTCTTTGAACCCAAAGCTCTGATACCACTCTGTTGGGAACGAAGCGCGAAAATCGTTCCCCCAAACCAGAAAGTCCTGCGAGAGAACCGAGCAAAAGCACACAAACCAAAAATGCCAAACACAATCGCAGACACAAAGATTTTTGACGTGGAAAATCCTTGCGGGAAAAACCACGGGACGATCGGAGTCCAACCCTGAAGAACCTCCACTAATGGAATAAAGAGAATACACCCTCTACAAGCTCCTCCCGATCCAACACGGATCACCACAACTCACTTAAAAGAAGAAAATTTTTGATTGCGGACTCCGAAGAACAAGAGATGCCGAAAAATTATTCGAAGCAATCTCTCATTCACAATAGTCCTTAATCCTCTCTCTCTCTCTCTCTCAAAGATTGTAAAGCACTCTTTGTTTTGAGATGATTTTACAACTAGCATGCATCACCCTTTTATAAGCCCTTGGTAACCCATACATGGAAGGCCAATATATATGGAAACTTCCAATATAAATCAATCATATATTTAATGGAAATCCAATCATAATTAGCTTACCATAATTGAAAACCCAATAATATGGAAAGCTACTATATGAAGGGTCCAATCATAAATATATATATAATCAAAATAAATATGGAAATTCAATCATATATTTCTTTACCATATATGTACCAAAATAAAATCCATGCACTCCCCAAGCTTCTCCGACACACGGATGGCGCTCGTCACTCTCAGGGGTATTCTCCACATAGGTGGGAACTCCACCCACTCCAACAATAATTGGCTCAATCTATCATTTGACTTCTGAAAGAATAAATCGATATCTTTACTACATTTTAGATATCGAATATCCAATTGCCATTTCACAATGAAGCTTTTCTTGAATTTGACGTGTACCGACTAACGAGACTGACGCATAAGATAAATTTGGCCGGATGCATACCCTTGCGTACATGAGTGATATATGGGACTCGAGACATATCTCCATTCTTCTCTATTATTTGTGGACATTCCTTGAAAGATAATTTAAATAACTGACACTGATCAGGTATTCACCGCCTATCATAAGATAACTTAAAATGACTTGAGATATATAGAAAAATATGTCTATATATGGAATGATAGCGATCAACGGTCGTCTATATGATTAGCTTCCTATTGGGTTTCTATATTTTTGTCTATATGATTAGCTTCCTATTGGGTTTCTATATTTTCAACTTTGATACGATTATATTTTTATTGATATGAATATAATTTTATTAGGAATGGAATTTGGCTAGAATATTCTTGTCTAAAAGTTAGAAAAATGCTATTTTGACCGCACACGAAACTGAACCGTGCTGGTCTGCGTTCGCGTGACGGCTAGCCATTTGTTCATTCCGATAATATGACCTTATTTTGGGTCTGGGGCCATTGTCGACATGGCGCGTGTCAGCGCAGACCAATTTTGCGGCAGTCAAAATAGCAGGTCCTTAAAAAAATTATTAGGTACCCAGACATTTCTTGTCTACTGATAGAAAACTGCTAGTTGAGTGAACCATGTACTCTTCACTAGTTTGTTGTTTAGGGACCATGTAGCAGCTTCAATCATTAGATTGCTCGTGCTCCATCCAAAATTTTGTTGGCACACCTGTCCTGTCCTTGGTTTCTTTCCTCACTGGTCATTCAAACAACACAATAGAATACAATTCTCATCAATATTATTTGTAGGTGTTAGGCTCTACTACAACGAGGACCATGTCAGCGATCTCAGAAAAAAAAAACACTAGGACCATGTTAGGTTCATGTTTGTGCTAAATTGTTGATTTAGTCAGCTCGCAACACAGTTATGATTAGCGTATAACTGTCCATGGATATCTATTAGGGTATGCTTGGATTGAGGTAAAAAAAACAGAGTTACGTGGGGTTAAATAAGAAGAGTAGAGTGAGAATAAGTAAAGTAAATATATAGAATCTTATTTGGATTGGAAAAAAAAAATTAAGTGGGGGTGTTTAATAACTCTTGTTTGGATTGGAGGTTTTGAGTGAGTGTAGGATTAATAAAAATATGATAGTTACCAAAATAGTTTTATTACATATGTCATAAAATTAAATTTGATTAAATTTTTTAATAGAACTTGTCAAAATATATTCACAAATTAGGAAGGTACGGAACATGTTGAAAAAAAAATCATGATATTTTATAGAAAAATAAAGGATATTTATGACTTTTTAAACAAAATCCTTCAATCCTTCTCGTTAATCCTCCAAAATAGGGGAGTTAAAAAATGGACAAAAGAGGATGAAATAAACCCCCACTTAATCCTCTATAACCCTCCTAAATTTTACCCTCAAACCAAACATGATTTTATTTATCCTTTATTTAACTTTCCCTCACTTAACCCTATAACCCTCAATCCATGAAGACCCTTAATTAAGAACGAAACACATTATTGCACATGGAATGTATGATTATACCTACTACTAACGATTATGTTCTTCGAAATAAGTGTGTCAATATTTTTTTTTTTTTGAAATCAGGTAAATTGTTTCTGGAATCGCTCCCACTGGGATTCGAACTCCTGACCACTCGGACCGCATGCATCTCTCTTAACCACTAGGTTAGAGGTCATTTGCAGTGAGTCAATATATATATATATATATATATATATATATATATATATATATATATATATATATATATATATATATATATTCTTCACCACTGAAGTAGTTTTCATTACAAATGAGAGACTTAAAGTTCTTATCGGGGTGAGCAGTATTTTCGATTTTGTACCGAAAATAGAATCGAATCTAAACAAATAAGATACTGAAAAAATGCTATGACTGTTGTGAAACCCATTTTATTCACCATTATGTCATGAGTTACACGTGACCCTTGGGATCATGTAACTCATGACCCTTGGGTTATGTAACTCATGACCCTTGGGTTGCCCATTAGCCCTATATATATGGCCCTTGCCATATGATGAAGAGAGAGGAATAAAATACTATTCTACGATATCTCGTCTTCCTTCAAACACGTTATCAGCACGATTGCTGAAGCAAGGAGATCTCGACGTCATCCTTCCTTCTTTCCTAGTCGATCCGACCAGAGGCTGATAAAATGGCCAAAATAGCGAGTGTCGATTTCGAAGTACTAGATGCTGCTGGAAAAAATTATTTGAGCTGGCACGTGGACCTGAAGTTCCACTTACGTGTCCAGGGCTTATTAGCCACAATTTCAACTCCTCTTCCATCGGCTCCGGCCACTGGTACGGAAAATACAGCAGATACTGTTGTGGTTGTTTCTACAGTGAACGTCTCTGATATAGATAAGGCGAAAGCCATTATCTACATCAGGAGACACATTGATCGGACCCTGAAGGCCGAATACCTCACTGTAGAAGACCCAAAGGAATTGTGGACTGCACTGGAGGACCGCTATAAACATCAAAAAGATGTAATCCTCCCACTGCAAGGTATGAGTGGGAAAACCTTCGACTTCAGGACTTTAAGTCCGTAGCTGAGTACAACTCAGCTCTCCATAATATCACCTCACGCCTGAAGTTGTGTGGTGAAGAAGTCTCGGAGTATCGCATGTTGGAAAAAACTTATACATCCTTCCACGAGAAGGACGCAATCCTCATGCAACAGTACCGTGAACGAAAGTTCACAAAGTACTCTGAATTGTACTCCACCCTGATGATGGCAGAGCAAAACAGAGAACTTATCTTGGCCACTCATAACCTACGCCCTGCAGGCTCAGCTCCTCACCCAGAAGCTCATTTTTCTTCCAAGAAGCAGAAGAAAAATAAGGACAGATCTAATATGGGGAATGCACATAAGAGGCCGGCCAGAAGTCCACCCCAGAACAACTTTCATCCCCAGAGCAGCAAAAGTTGGGCAAAGAAAAAGTGGAAGAAGACCAAAGAACTGATGTCCATTCCCAAAAAAAATTGGGAGGACAAATGCCACAAATGTGGCATGACTGGACACTGGTCCAGAAACTGTCGCACCCCGCGACATCTACAAAATTTGTATCAAGCGAGCCAGAAGTCTCAAGTTGAAACAAATCTGGTAGAAAAGCAGTCGTCTACTCAGTTCTCGGCGAAAGACTTCGAGAACGACGACCTACTCGACTAGAGCCACTATCTTATTTCATGTTTTTAAAAACTTGTTGCCACATTTTCATATTATGCTTCTCTTTTAAATTTCTTGAAAAATAATATTTATTCTTACATTTGACAAAATTTTTTTTACGAAGTCTCTCCGAATAGGCTCACCTATTTGGGTATGATGTCAGAAAGAACTTGGGGCTTGGTTCTTAAGAGGTCCCCGGTGACCCTTCCCCCTCATTTTTCTGCCTGGTCATATTCACGTAGAGCTACCGAAAGGGGATGACCGAATATTTTTTTTTCTCAAATTGTATTTATAAATTATGCATTTTTGCAAGCAACTTATTGACCTCTCTATATCGGCCAATCGATCGATATAAGAGAATTTTTTTAAAACAAAAATTGTATTTCAAAACTGTTGTTTTAATTACGATTGTTTGTTGTTATTTTTTCATAGATCTATAGATGAAGTGTGAATGCCTTGTGGACAGCGCCTCGACGCACACAATCCTTCGAGAAAAAAGCTATTTTTATAGCTTATATGATTATGACGGTCTCGTTTTTACGATATCAGGACTATCAAACATAATAGAAGGATCTGGTGAAGCAATTATATTGCTCCCAAATAAAATAAGACTAGTAATAAAAGATGCACTATTCTCTCCTAAATCAAGTAGGAACCTCATAAGTTTCAAGGACATTCGTTTAAACGGATATCACTTAGAAACAAATGAAATAAATGAGGCAGAATATCTGTATGTTACTTGTCTAAAAGATGGTTCAAAAACTATCTTAGAACGATTCAAGGGACTCCCGTCGGGTCTCTATCATACTCATATTCAATCAACAGAAGTTAACATGATTGTGCACCAGAAGTGTCATTCATCGCCAAAATTTAAACTTTGGCATAATAGACTGGGTCACCCAGGATCAGCTATGATGAAACGAATCCTAAGCCAATCCAGTGGACACAACTTGCAGAACCTGAAGATTCTTCAGAAGTATGATTACTCCTGTCTACCTTGTTTTCAAGGCAAACTTATAACGAGACCATCCCTTTTGAAAGTGGGACTAGAGTCTCCTAGCTTCTTAGAGAGAATTCATGGAGACATTTGCGGACCTATTCACCCCGCAAGTGGTTCATTTAGGTACTTTATGGTACTTATAGATGCATCTACTAAATGGTCTTATGTGTGCCTTTTGTCCACCCGCAACTTAGCTTTTTCTAAGCTATTGGCACAAATAATTAAGTTGCGGGCTCATTTTCCCGATAACCATATCAAAAAATTAAGACTTGATAATGCGGGTGAATTTACTTCACAGATTTTTCAAGACTATTGCCAAGCAACTGGCATCGAAGTTGAACATCCTGTAGCTCATGTTCACACCCAGAACGGGTTAGCAGAATCTCTTATTAAGAGATTACAATGGATTGCTCGTCCATTGTTGATGCAGTCACAGTTGACTGTGGAAGCTTGGGGTCATGCTATATTGCATGCCGCATCACTTATTAGAATACGACCCTCTGGAGGTCATATTCTATCTCTGATGCAGCTCGCTTATGGTTCACCTCCAAATATCTCTCATTTGAGAGTTTTTGGTTGTGCTGTTTACGTCCCCATTGCTCCCCCACAGAGGACCAAAATGGGTCCACAACGTCGATTAGGTATCTATGTTGGGTATGACTCACCCTCTATAATTAGATACCTAGAACCCCTGACGGGTGACGTATTTAAGGCACGTCTTGATGACTGTGAGTTTGATGAAGGATTATTTCCTAAACTGGGCACACAGTCTAAGAAGCCAGAAGCTTCTAAGACAATTTCTTGGGACACAAAAACTTTGTCTTATTTTGATCCACGTACAAGTCAATGTGAAGATGAGATCCTGAAGATATTACATCTTCAGAACACTGTACATCTACTTCCGGATACATTTACTGACAACCAGAAGATTGTCAGATCACACGTCCCTGCTGCCAACACGCCAGCTAGGATTGACATCTCCAAAGATGGATGCAATCCGCCGGCTGCAGAAATGGCAATACCTCAATTAAAAAGAGGACGCCCACCAGGTTCGAGAGACAAAGTCCCTCGTAAAAGAAAAAACCCTGGAGAAATTAAGAAGATCCCAACACAGGATGCTGAGCTCAGATCAGCTATCTCTTCCCTCCTAGTTTTCCCTGAAGAGGAACAAACAGAAGAAATATCATTAAATTATGTACGTACTGGAGAGGTACTGAACAGAAAAAGAACAGTCGTCGACGACGATTTTTCGTTCAATATTGCCGTTCACGTCACTGAAAATGACGATGACATCGATCCACGGTCTCTAGCAGAATATAAACGCAGAGACGATTGGCCAAAGTGGAACGAGGCAATAGGAGTAGAGCTGGACTCACTCTTGAAACGCGAAGTCTTTGGACCTGTAGTCCAAACACCTGAAGGTGTAAAACCTGTGGGATATAAATGGATCTTCACAAGAAAAAGAAATGAACACAACATAGTTGTGCGCTACAAAGCACGCCTTGTAGCACAAGGATTCTCCCAGAAACCGGGAATAGATTATGAAGAAACATATTCTCCGGTCATGGATGGGAATACCTTCAGATTCCTGATCAGCCTCTCTTCTCTGAAAAGCCTAGAAATGCAGCTCATGGACGTTGTGACTACATATCTTTATGGCAATATAGATAAAGATATCTATATGAAACTCCCTGAAGGATATAAAATTTCACCAGAGAAAACAGATAGACCTCGGGACACCTATTCTGTAAGGTTATAAAGATCATTGTACGGTCTTAAACAATCAGAAAAAATGTGGTATAACAGACTAAGTGAGTTTTTTGCTACGCAAGGATTTACTAATGATAAAGTCTGTCCGTGTATCTTTATAAAAAGATCGAAAACAGGATTTGTTATAGTCGCCGTTTATGTCGACGACTTAAATCTCATTGGATCTCCTGCAGAGATCACTGAGATATCTGAAAGCCTTAAGACAACTTTTGAAATGAAAGACCTAGGCAAAACAAAGTATTGTCTTGGCTTACAGATCGAACACCTAAAGGGTGGTATCCTGTTACACCAATCTACATATACACGAAGATTCACTACAAGAAATTCAAGTTTTCGTGACAAGTAATTTGTGAGAAGTACAAAAATTATCACTGAAATGAATATTTTTGTGACAAATAAATTATGTTGTCACTCATAATTTAATTCTGTGACAACTATTGTTTATCGTCACAAAATTAAATTATTCAGTGACTCTGTTTTTATTGGTCGTCACTAAATGTTGTCACATAAATAAATTAAATTTTTTTTACTTATGTCAAAGGCAAGTTGTGGTGACAAATGAAATACTTGTCACTTAAGATTTGCTTTTAGTTACAGAAAAAACAAAACCCTCACATAAAAGTATTAGTTACAAGATAAAAATTTTATTCTTGTCACTTAAGGTTTTCTTTTGGTTACCAAATTTTTTTACGTCACATAAACGTATTAGCCACGATTTTTTTTTCATTGTAACAAAAAATAAATAAATTAAAACATTTAAATAAACAAAATATTTTGATTTCATTGCCAAAGACCTATAGTCCTAATCGGTAATAAAAATAGCAAAAATTTAAGTCAGCATATTCTTATATATGGGAAAACAATTTATCCATAAATACAATCCCCTCCCCCCCCCACCCCCCCCTTCTTCCATCCCGCCAGTTTCCCACGGGAAATTAGGAACCCTAGCGCTATTCCCTCCCCCCTTTCTCCATGAAAGCATATCTCCCCCTCTTTCCAACGAAAAAAAATGATTTCCTCCTTTTTTTTCACGGAAGAACCGCGCCCACGCCATGCTATTAGAAACGGCAATGGCCTCCCCACAAAAACTCCCATCCCCCAAAAAATCGATTGAAGAAGAAGGTATGGCTTCTCCCTCACTTCTATATATAATTTTCTATCCTTAAATGGTGTTCAACCCTAAAATTCTTCCACTCAACCCATCTCTCCATCTTTCATCCCACGGTCGCAGTTGTCTTTCCCCAAACGAAGCCGAAAGCCGATCGAGGAGGACATATAGCCAGCACATCAGCCATCATCTTAGAGTTCTTAAGGTGCGCGTCTGAAATTTACCAATTGAGAAATTTTCTATTATTTTAGTGTTGAAATTTAACTAGTTTTACTTACATATATTTGAATGCGTCCTTGTGTTGTATATATATGATGAACTGTACAACACGACAAATTTGTTCTGTTGTTATATATGTTGTTGTGTTGTCGCCTCCATGTATATCAAAAAGACACCAACACATGCCAAGTGTTTGTATAAATGTCACTAAGAAATAAACTAATTTCTAAAATCCCAGCCGCAGACTGAGCATTTTCCATCTGTAATACACAAGCACCTAAGGCATCTTGTAAGCTTTATTAGTGTGGAAGTCTTTACTCGAACAGGCAAGCCAACCTACAATAAATTATATGATCAAACATTAAAAATAGAAATAAGTTAAAATTAATCCAGTGTTTGTAAAATCGTGCTGCACTTAAAGCAAGTAATGAAGGTCATCAAAAAATATATGTGGGCAAGTTGTTGACTTTAATGGAAAATAAGCAATTAGAATTTAATGGAAAATAAGCAATTGGAATTTACATAATTTATAAAGAATTTTCAGTCCACCAGTCCTGTGAGAAGCTCAATTTACATATTTCATAAAGAAATTTCAAGCCACGAGTTCTGTAAGAAGAACATGAAGAAACATACATACTCATATTTTGTTTGAGAGCAAGTATCATGAAAATCTCCCATTCTCATAGTTATTAACATGAATACAACTTGAGATATTATCCATCTCATAAATCTTAGTACCAAACAGAAAGAGTAGGTAACTAACATCTTCACATCACATAAATGTCGATCTAAATTAAGAGAAAGAGACCAAGAAACAATTCAGGAATCAACACGAGAAGTCAAAATATCATGGTAAATCCAAGCAGCAACACTTGATGGATTTTGAAGCTTATCTACTGATGCATGGTATATCAAGAGAAAGATGGCTTTTGAAGCTTATCTACTGATGCATAACCCAATTTCCAATTATTAGAACATGAGAAAGATGCCAAGAAACAATTCAGGAATCAACATGAGAAGTCAAAATATCATGGTAAATCCATGTAGCAACACTTGATGGATTTTGAAGCTTATCTACTAATGCTTGTCTACTGATGCATGGTATATCAATATGTTATGCCACTAATAAAAGTTTAGTCGGTAATAGAGTCTAGTGCCCCATTTTACATTTGTTTTTTACATTCAGATTTAATCACCAAAACACCAGGAGTTAGTTCCTCTTGATTACCACATTGGTTCTTCCTCATACAAGGAGTTGCGCCACTAATAGGATATATTAACTAATCAAAATCATTATCACTGCTGGAAGGTATATACAATCATATATCTCTCCACTTACACGGATAATTCACTTCGCAGAAAAGATAGGTATAAGCAAGAAAAATAGTAATAAGAAAGATACATATGGCAGTGACTTTTTCTTTCAGTTTTGAGGCACTGTCTTTTGAGGGGATAATCAGATTCAAAGAGTGTCCCCATCGGATATGGTCCTACGACCTCCACTCCCTATATCAAAATCCTCAACAACTGGGTTGTCTAACCCATGAGATTTGATCCAATAATTTTCCAAAACATAACGAAGAGAAGAATAATGATACAGTAAATACCACGTTGTGGTTTGGATGCCAATGAATTTAGTCAAATTGCAAAGCGCCACTAGTTATCACTCAATATGGAACTTCACAAGTGAAAATAGCATGCATTACACTTATTATGCATGATTAGAGATGTTTTCATTTGATTGACAATGAGAAAATCAAGTATCAGAAATGAAGATGTTTTCGTTGTTTGACAATGAGAATATTTCTCAAAAACACTTATGGTGCAATAAGATCATCAATCGGTAAAAGTTTTGCAAAAGTCACATGTAGAACTTTTACCGAACATCCTAGAAAACAACGCAACGAAAACACCAAATGTTAGGCAACAAAGTGGTCGAGTTCTTTGGTATATGGAGGGGACATCATGGGATCATAAACCCCAAGACAGTAAAAAATCGGCCTTAATTCTCAAAAGACAGACAAAATTGAAGAAAATGTCACCACCATACACACATGCTAAAAATGGATGGAGGTTCAAAACGAGGCAACATTAAAGTAGACAACTAACACTTCGTATTGAAAACATTCTTCCTCGCATTGATCATGCGAGTCTAATAAGGTGAGGACATGTCAAAATTTCATTGTTATATCAGATAATTATCGTGCTTGATTAGAAAGAAAGTATACCAATCATGCAAAGGTACGAAAGGGATGATAAGGAAGAAACGTAGATGGCATATATCTCAAGGAAATTTTCTTTGGAGAACAATAGAAAACAAAATAGATGCAACAGCTAAATGGCATATAGCAGATCTGTAGGGGAGTAGTAATTCTAGTATGATATATCGTGCTTCAATAGTAGGAGTCCGAGAGGAGTATATATAGCTGTACCTGATCAATTCTAGGTTGCTCTCCCTGCACTTCACACATATACCCCCCTACTGTAGCACACTGATACTTAAGGCACAGATGCTACACTCACCCATAAGTATATTACCTCTCATAATTCCTGCATACACAGGAAAACACTCTTGAACCTGTCACACTTAGGTAAGTGATGTTATCCCCCCTTAACACTTGAGCACCACACCACAAAAGCTCGAACACACATGTTCCATTCCTGTTTCCAAGTGTATCAGTCTGTCACTGATACCAACCCCTAATACACCCAGGAAAGCACCAAAACAGTAAGGTGATTCCTTACTAAAGTCCCATGTACACACACTGATCAACACCATTCCCTTTCAAGTTTTTTTTGTCATGTTTTATTAATAACTTATTTATCCATATCCAACTTTATTTATATCCACTTCAAATGTGTAAATTGATTTCAATATTTGGAAATATATAATATCACACCACTTGTACCTATATATGCAACATTAAACCCCTTGCCGGAGGAGGCCTTGGTCAAGGTGGCCTGTGGTCTTCTTGTCACAATAGATGACACATCTGCCACTGCTTTTCTTGCAGATTGGTCTTTCTCTTCAATCTTAACCTTGCCTTATATTTTTGCTTCTTGAGCTTTGCTAATTAAAATTGCATTCTTGTGACTTTTCTGTGCTTTGTATGACTGACGCTGTAAATTATTTGTTTCCTTTTCTATTATCAATCTTCTGCTCTCTTTTTTTTCTTTCTGATATCCAGTCACTGATACGGGTTTTATATCTCAATATGAGAGTTGGGGATTGGAAACTGAGTCTCAACATATATTCACATTCTAGGGTGGCAAATGTGAATATGTCTTCACATGGCAAAGTTCATATAGTTTGGTTTGTAAAATTTTGGAACTTGGCGTGTAACCACGTGGCTTTTGTGGAGGTTACTGAAAATAATTGAATATAATCATAGCCCTGCACCTGCATATTTGTTTTTAATATTTAACTGCACATACATTATGTCATTATCCTATTTGGCTGGGAATATACTAATCGACCTTTATCTGTACCAGCTATTGAGAACTCACTTTCACAATCAAGAACTTGGATCGACTCGCCAAAAGGTACCTAAATTAGAATTTATTGAATTATGCTGTACTTTAATAATGACATGAAAATCAAGGGCGGATCTATTAACAACCTAGAGGGACTGAAGCCCACTCTGGATTTTGGAAAAGTAAATTGAGTACAAGGATTATTTAAAATTTTGATAAATATTTGGTCAGTTTGATGTCGTGGACCATGTATCTAATCAATCTAAAGCAAACTTTCAACCATTAGGCCACTTAATTGTTAATGATTAGTATTTTTCCTACATTTTTAATCTTTGAGCATTTCCATATTGAGAGGAGCCCCTCAGAGTAAAGCGTCTCGATCCACCCCTGATGAAGATTATCATCATGATATGACCACCACCTACATTTTACCAAATCTTTACTCTTTAGCCAAAAAACATCATTTTGAAGAATATATATGTTTTTATAAAAGTTAATTATATATGTTGAACGTTTTAAGAATTAAATTATTAGTCGATTCCATGATTATAAGTTCCTAACCCAGTGGTTCAATAATCAATAGATGCAACCTATCATTTCAAGCATTTCTCTCTTAATTTTATAATATTACTACAAATACATATGTGTCAAGTCGTATGGTATACAAGTATCGACTTTGATATCAGGTAGTATGGTATTACTCATTACCTATTTCATTAGGTTCTATTTCATTGCCTATTCCTTCTCTTACCAATTTATCCATCACATCTATTGAGAGATCATCCATGTGTGCAAGTTCATCCTTTTCTGGAAGCAAATAAAATGTGGTTCCCATTCCTGGTTCTTTTAATTGGAAGGCAAGTAACAATATCGATGCTACATGATATTGTGATACTCCTCTAGTTAATGTATACCCCGAATAATACTTATACTCCAGTTTTTTAGAAATTGTCGAATCGATGTACCGGGTAATCGTACTAGTATCTATGCTTCATAACTATGACAGTATATAAGGGCACCTCTTGAATTGTTGTATCCATAGAAGCTGTAGTATTTGAATCCAGAAAAAGTGGTTTCCCAGGTGTATAGAAGTCCATCATTGCTGCAAAATTTTAAGGTTTTAGGAAATCCTGGTCATTGACATGTTGACACTAATACATACTAATTGTGTTTTTCAGGAATCACAAGAGCATTCTTTGGATCAGATTTCATAACAGTTAGAAAATACGAGGAAGCATTCTATTTTTGAACATTTGTGTGCATAAAAGTATCTACTTTTTAGTTAAAACCTCTTATTTTTGGATATACTAGATTACTAAGCCAGAGGTGCAATATATGGTTTCTACAAGGTCATATTTTTCTAATCAACCAACTTCATTGAGAAATATTATTATTTTTAGTATTAACGGTTAAAGAATATATCATTAGATACATAATATGATATCCAAGCTCTATTCTTGTTCAGTAATGAATATTATCCAATTGAAAGGATCTCTTAGTTTAATCCAGATACTCAACATGTTATTCAGTACGACCTATGTCACCATGTATTTATAGAAAATAACAATTTCTTAGTATTTAACATATAACTCTCAATTAATTGTATCATATTCTTTTATGAGATCAACTTTGATACAACATTTGCCCTTTCTTTTCCTGAAGTGATTTACTTATGTTTGTCTTTTACTTATTATGAAAATGCAGAGGAACGATGATGAATAGAGAGTGGATAAAAAGTAATAACAGAGTGAGTACTGAATATAGAGAAGGGATTGCTGCATTTATTAGATTAGCATCAAGTCAAGAAGGAGTTAATGGAAGAATTAGGTGTCCTTATAATAAATGTAGGAAGATCGAATTCAAACCTACAGTTGAAGTTAGGCTACACTTGCTAAAAAATGGATTTAATAAGATTGCTGCATTTATTGGATTAGCATCAAGTCAAGAAGGAGTTAATGGAAGAATTAGGTGTCCTTGTAATAAATGTAGGAACATCGAATTCAAATCTACAGTTGAAGTTAGGCTACACTTGTTAAAAAATGGATTTAATAAGAGTAATACAACATGGATTCTTCATGGAGAAAAATTAAGTGACACAACAGAAACTTCCAATGTTAATTGTGAAGAGCATTTGAATGATAAAGTCCAAATGGATGATGTTGATGACTTAATTGGGCTAGTTCATGATGCATATGCCTTTGAGAATGTGAATTCTTCTCAAACGCATGAAGAAATGTTTGGTGAAACCCCGAATGATGAGGCTAGTAAGTTTTACAAGCTACTGAAAGATGCTACCGTAGAACTTTATCCGAACTCTAAAATCTCCAAATTGTCTTTTATTGTGAAATTACTAAACTTGAAGACTCTTCACAATTTGACAGACAATGCAACAGATGCTATGTTAGACTTCTGCAAGGATATTCTACTTAGTAATGCTTTGGTTCCGAATTCTTATTATGAGGCACGCACCATTATTCGAGATTTATGTCTTGACTATAAAAAAATTGATGCTTGTAAGAATGACTGTGTGCTCTACCGGGAAGAACATAAAGATGCACAGTATTGTCCATTTTATGGTTTATCTAGATGGAAGGTAGTTCGTCGTAAACGTAAAATTTCTCATAAAATTTTGCGTTATTTTCCACTTAAAGGAAGATTGCAGAAGTTATTTATGTCAAAAAATACTGCAAAAGACATGAGATGGCATGATCAGAGACGAGTTGATGACGGGATATTAAGACATCCAGCAGATTCAATTGCGTGGAAATCATTTGATGAGCACCACAAGTCTTTTCTGAAGATCCAAGGAACGTACGGCTTGATTTAGCAAGTGTTGGGTTCAACCTATATGGGAACATGAGCACTTCATATAGCATTTGGCAGGTCATATTAGTTCCATATAA
The DNA here is from genome assembly GCA_029216955.1 of Iris pallida. NCBI lineage: Eukaryota > Viridiplantae > Streptophyta > Magnoliopsida > Asparagales > Iridaceae > Iris > Iris pallida. Next base: position 8,825,918 of record JANAVB010033011.1, on the reverse strand, counting down.
CTTACCTCCTTGGTTATGCATGAAGCAACCTTACTTCATCATGACACTTCTTATTCCGGGACGTACATGTCCTGGAAATGACATTGATGTCTACTTACAGCCTTTGATCAAAGGGTTACTTGAGCTTTGGGAGGTTGGGGTTAATACATATGATGCATATGCCCAACAGAATTTTCAACTACATGCTGCTGTATTGTGGACCATTAATGATTTTCCAGCATATGGTAACTTATCTGGATATGTGACCAAAGGAAAACTAGCTTGTCCATGTTGTCATAAAGACACCGGCTCTCTTTCAATCAGAAGCAAGCTGTGTTACATAGGCCACCATCGTTTCTTGCCAATTAATCATCCTTGGAGACGTAATAGTCGATCATTCAATAGAGAAATTGAGGATCGGCTTGCACCTCAAATGTTGACAGGAGATGGAGTATTAGATCAATTATGCTTCTTTGAAGGCGTTATTTTTGGTAAAGGTCGAAAAAGAAAGCACAATGATTCTAATAATGTTTTGCAATTGGAGAAAGAAGAGCATTTTCTTTCAGCTTCCTTATTGGAAAACTCTCAAATTACGTCATAATCTTGATGTTATGCATATTGAACGAATGTTTCAGATAATGTGCTTGGAACTATAATGAACATGGCAGGAAAGACAAAAGACACAGTTAAGAGCCGTTATGATTTAGTGGACATGGGTATTAGAGAAACTCTTCATCCTCGTGTTGAAGGTAATAAGATAATACTGCCTGCAGCTTGCTATGTCTTACCGCCAAGTGCAAAAATTAAATTTTGCAACTTTTTGGCAACAATAAGAGTTCCTGATGGTTTCTCGTCAAACATATCAAGATGTGTCAATATTGGTGAGAAGAAAATTCATGGTTTGAAGTGTCATGACCACCACATATTTTTTCAGCGACTACTTCCACTTGCTATCAGGGGGTTACTCCCAAAAGAGGTGTGTGAGCCATTGACTGAGCTAAGTAACTTTTTTAAGAACTTATGTTCAAAGTCATTACGACTTGTTGATCTAGAGCAACTTGAAGAGCAGATTCCTATAACACTATGCAAGTTGGAAACAATATTTCCACCGGCCTTTTTTGATGTGATGATCCACTTGCCAATTCACTTGGCAACTGAAGCTAAAATCGCTGGACTTGTGCCTTATAGATGAATGTATCCAATTGAAAGGTAACACTTCTTGATATTATATCATTTTCAAATTTTATGGTTTGTTTTTCTTTGTTATAAATAAAAAATAATTCATTTTATATAGGTATCTACGTACACATAAGAAATATGTCCGCAATAAAGCTCGTCCTGAAGGATCAATCGCTGAAGGATACATATTGGACGAGTGCTCTACATTTTGTGCAAGGTACCTTAATAGTGTGGAGACAAAACTTAATAAGGCACCAAGAAATGATGATGGTCGTATCTCGAATCATGGGCTATCAGTTTTTGCAAAATGTGGTTAACCAAAAGGAGCTTACGTCTTGTACGAGTTAAGTTTTGAGGAATACGACCAAGCTCGTATGTATGTGCTACAAAATTGTGATGAAGCGTGGCCTTTTATTGAGTAAGTTATTGAACAATTTACTATATAATCTCGTTAACGGTCGAAGGAATTGTCGACTAAACAATTTGCTCAGTTTCAGGGAGCACAAAACTGAAATTTCAATGAATAGCTCAAGAAATGTATTGGATAGGCATAACAAAAAGTTTCATTTATGGTTCTATCATCGTGTAAGTATCTTATGTTATCAACTATATATAGCAACGTTCCCTAAATTGTTGCCATCTATTAATTCACCCTCCTTTTATGCTAATAGGTATCAAAGCTACATGCAGATGGACATGCAACAGATGAGCTCCTAAGTTTAGCAACTGGTCCTTTAAGAATGACTCATCGATATACCACAAACATTGTCAATGGTTTTCGCTTTCATACGAAAGATCGTGCCACGGAGAGAACAAGTCAAAATAGTGGAGTTCTAGTAAAAGAGGATGATTCTTCCCCAGAAAAAGAGTATTATGGCGTCTTACAAGATATTTTTGAACTATCTTATGTGGGAGGATGTAAAGTGTTTCTCTTTAGGTGTCATTGGTGGGATGTGGGACGACTTGGAAGGGGATATAAGATCGATAAATATGGCTACACAAGTGTTAATGTGCGTGGGTCTTTAAATAGTAATGAGCCTTTTGTATTAGCCTCTCAAGCTGAACAAGTATTTTACGTCGAAGACAATATTGCTAATGACGGGCTTGTTGTGGTTAAAACCACTCCTCGTGATCTTTATAATATGCCACCGCCACTTGAAAAGGAAGGAAATTCAAGTGATATTGATGATTCATCATCAGAAGACGATGCTTACCAACAACAAGAATTTGAGCAAAACGTGTATCCTACTGAACCTGAAGACATAAATCCAATCCTTTCTAGAGATGATGTTGAGCCTGGAAGTTTTAACGTCAATATAGAGTCGAATGACTCTATAACTGATGGATCTGAGGAGTTCATTGATGACAATTTAGAGGATGACCTTGGCGATCATGGATTTGATAGTGATTTTGATGATGAGTTTAACTCTAATGAGTAATTTTGTTATTTATTGTGAAGTTCAGAATTCCAATGTTATATATGAGTAATTTTGTTATTTATTGTGAATTTCAAAATTCCATTGTTATATATGAGTAATTTTGTTATTTATTGTGATGTTCAGATTTCCATTGTTATTCCATTACAGTCTTGATACACACTGAAATCTATGCAAAATATAACTTAAAAATTCAAATTGGATATTAAATCCTCCAAACTGAGCTAATTCTAATTATCTCTGCCACACCATTCTACTGAGTATAGGCACATGAGCATGAACATTTTCCTTCTCAAAATTTTTTTTGATCTCTCCTTCAAAATGAATTTTTGTATTGCCAAAACAAAAGATTTTGACCAATTTCAGTTTGAGTAAAAATTTCACTAGAAACTTAGAATTTGAGTAAAAATTGTGAAGGAATTTGCACTTGATACCATGTTGAGAAGTTGGCTCAACCCAATAGACTTAATCATTAATGATGAAAGACTTGCGTGTATATAGGCAACGGGTACCCCTTGAGTCTATCCGATATGGGATTAACCATAAGAGCAAAACAGGACATACAAAGTTTTACAAACACAATCAATACTAATCAATACTATCATCTACAACATTAATGTCAGATAAGAGTATATCATCAACATAGACCATCAATATGACAATCCCAAACTCGATATTTCAAACAAGGAATGATTTGTACAATTGTGACGAAAGCCCACTTATATAACCACTCGATTAAATTTTCAACTAAGCACATTGACTACTTGAGACCATAAATCGCCTATATATTAGCTTGCAGACTCAATTCTCCCCCCAACAACAAATCAAGGAGGTTGCTCCATGTAAATTCCTTCGAAAAGATCACCATTTAAGAAAGAATTATTAACGATAAGATGAAACATAGGCCAAACCTTGTAGACTGAAAGGGAGAAGAGGACTTGATAATGATCTTGAATGTTTAATCCAAATCTTGCAGGTTCAAAGACTATATTCTAGGATTTAATATATGGACAAGTTTGATAGGACACATCTCTTCAGCCCCAGCTAAACCATACAGTAACAAGAAACAAACACTATCGAAAAATATCATCAAGATAGAACTGGAAATCAATACGAACTAGACCTACAAGTCATCCAAAACTGTAGGGTTATTGCACCCAACAATTCCTAGCTGCTTCAACAATCTTTTACAAGTAGACTCTTCAATAGAAATTATACTCTCCATGCAAGTCATCCCAGAAGAAGAAAGGAAAAAAGAACATAAAATCACCCACCCAGGCTTCTTGGCAATTGCAGCTGCTATTTTAATATTTTCTTCATCTGGTGATCCCTCATCTTCTCCATAATGCTCTATCAGAGAATGAATGCAGATAAAAGATCACTTTTCAACCATAGTTATCGGGATCCCCCTAATACCCTAGGAATATTGCTCTCAATCCTGTGACACCAAATGGGGCAGTTTTCCAAGTGGATCGGGAAAAGTGACGAGTCGGGCAATCTAAATATTACAAGATGCAATTCAAAAAATATTAATCAAATGGTAATAGAAAGGGCAATAATATCAATTAATTGTCAAAATGAAGCATAAAAGAGTAGGCTATTGTAGGATTCAGCATGAATGCTTCCATAGCAGACATAAATATATAAACATGCAAACAAATCACTCTTAAACGAACCAAAGCATACTTGTTAAGCCTATCGAACACCCCTACGAAAAAATAGGGTTAGTAGCATACATTGTAGCCATTCTACATATCAATGCAAACCCTGACCAGGTATTTATGAGCCCAACACCACAGTTATGATTGATGATTTCTTGTAAAAAAAACTAGCTAAGTTTTCTTCTTGGCAAAGGTAACAAAGATCTCCTTATGGTATGGCACTTGAAATTCAGTTTGACTAATTTTTCCACTCAAATTTTTACTCAAATTCATTAAAAATTTCAATTTTTACTCAACTTCTCAACATGGGGCTTTCAACAATTTTTACCTGTATGTATATGTAAATTAGATAATAGTTATTGACATTAGATACACTCATGTATTCTTCATCTTGATCTTGGCCTATATCTTGTATCACGTCAAGAGTGCATGGGTATGCACATTCTGTAAGCCTAGTCTGCCAATTGTTTGTAAGCCATGTCTGTACTCTTGGGATCAATAGGCAATCATGACACTCTTGTACTTCTCTCTATTTAGATACATGACTTGGTGAAACCTTTACCTTAATTTTTGGAGAGTAAGCTATGTTGAGTGTCCATGTGGTGTCTAGAACATATTCCATGTTGAGTGTCCATGTGGTAAGTTATGATACAATTTCTGGAAAGTAGCTGAGTGTCCAGGTGGTGTTTGGTACATATTCCATGTTGAGTGTCCATGTGGTAAATTATGGTACATACCCTATATTTGACTGCTGAATCTGTGCAGGTACAAAACACATACCTGAGAGCTGTATTATGCTCTATATTCCCAGTTGGGATCTTTCTTCGTCTTAAGGCCCCAAGCTATCTAGTTTACATATGATACTATGGGTGCTTTCTTCGTCTCGAGGCCCCAAGCTTTTCTTAAAACTGGTAGCGTATTGAATATAGGACTGTGCCTTTTTTGCTTAAAACTGGTAGCATATATATTGAATATAGGTTGCACTACACAGTATCAATATAATCAGTCGTGTATGATTAGAGTTGACCCATGTATAAGTATCATTTTAATATTATATATGATTCACTTGACAGTTAACAAGCATTCAGTAAGTTGTTGATATTGTCACTACTTTTTGTTTCCCAATGGCTAAACCAATTGTCATAATGCACACGGGGTACTTGTCATGCCTTTACGATTAGAACCTGCTTTCAACAATTTTTACCTGTATGTATATGTAAATTAGATAATAGTTATTGACATTAGATACACTCATATATTCTTCCTCTTGATCTTGGCCCGTATCTTGTATCACGTCAAGAGTGTATGGGTATGCACCTTCTGTAAGCCTAGTCTGCCAATTGTTTGTAAGCCATGTCTGTACTCTTGGGATCAATAGGCAATTATGACACTTTTGTACTTCTCTCTATTTAGATACATGACTTGGTGAAACCATTACCTTAATTTTTGGAGAGTAAGCTATCTTGAGTGTCCATTTGGTGTCTAGAACAAATTCCATGTTGAGTATCCATGTGGTAAGTTATGATACAATTTTTGGAAAGTAGCTGAGTGTCCAGGTGGTGTTTGATACATATTCCATGTTGAGTGTCCATGTGGTAAATTATGGTACATACCCTATATTTGTTGCTGAATCTGTGCAGGTACAAAACACATATCTGAGAGCTGTATTATGCTCTATATTCCCAGTTGGGAGCTTTCTTCGTCTTGAGGCCCCAAGCTATCTAGTTTATATATGATACTATGGGAGCTTTCTTCGTCTTGAGGCCCCAAGCTTTTCTCAAAACTGGTAGTTATGAGCGAGTGACTCTACTCTTGGGATCAATAGGCAGTTATGACGCTCTTATACTTCTCTATTTAAATACATGACTAGGTGAAACCATTATCATAATTATCTAAATTGTAATGTTAAGTCTTCTTTCAATTATATGAAAATAGCACAGATTTATTACCTATTTCTTATAAACTATGCATTTGTTCAAATTATTTATTATCTTTTTGTTGTACTCATTTGTATCTTGATCGATTCAATCTTTTAGATTTATTTCTAGTTAATTCTTTTTTTTCAGGTCTCATATGTTTTGTTCTTGTATGTACCAACATTAATAAACCTGCGACCATTTTCTCAGGTCTCATATGCATTGCCTATCGGTGCAACATAATATATTGCAAGTTTACTGTCGCTGTTTTCTTTTCTTTAGCAAATGCTTATATTTCAAATATATCAAGCATTCACCGGACGGTCCAGACCTCACCATCATTCAGTCCTCCTTAGAATGATAACCCTTAAATATTAAGATCATGTTTTCTAGCCAGACACTAACAATTCAAAGAGAGGTGGAAAATATAGTTCTTTCATAGTTGCTTTCTTTCCTAAGAAGATAATGGTTCGTTGTCGAGGTGGACGAACGGGTAGAGTTACACGAGGTGGACAAAATGGTATAAGAGTATGAATTTCATAGTTCTTTTGTTATGGATTTCAGATTTCTTTTCTCTAAGCATAATATTTTTTCCAGACGAATGCACATCTCCATATCGTAACACAGAGCCTACAAATATACATTCGCAGCCACAACAAAGGAGAGACCCTGAGCCAAGCAATTATGAAAATAGAATAGCTGAAGATCAACTAATCCAAGTTCCATTGTTGCTAAACAGAGAATCTCTGCCAATACAAAGCCCTCATTCTAGTACTCCTAGTACTGCCGGTATTTATAATAAAGTACTTTTGAACTTTATATATGTGTGTGTTTTAATATGCTAATTTATATAATGTATTGATCTTTACAGCATCCTGCAATAACATCCGAAAGGCTGTAAGAGGAAAATACAAATGTTTGAATTTAGATTTAAAAACCAAATATGAAAAATTAGAAATTGTTATGCCTGATGATATTCAAAGAGCGGTTGGAAACAATTCAAGAGATATAGTTAATTTTTGTGGGTATAAGTTAGAAGTTTGGCCCCTTTGTTTATGGAAAAAGAGGGAAAATTGGTGGATGCCAAGTGGGTGGATATTGTAAGTGTTGTAGGGGAACAAATGTGGATCCAAGTGAAGTTAACATATTGTTTATATATATTTATTTTCATTAATGTTCTAGAAATATAAATAAGTGAATTTTTTATTTTTGGCATTTTATTAGGAGAAGTTCACAGTTGCAGAATGCAAACAACACATATTTCAAGCTTTTGTTATAGACACTATGCGACGCTTGTATAGAATTTGGAAGCATAGACTATATGAGCATTATAAAAGGTTTCAGACAGATGAGGAAAGGCTAGAAAATGTTCCTAAGGATGTAAGGGGTGAAGATTGGAAGCTTTTGATAGAGTATTTTGGCTCAGATAATTTTCAGGTATGTATTGGAATGTTTACTTTTTTAAAAGGCATATTTTTGTTCATTAATAATACATTCTTAGAACTATTAATTGCTGTTTAAAAATTGACTTGCAGTTTGAAGTGGTTTTGTATTGCCCTTTACTTATCGTTAATACACCATTAATTGTTTGCAGAAAATTAGTCAAAGAAATGCAACAAACAGAGCGAAGCTTGTGACCAAACATACTTGTGGTACAAGATCTTTTGCAGAAGTGGAGGAGTCAATGGTAAATATATTTGTCCTTTTTGTCAAGTTTTTAGTCATTTTATCTAGTTGAACTTTAAATGTCTCGGGTTGTGGCAGAGAGATCTGATCTCTGGTGAGAAGCTGCCACCGGATGAGATTTGGCTTAAACAACATACCAAGAAAGATAAAGAAGGTGAATTACAGTGGTCTGATCCGATATCCAAAGAAGTTCACGTACGTACACCAATATGTTATCTTAATATTGTTTTATATGTGTTAAACATTCTTAGTGACTGATTGTAATTCATATGTAGGAAAAACTTTATGATCTTGTCATTCAACAAGAATAAGCTGAACCTGAATCTCAACTTACACATGATGAGATGTTGCTACAAGTTCTTGGTCAGAAGTCTGGTTATTTTCGGGGTAAAGGAGCCGGAAAAATACCACCAACAAAAAGGACAAGATATCTAGATAACATGTAAGAAGAAGTACAAAGGGCTATTGATTTGGCTAGAGAATCCGTGATTGAAAGTGTGAAGGTTGATGTGCTGAAGAATTTGCAAGAAGAAATGTGAGCAAATGTTAGTGATGAACTGAGAGTTGAAATTAGAAAAACTATGGAAGACGAACTTAGGAATGATCTTACGATGCAGATTCAAAATCAATTTAATGCTATGTTCCAAGCACGAATGGCTGCCTTTTTATGCTCTTCATCACAGTCTGCAGATATTTCAGTGCATACGAATATAAGAGCTATAAATTTTGGTAAGTGTTTGAAATCAAGATATCTTATATTTCCATGTCTTGTTTAAATATAGAACACAAAGTTACTCGGTTTGAATTTGTGTCATATCTGACACTATGGCTGATGTAGAATTTGTTGTACTCTAGGGTCTTTGTGTTGGTACATACTTCATATTTGCTTCTGGTCTTTGCAATAATGTTTGCCCATGATTCTTGCTTTTGGTGAGGACAATGCTTTCATAGACTGATGGAATTGGTAGGGAAAAAAAATCATACCTTGATATGATGGACTTGGTAAACTAGAATTGATACGATGGATTGAACTTCACAGATAATTTTTTTTTTCCTTCTTTAATGTTTAGTTTATTTCTAGTTTGCCATGTTTACTTGTCATTCACTTTTGGCCATGAAATCATCACACAGTAAAATAGAGATTTGAAGTTCAATTTTCGAAAAGTTCTTAGAATGATAATCAAACTTGGTTGTAAGGACTAGAGTTTAATAGTATGGTTTACCACCACATACATTTTACATGAACCTCTTGCCATTTGTTACGAGAATCTTGATGAACTCACTTGCTAGTTCTTTCTTGATTTATAATTAGAACATCATGTTTGATTGGTAGCTAGAACTTACATAATTATAGGTTTGGAACAACTTGTGTTACTTGTAGTTTGATATATCATGTGTTACTAGTAGCTTTGCAGAACTTGCATGATTGTAGCTCGGTACATCTTATCTGACTTGTATTTTATAGACACATTTTTTCTTGTATATATTTGTGTAATATTCTAATAATGGTTTCTTTATTAATTTATGCAGGTAATTAAAGATTGATCATCATGCCAGGGGCCACATATGCAATCATCTATTTATATATATAAGTTACTCTATGTTTTATGTATCAACTAGTTTGGATACTTTTGTTTATGTTAAAAGTACTGAATATTACTCATGTTATAGAGGATTGATATAATTGCTTTTCATGTTGCTGTTGTTGTCTTTAAGAATTTGTGAAGAATAGTTCTGATTTACGAGTGTTTCATCAGAAGTGTGTTTTTGTGTTTCAACGGTACACTTAATAATAAAAATAATACTCACTTGTGATGATATGCTTTGGTCACCAAAAATATAAAGTATACACTACGGTGACAACATTAACCTTCACCACACACAAAATAAGTTTAGTGACAACAATAGAAGTGTTATTGTATGTGTTCACAGTGACCGTATGTACTTGTCACTAAACATGTATGTACACACTACAGTGACGACATTTACTTGTTACTAAACATATATGTTTACAGTGATAATTAAAATAGCATAACTCCAAGTGTTTATTGTGACAATAACAACCTTGTTACTAAACATATAAGTTTACAGTCACAACAATATTATCGTTACTGAAATTATTTTGTGATGTCATACGCCGTCACAAAAATATTTTCTTATTTTTTGGCTAAAAATATATATTTATTTTTAGTTACAATAAGATGCAATTTGTGACAATGCCATGCGTCACTTATATCATTTATAGTGATGAGCTTTGTTGTCACAGAAAATATACGATCAGTGACGGCATGTGCTTGTTACAGTTGAAAACTTTCTGTAACGTCATATTTTAGTTGTCACTTTTTCTTTTAGCTACGGAGGTATATGCAACGAAACTAAGTCGTCACTGTATTTGTCACAGAAAATATATTGTGACGAGTTTCACAACTTCTGTGACAACTTTTTATGTCACATAAATCATGTTTTCTTATAGTGATTACTTAAACAATTCCACATGGATAAATGCCATCCCCTTAGTACACCAATGGTCGTTCGATCATTGGACGTAAAGAAGGACCCTTTCCGTCCACTGGAAGAGGGGGAGGAATCATTAGGTCCTGAAGTACCTTACCTAAGTGCCATTGGGGCACTACTCTATCTGGCTAACTGTACGCGTCCTGATATAGCGTTTTCAGTTAACTTATTAGCCAGATACAGTACAGCGCCCACAAAGCGCCACTGGAATGGAGTGAAGAATCTTCTGCGCTACCTCCAAGGGTCTATAGACCTAGGACTATATTACCCGAATAGTGGGTCTTCCACTTTACTTGGTTATTCAGATGCAGGTTATAGATCAGATCCCCACACAGAGAAATCACAAACTGGATTTGTGTTTACTTTCGGTGGTACGGCTATCTCCTGGAGGTCCGTCAAACAGACCAGTGTGGCTATCTCATCCAACCATTCTGAACTCCTGGCAATCCATGAAACAAGCAAGGAGTGTGTTTGGCTTCGCTCCGTCATTCAGCACATTTTGGCATCTACTGGCCTGAAGACTGGTGAACTTGAGCCTACTACCCTTTTTGAAGATAATGCAGCATGCGTAGCTCAACTTCAGAAAGAATACATGAAGAGTGACAAGACGAAGCACATATCCCCCAAATTCTTCTGGACGCACGACCTTCAAGAGAAGGGACAAGTCAAAGTACAACAAATTCAATCTTGTAATAACTTAGCAGATTTGTTTACCAAAACACTGCCACGATGTACTTTTGTAAAGCTTGTAAGAGGAATAGGGATGAGGCAACTAAAAGACCTGCAAGCCTGAAGCTTGTATAGATCAGGGGGAGTAAAACTATAGGATTGTACTCTTTTTCCTTAGGACTGATGGTTTTTCCCACTGGGTTTTCCACAGCCAAGGTTTTAACGAGGCAAACCAAGTTTACTCTGGATCCAGCAGTATCCACCCCATTAGCTTATTGAATCCTGAAGTATTTAATAAGTGGATCCAAGGAAATGGATGAATAAGGGGGAGTGTTGTGAAACCCATTTTATTCACCATTATGTCATGAGTTACACATGACCCTTGGGATCATGTAACTCATGACCCTTGGGTTATGTAACTCATGACCCTTGGGTTGCCCATTAGCCCTATATATATGGCCCTTGCCATATGATGAAGAGAGAGGAATAAAATACTATTCTACGATATCTCGTCTTCCTTCAAACAATGACTATATTTTTTTTTTTTACAATTTTTTTACAGTTGTCTACGTGACAGTTGCTAATTAGTTTGTTTTTTTCATGTGGGATAGGGAGGGGAGAGGACCCAATCAATATTAAGTAGCACATTGGAATTTTAGTGGAATTTTAGTAGTGCAATTGACATATATACTATTAAACTATGTTTGTCTCTCATGATTGTTGGGTCCAAGTGCAAGAAAGATTTAGTAGGATGACAAATTATTCAATCTCAGGAAAATGGTTGCTTTGTAATGTGGTCCATACGAATGAAGAAAAAAGAAGAAAACAAAAAAATGCTCTTTGTCGTTGCAATGATCATTATGCTTCAATTGGTTGCTCAAGTCAACCCACTCCCTTCCATCACTACTTTTTTTGTTTGTGTGCTTGTGTTCTATAACAAATTGGAAAGTGTGGTCCTTGACAAGCCATTCAGCAACTTTAGCATATCACCATATATTCCATGATCTAATTATTATTTCTTTTATTATAAGAGATTCCATAATATAATCTCTAATGTATATATATTTAATGGCTGAAGTTTGAGAATAGACGTACTTTGTTTAGGTCCTCGGAACTTTTCGTAAAATTCTCAAGGCCTAAACAGAAATTCATGTTGTATTATTTTTAACTATGCCATATTGATTTTATTTATCAAAAAATGCAGATAAGTACTAACTATTTTAGGGACGGGTACGGTAGTCATGAGGACCTTGACCAATTTGCAGAAATTTGAAGGGAACTAAACCAAACTTGTCCCTGATAGTAACCATTTGAAACCTAATGGAGCCCGTGAAAACGTGTTTTAAGATATTCGATGCGGGTGACGCTAAGAGCCAAAGGAAAACCACGTAACTTAGGTTTAAAGAGTACAAAGGTTAAGGGAGCTATAATAATTACTAAATGATAATACAAGTTTTACAGTTTAAAAAAATAAGCCTTCTAATATAACAATTTTTTTTAAATGACAGTCCTTGATTTGCATAAGGCTGCCAAAAATGTGTTAGTCCTAATAATTCAAAAAAATTTAAACTAGCTATAAAAAAAAATAAAAAAATGGGTGTAGCAAAAGAAATTTGGAAGATTTTAAAATTAACAAGATAGTTTTCTCCAGACGATTTGGCATAAATAGGACTTGGGCGGTTGGATGGTTTGGAGGCCAATTTAACTCCAATGGCTGGTCAAGGATTCGCACACGCCAAAGCGCACATGCCGGAGGTGCACGAAGGTGGCCTCAAGTCAGGGAATTATCACTGTTGTCGACATAAACAAGTTTTGTTTTAATTAAAATTATACATTTATGAATTCTTGATTTGTATTCAGGCTATCCAACGAAACCAAACAAACAAAAAAAAAAAAAACTCAAAACAAAACCAAGCAAAACTCACATTGTAATTAAGCAAGTTAGTGAATCAAGCTAGGGTTTACAACAAAATTGGCTTCAACAAACCTAAAAAGAAATAATTATTCATAAAGAAGATTATATTAAATTATAATCCTCAATTTAAATTTAATCTATTCTACTAATCACTTAGTCCTGTTGTACTAAAGATTAGTATCAATCACCTATATGTAAAAGGAGTCTTTGAACTTTGAAGAACGATCAACCACTAGAGTTAAGCCAAAGCGCACATGCCAAACATGCATGAAGGTGGCCTCAAGGAGGGGAAATATCACTTTTGTCGACATAAACACCAACAAGTTTTGTTTTAAATAAAATTATAAATTTATGAATTCTGGATTTGTATTCAGACTATCCAACTAAACCAAACCAAAAAAAAAAAAAACTCAACACAAAATCAAGCAAAACTCACAGCAAAACTCACATTGTAATTAAGCAAGCTAGTGAATCAAGCTAGTGTTTACAACAAAATCGGTTCCAACAAACCTAGAAGGTTATAATTATTCATAAAGAAGATTATAATAAATTATAATCCTCAATTTAAATTTAATCTATTCTACTATTCACTTAGTCCTGTTGTACTAAATATTAGTATCAATCACCTATATGTAAAAGGAGGACTCTTTGAACTTTGAAGAATGATCAACCACTAGAGTTAAGCTTGCTTATTGCAGTTGACAATCTCGAACGGATTCGTATACATGAACACATTATTATACTACGTTGATGGTAACTTCTTTTCTTTTCTTTTTCCATTTTCTATTTTTCTTTTCTTTTTTTTGTTGCTGTTGTTGAGTGTTTGTGTGTGTGGTGGGGTGGGGGGTGGAGGGTTAATTAAGGTCTAGTGTTTTATGAGAACTTTATGTAGTATGCTATGTATCTAGAAGCATTGTATCTGTTTCATTATGGCAGCAAACAAAGTTGACAACTAAATAATTTCATTATGTTCGACTTTGTCTATTCATTTTTTTTTAAAATATACATACACACACAATTGGGGACTCGAACCTTGTCGGCATCTCCGGATGTCTACTCTAATACCACTAGGCTAAAGAGTTCGGACTGAGTTTCATTATTAGTTGCTAAATGTACTAGAATTGTTTTATATTTACTTCATCGTATATTTGTTTTTGAATTGAAATTGGTATATCGAACTCAAGTGATCCTTATGGTTATCTAGGAGAGGCATAAGGTCTTGTTTGGTTCGTAAAAAAATAAGTGAGTTAAACCACGGGGCATATTATTATTTTTTATTTATACAAATGCTTTTTCTAAGGGCACTACCAAAATTGCTTGGGGGCATCACTTACTTGGGGGCAGCCCAAGAAGGTGGAAAATTTGCTAGGGGGCACCCAAAATTTGCTAGGGGGCAGCCCAATCCCCCAAACCCTTCATTTCATTTCATTTGTCATTCTACACTCTCTCTCCTCAAGAAGAAAAAAAGAGCTCTCTCCCTCTCCCTATCCTAAAACCCTAATTTCTTCTTCTCCACCACTCCGCTCCCAATTCCTCCACCAAGATTTCTTCCACAACCTTCGTAGATTCGAAGAGATGATACGCAAGTCAAAGCAACCGGAATCTAGGTACGTTCTTCCCTAATTTCTTCGAGAATTTTGTACATTCTATTCAAAACCCTAGAATATTTTTAATTTTTGAAATTTTTTTGATAAAATAGGTTTAGAATCTCTTTATGGTTCTCTTCCCTAATTTTCGAACACAAGAAACCCACATTTTATGTTGAAACCCTAACCCTAGAACACGACAAACTAGCATCTCGTTTTGGCAGTTCGGATCTCATAACAGTAGGACTGCCAGGCATGTGGCAGTCCTAATGTAAATCAGGACTGCCACAGTCCTGGCAGTCCTCTTGTGAAAGTGGACTGCCAGGACTATGGCAGTCCTGATTTACATTAGGACTGCCACATGCCTGGCAGTCCTACTGTAATGACATATGGGGGTGGGTAACTGCATGATGCTCATATGCGGGGGGTAACTGCATGTCCTATTTCTGTTTCTATTATTTAATAACTGTATGTTGTCATGTAGCCCACCGGCCGCTAACAAAAGAATACGACCCACCGCGTCAAAGCAGAAGGAACGTGCGGGACGTCCTCTCGAGCGTCCGATAACAATTTTCGAACCGGCGCCCGAAGCTCGGAGAGGTTGCCAAAGTGACACTAGTGTCGCGGTCGCCAACAAGCTTGATCGCATCGACGACGTGGTCGACTTCCCCTTCATGAATAATAGGGAGTCTCGTTCAAAGGCCCGGCATGATATATAGTTGGATCTGGATATTTTTTTTGTTTCAAACTTAAGATGGATGTGGAATGGTTATGTACTTGTTTGAAACTTAATTTGGATGTGAAATCTTTGAAACTTAAGTAGTTGTGATGAATTATTGTAGTTGTGATGAATTATTGGGATGAATTATTGTTGTTGGATTATTGTGATGAATTATTGTGATGAATCTTAAGTTGATTGCGGAATATTTATGTAGTTGTGATGAATTATTGTTGTTTATGTACTTTTGATGAATTGTTATTTTTTATGTACAGAGTATCAGTATCAGGACTGCCACCCACTTGGCAGTCCTACACTAAAGTAGGACTGCCAGGGTGCTGGCAGTCCTGACTGAAACTTGCTGCAACAGCAAGTTTGAGTTAGGACTGCCAGCATCCTGGCAGTCCTACTTCAGTATAGGACTGCCAGGAGGGTGGCAGTCCTACTTATCAAACTATGTGAGGAGCTCCTCAACTGAAAACTCTTAATTTAGCACAAAAAATGGCCATTCTCCGTGTAATTTAGCACGGAGAATGGCCATTCTCCGTGTAATTTAGCACGGAGAATAGCCATTCTCCGTATAATTCTCCTGCATTTTTAACAAGGAGAATGCCATTCTCCGTGTTGAATGGCATTCTCCGTGTTTCTAGCACGGAGAATGGCCAATCTCCTGTGGTTTAACATTTGAATGACCATTCTTCGTGTCATTTAACACGGAGAATGTCATTCTCCGTGTTATTTAGCACGGAGAATAGCCATTCTCCGTGTAATTTAGAAACGGAGAATGCCATTTTCCGTACTAAATTACACGGAGAATGGTCATTCTCCTACGTTTTAACACTGGGAATAACCATTTTCCGTGTAAATTAACACGGAGAATGTCATTCTCCATTTTATTTAAGACGGAGAATGCCATTCTCCGTTTTATTTAAGACAGAGAATGGCATTCTCCGTGTTTCTAACACGGAGAATGGCCATTCTCTTGCGTTTTAACACTGGAATGACCATTCTCCGTGCTAAATTACACGAAGAATGGTCATTCTCCATTTTATTTAACACGGAGAATGCATTCTTCGTTTTATTTAACACGGAGAATGGCATTCTCCGTGTTTCTAATACGGAGAATGGTCATTCTCCTGCGTTTTAACACTGTAATGACCATTCTCTGTGCTAATTTACACGGAGAATGGCCATTCTTCGTGTAAATTAAGACGGAGAATGACCATTCTCCGTGTAATTTAGCACGGAGAATGGCCATTCTCCGTGTAAATTAAGACGGAGAATGCCATTCTCCGTGTTACTAACACAGAGAATGACTATTCTCCGTGTAAATTAAGACGGAGAATGACATTCTCCGTGTTACTAACACGGAGAATGGCCACCCTAATGCGAAATTAACATTTTTCGTGTTCTAACACGGAGAAAGACCATTCTCCTGCATTTTATGGTCAGTTGAAACTTTGAAGGGCCATAACTTTTGACTGGGAGGTCAAAATGAGGCCCGGTTTGTCCCAAAACGAGCGTATCTTCGAGGAGCCTGAAAGTAACAGCTTCATCGTTAGACGGCCTTCCGAAATTTTAGAATCGCAAAAAAATGATGTTTGGACCTTCGTTTTAGCACTTTTTGTCAAAATTTTAGAATCGCAAAAAAATATATGTAGGACTGTCAGGCCCCTGGCAGTCCTACATATGTGAAGGACTGCCACCTCTCTGGCAATCCTAATCTATGATCGGGAATGCCAGACAGGTGACAGTCCTCTGTGTCACAACCCGATTTTTCTGATGCATCAAAGTGTTCTTCGGACGTGGCGGGAAGAGAGTATACAACATTTGATGATCCCGGTTATTCCATGTTCAATATTTTTTACATTAAACACATAATTCAACTTTTTATATGTGAAATTTATGTTTAAAACATTAAACATATATTAATTCGATGACTTACTAATAAATGAGAGAAGTCAATGACCTAGAGTTGAGGGAAAAATTTGGGATAAAAATCAATGACCTAGAGTTGAGAGAAAATTTTAAAAAAAAATGTAGGTTGGGAAAAAATTTGGAGTTAAATTCTTTGACCTAGAGTTGAGGGAGAGAAGAAAAGAGTTGAGGGAGAAAAGAAAAGAGTAGAGGGAGAGAGAAAAAGAAAACAAAAGTTGGTATTTATACCTTTGCTTGGGTTAGCCCCAAGTAAAAAAATTGATGGCAAACTTGTAATATTTTGAAATATTTTTGGGCTAGCCCCTAGCAAAAATGGTAGTGCCCTTAGAAAAAGCCTATACAAATGGTGGGAGTTAGGAATAGTGAACCCAAAATTGTATCCAAAGCCGGATGCACAAAGTCCCGTTTGTAACCCCCGACATCTCAAACAAAAATTGTTGGTATATCTATTTAATTTTGGATGAATGGTGATATGAATTTTGTTGTTATGACAGACGAGATCATGATGAATCCAAACGATTATACTAAACTTGTTGCTAGTGGCATTGCTAATTAAAGTGCAAGAAACTTACTAAACGAACGAACGAGTTTCCGCCGAAGGTTGTGTACTCAGTGCCGGCCCGGAGCATTTGAATGCCCGGAGCAAAATTCAAAATTATGCCCCTTGTTAAAAAAAATTAAAAATAAAGTACCATTTTTTTTGGAAGATTCAATATTTTATTATTATGAACATAAATGTTTTGTGCAATTTCTTAGTTTGATTCCTATAAAATATACATGTAGAATCCTGACGTTTTGTATATAGACATAGGCACTTCATGTGAACTTTTATACACCTCTACTAGACTAGATTATGAAACAAATTAATGAAATACTTTTTTCTTGTAGAGTAAAACAGACTACATCTTCTTAATCTTCAAGTTTCTCATCTACGTAGCATCATCAATTTAGATTTTAGAATAAGTATAATTTGTAGCAATTGTTATTCCCGGGGCTTGACTAAAGATGGAAAAACTGATGCAATCGAGATCTGAGAGTCACACAAAAATATTGCAGTGATCAAACTCAAGATCTACGATGATACAAAAAGCCAAATAGCCAGATTACAATATGAAGAAGGAAAATAGAGAAGAGAAGATCTCTCGTTCTTCCTTACAAACGTGTTGCAATTGGGACAGAACGAGTTACAATAATCTAGAGAAAGATGAGATGAAGAAAAGTTGCTGGGGTGTCAAAACACCGTTGCTCAAAGCAAGATTCGCCCCACATGAATTGCTTACAGGAACCAGCAAGTTGAAGAACTTATGGAACGCTCGAAGTCACCTCTATTCTGACTCCTCGGATGGACTTGCAATGGCGGCATCAGCTCCCTCTCTCTCTCTCTCTCTTTTCTGACTTATAAAATTTGTAGTTGTTCACAAAGGAGGCCAGAAGAGAGTATATATAGAGAGAGGGTGGAAACCCTAGCTGCCTCTTCAGTTATGGAAAGATTGAATCAAATTCCACAAATATAGCAACGAAATTAATTCAAATTCCACAAAGATGACAACGAAATTAATTCAAATCCCACAAAGATAGCAACGAAATTAATTCAAATCCCACAAAAAGTGGATCTGAATTAATCGTATTGAATCAGTCTTTCCATAACTGACTTGTAGCCTGCACAGTCAGCGGAGACCTCCATGCGGTAGCAGCAGCAGCAGCCTTGCCGCATGAGCCGCATGGCCTCATGGCCGCAAGTGCCGCATGGACCGCATGGGCCGCATGAGTCCGCATGGACCGCATGAGCCGCATGGACCGCACGAGACCGCATGAGCCGCATGAGACCGCATGAGACCGCATAAGACCGCATGGCCGCATATGAGCCGCATGACTGCTGACGTGCTAAGTGCAAAGTGCGCCAACAAAATACCATATTACGCCTCATGAGCCCATGAGCCCGAGCCCGAGCCCGAGTCCGAGTCCGAGTCGCTAAGCCCCTTTGGGGCTTAGCTCCAAATGGAATTAATTCAAGAGAATGACAAAAGCATTAATGCTTAATCCTTAGAGCCTTATTCTTACCTCCTAGTAAAATAACCCACATGGTTCCCTCCTTAGGGTCACCACCCCATGTGCATCTCTCAACAACACAACCAAGTATATATGTTGAGATAACTCATGGTACATTTCTGATGTGGGACTAAACTTTTACAAGGCATGTTGAGAGCAAGCTCTCTCCATGTAAAGAAAGCACCAACAATCCCCCACATATTACAACATATATATGTGTCCAGGGTTGAGCATTCCCCACAGTAACTGTCCATTTTGTATTAGGATAGATGTCGCTGACGACTTGAATCTTTCTGCATGGGTTAAATAACATTATGATACAAGAATGGACTACGCCTTGAATTCTGCACCACAATTGTAATTCTTTCCACTCACAAAGTGTAGTTATGTGTGCTTCTGGCTGCACATTAAAGGCCCTGTACCAGCCTGATTTCAGTGTATAATTTTGGCGTCTACAAGTTTACCCTCAAGAGACGGCCTGATATCTCTTTCCATACACTATAGGTGAGTTCTTTATTAAAGAGACATGGCATGAAGCCTTGCGCTTTCTTGCGGTTCTACGCCGCTATGACATGGCTTGAAGCCGAGGCATTACCCCTACCAGGGAACCTCATCGTAGTGTCATACTACTGTAGCATGAGGTCTCAGCCTCTTTATAGTGCCAATCTACTCAGCATGAAGCCTAAGACTTCCTTGCGGTGTTACGCCGCAACGACATGGCTTACAAGATCGAGGCTTTACCCCTATATGGGTACCTCATCGTGGTGTCGTGACACTGTAACATGGGGCCATCCTCCCCTTTGTAGTGCTGTCTACAACTCTTTAATTACGTCATACAGCATTAGGCTACCTGCCTATTTGCGGTGCTACGCCGCTATGACTTAGCTTGCAAAGCCGAGACATTACCCCAGACCTGGGAACCTCATGGTAGAGTCACACCACTATAGCATGGAGTTTCACTCCTTGTAGTGCTGCTCTACCGTGCTTCCTGTAAAGCACACCAGGCATTCACTCTGCCTGAGAACTCATTAAGGCGTTTATGCCAACCTTCCACAGGATCTGTTTTTTCTGCAGAAAATACATAGTAGACAACAGTGGTTATGGGTCCGTATCCCTTCCATGTTCCAGAGAACAAGTACCCACTGTTACCTGATAGTTTCCCAGTCAGTGATCCTCCTTTGAACCAAAAGTTAGATGCCTAATAGATTTCTCTTTGAACTAAGCATAAAACTTTATGGTAGGATTACATAGACACACTATCAGAATACCTTCAAGCCCATTTTACAAGCTGTGTCATCGACCAACTGGCGCTTGAGGCCCTTTGTGAATGGATCTGTCAGGTTCTCCTGACTTCGAACATCAATCACTGCAATTACACCTCTTTTGATAAGATCGTGTACTGCCCTGTGCTTCAACCGCACAGTCCTCTTCTTTCCGTTGAAGAGGTCATTTGAGGTACCGTTCCAGTCCCAAAATACGTAGGACCAAGTACGTGAACATGCCAGCTACACATATACGAAGAATACTCCAATATATGGAATCCTCGTATATGCACATAAGCTGTAAATAAAATAATCACAGGCCAGAATAACATATCTAATCTCATCACAGCTCAACACGAAAGATAATAGAGTCCAAATAAACAAATAAGAGTATCAAAGATAGCCGGGTGAACATACTCACTCCAAACAGCTATGAAAATAGTCTCACAAGATCGGAGTCCAACCTCCACAAAATAGAAAGAAATGAGATGTAAAATAATGTCCACTAATATCTCAAATATAGAATAAACTAGAAATCAGTAGTGACTGCCTCGTCATCGATGTAAGATGGGTCCAGTGCCGCTCCGTACTCTTGCAGAAAGTCGTCTAATCCTGGAAAGATAACTAGGTCCTCAGGGGACATAGCAAGATACAAGAAAACACCATGCCATATAAACTGTGATAATATAATAGAAGAAAAAGGGATGCATGCAATAGGGTGCCTACCAGTTCTAAAGTGAAAATGCAGTTAAGAACAGACCTTCAACGCATGGGTATCTGGCTCAGTAGCAGTAACTCAGGTATGGCCCCATCAGGATACCAGGGACCCCAAAGCATAACATTCTTCGAATGTCAGAGGCCAGCAGTATCAGTAATAGGAAAGTGCATAAGGACCCATACGTTAAGGATACTGTTCTCCCCACCCAATGCCTAGTAGGGTCACATCCATGACTCATGAACCTCTAGTAACTGCCAAGTCTTCTAGCATGCAATTCTATTGGCAGTTACTCCTATCCGTCGCACGCTCTATACGTATCGGTGGCCAGCCGACTACGCGAATACGTGTCCTACATGTGACTCACAATACGTGGTAAGCAAGTGTCAAGGTCGTATGAGATATACCAATATCTTAATATCAATGGGTGGTCACTAGACTAAGTCAATGCAAGAAAAATAAATAAAGCGAGAAAAACGACCGATAGAGTCGCTTGCACCCAAGTGCGACTTGGACGCACATTTTGAATATCAAGGAAAATGCTAAAAATAAAAATTGAAAATAAGAAGTATAATAATCACAGAGTAAGGTGGCAAGGTATCTTGCCTGCAGTGCGAGAAAGACAAATCCAAGAGTAGCAAGTGTCAGCACCAAAACTCACAAATCACAGATGACTCCAAATGCTGAAACAAACATCAAAAATGATCTCGGTGAAGAAGATATACCTAGGAAACGCCTGTCCAAAAGTTAAATTCTGGAACATGGGCAAAATCGTAATTTTGGGTCAAAACGATGTCCGTCGTTTGACCCACTTTGCACCGAAACACGTGCCAAAGTCTACATTCTCTAAAGTCATCAAACTACATGTCTACGGTTTCAGTTTGAGGAGAGGAACTCAACGGTATGTCCAGTTTTGGATTCCGAGGAGCCATGTACAAAATCGCCCGTTTGAGTGGGTCGCGGGCCCGCCAAAATTGGGTTCCGATTCGACCTTCTCAGAATCGAACCAAACATGGTATACAGGACCAAAATTTCGATCCGGACCTGTTGGCACAAGTTTCGTCTCGAATCGACGACTGTACACGAAGTTATGGACAAGTTTGCAAAATGCCGATACGGGGTATCTCGACGGATACGCGTTGGTTTCGTCGCGCACGCACGACGAAACTGAGTTCCGTCAGTTCCCACACGTTCGCAACGTCCATACGCGTCTTTCGATGCGTATAGCGCGTGACCACGTTGCCCGATTTGTCGGGGCGTACGTCGTATCGGACAAAATTCCAGAATTTTTGTGATTAAGAAACCAGTTTTTTTTCGACAACTTCTCATACAGTTTTCTTCCTATATATTAAACGAAACTTCGATCCAAAAGTTGCGTTCTACTCTTGGTTATATTGTTAACGAATGTTTTTAATTAGTTCCTGGAAACTCTCGACCTACAGATCGGAATCGGGCTTCTAAGTTGTGGTTTGGGACTGGATTAAAACTCTGTTTTCAACAGTTTTTGGGGGCAACTTTGCCTCGATTTTTCGAGCAATCCCCTGGGGTTCCCAGGATTCTATCAGAAGGGGATTGGAGGGGTTCATATGGGCTACGCACAGAAATTGATAGTTCGAGAAATCATCGAGTGTGCGTGAAGAAAAGAGGATTGGAAGAAGGGTACCTCGCTGTCTAGTTCCTGAGCGGGTAGGTTGTTGTCGGTTGGGGCGACGCTCCAGCGATCCTGGCGGTGGCGTAGCACAGTCAGGCTGTCAAGAATGGGCGCTCGAGTACGAGGCTCTAGGTGGAAGATGAGTAATCGGGGTTAGGGTTTGGTTTGATATGCGGTTGTATATATACGCGTCGCTACTCTTCGATTCCTATTAGTATTAGTATACAGGGGGCTCGGGTTTATCAGGTGTGGGGTCGGGTGCTAAAATCATTGCAGCTACAAGCTGCTGTTGGTGCTCGGTTGTGTGGGGGGTCGGTCCCCACCGCAGCTATTGCTGCTGCCGTTGTGGGGGGTTCGGCCCTCCACTGTTATATATATATATATATTTTTTATAAAAACATTAACTATATATATATATATACATATATATATATATATATATATATATATATATATATATATATAACTATATATCTACATATATACATACATATATGTATATATTCACAAGAAAAAAATTCTATAATTCGTAATTAAATATTAAAAATATTGCAACCAAGGTAGGCTATATTTAGTAGTATAAAATATCAAGCTCACAACATGCATATATTATATACATCTATAATTACGTATATATATACCAAATGATTTCTATTTAATATAGAAAAAAATAGTTTTTAAAGCACTAAAATAATTTAGAAAAATATTGGGGGTTTACATCCTACCCAACTTAAAGAAAATTTCGTCCTCGAAATTAAACTAAGGTCGGGGGATCAAATGCAATGCAAGGAAATATAATAGCACTTAAAATGCAAGACATACCTTCGTTTTCGAACAACTGCGGGTAACGATTTTGGATGTCGTCCTCGCGCTCCCAAGTAGACTCCCCTGACGAGTGATGCTTCCATGCCACGCGAACCAATAGAATAGATTGGTTCCGCAACACCTTCACTCGGCGATCGAGGATACCTACTGGTTGCTCTTCATACGACAAACTCGGTCCAACTGTAATCTCGGAGTGATCAAGCACATGATTGCTGTCCGCCACGTACCTTCTCAGCTGAGATACATGGAATACGTCATGCACTCCCTCCAGCGACGGTGGCAATGCCAATCTGTAGGCAACCTCTCCAACACGTTCCAAGACATCGAAAGGTCCGATGTACCTTGGACTCAACTTGCCACGTTCTCCGAATCGAATCATGCCTCTAGTGGAGGATATTTTCAAGAACACATGGTCGCCCTCTTTGAACTCCAAGGGTCGACGACGATTATCTGCCCACTACTTTTGATGATCCTGCGCTGCTCGCAGGTGGCCCTGAATTTTCTTTACTATCTCCACTGTGCTCAAGAATAACTCAGGACCCAATAGCTGTCGCTCTCCTATGTCGCTCCAACAAACAGGAGACCGACACTTCCTACCATACAACGCTTCAAACGGAGCCGTCTGAATGCTCGCTTGTTAGCTATTGTTATAGGAAAACTCCACAAGATGGAGATGGTCCTCCCATGAACCGCCAAAATCAAGCATGCACGCTCTCAATATATCCTCTAGCGTCTGAATGGTACGCTCTGACTGGCCATCTGTCTGTGGATGGTATGCAGTGCTAAACTTCAATCGGGTGCCCAAACTCTCTTGCATGCTCCTCCAAAAGTGCGAGGTGAATCTCGAGTTGCGGTCCGACACAATACTAACAGGCACACCGTATAATCTCATAATCTGCTCCATATACATCTCTGCCAATACCTCTGTCGACTGGTCCACTATAAAAGGTAAGAAATGGGCTGACTTCGTAAGTCTATCAACAATCACCCACACTGCGTCACGTCCCCTAGGACTCCGAGGAAAACCTGTGACAAAATCTATAGTATTGTGCTCCCACTTCCACTCGGGAATGGGTAGCGGCTGCAATAATCCGGCCGTCCTCTGGTGCTTCGCCTTCACTTGCTGACATACCAAGCACTTGGCAACGAAATGAGCTATCTCTCACTTCATTCCGTGCCACCAATAATACTGTCGTAAGTCGCGGTACATCTTGGGCCCTCCGGGATGAATAGAGTAAGTCGAACTGTGAGCTTCTGCCATCAACTCTTGCCGTAGCTCTCCATTGGGTACATAAATGCGATCACCACATCGCAATGACCCATCTGAGTGGATCCTCAAACCTGTCTGCTCTCCTGCTTCAGTCCTCTCTTTCAGCCATCGAAATCTAGCATCATTAGGCAATGCTGCCTTGATGTCCTCTACCAATGATGATTGCACTTGAAGGTTGGCTAATACGCCATCTGCTCCAGGCAATACTACCTCAATACCAAGCTGCTCCAAATCTCTAATCAATTCCTTCTGTGTAGTCAAAAAGTGTGCCATGGGCTTACGGCTTAATGCGTCTGCCACGACATTAGCCTTGCCCGGATAATAATGAAGCTCGATCTCATAATCCTTCATCAACTCCAACCAACGTCGCTGTCGCATATTCAACTCCTTTTGTGTGAACACATACTTGAGATTTTTATTGTCAGTGTAGATATCAACCTTCTCGCCGTACAAGTAGTATCTCCATAGCTTCAAAGCAAAGATAACCGCTGCGAGCTCTAGATCGTGGGTCGGATAATTCTTCTCATGCACTCTCAATTGTCGCAATGCATAAGCTACTACATGACCGTGCTGCATCAATACACATCCTAATCCCTTCTCGGATGCGTTGCTGTAGATCACAAATCCTCCTGGGCCCGATGGTAGTGTCAAGATCGATGCTGTGGTCAATCGCTTCTTCAACTCGTCAAAAGCGGCTTAACACTCGTCTGTCCATACAAACTCCTGATCCTTGTAAGTTAATCAAGTCATAGGCCCCGCTATTCGAGAGAAATCTTCTACGAACCGTCGGTAGTAACCCGCAAGTCCGAGAAAACTTCTCACTTCAGAAGCTGTTGTGGGAGCGGGCCATGATTTGACTGCTGTGATCTTCTCTGGGTCCACTGATATACCATCACCCGTAACAATATAACCAAGGAATGATACCTCTTTGAGAAAGAAATCACACTTGTTAAGATTCGCAAAGAGTCTCTCATTCCTCAATGTTCCCAAAACTATCCGTAGATGCTGCTCGTGCTCCTCTTGACTCTTGGAGTAAATCAAGATATCGTCTATAAAGACTGCTACAAATTTGTCCAAGTATTGGTAAAAGATCTTGTTCATTAAATTCATGAAAACTGCGGGAGCATTGGTCAAACAGAAAGGCATGACCAAGAACTCGTAGTGTCCATACCTCGATCGAAAAGCCGTCTTGGCAATATCTTCCTTCCGAACCTTCAATTGGTGATAGCCCGATCGTAAGTCAATCTTGGAGAATACTTTTGCTCCACTCAGTTGATCGAATAGATCGTCTATACGCGGCAAGGGATACTTGTTCTTCACCGTTACTGCATTCAATGCTCTGTAGTCGATGCACATGCGCACTGTCCCATCTTTCTTAGGCACAAAAAGAACGGATGCTCCCCATGGTGACGCACTGGCACGAATAAATCCCTTCTCTAATAAGTCATCAATCTGCGTCTTCATCTCTACCAACTCCTTGGGTGCCAGACGATATACTCGAGATGAAATAGGCTCGGCTCCGGGAATAAGCTCAATCGAAAACTCAATATCTCGGTCAGGTGGTAGTCCTGGCAACTCCTCGGGGAATACATCCTCGAACTCAGTGATAATAGGATGCTGAGGGGTGTTATGCATCATCATATGAGTCCCCGATGTGGGTGCATCACAACTCTCTCCGTCTTCTTTGGTGAACTCAAACTCTGCCACATTCGGTGGTCTAAAGATAATACTGCTCCTTTGGCAGTCTATGAGAGCGAAATGCTGGCTCAACCAGTCCATTCCAAGAACCACATCAAATGTCGATATAGGGAATACAAGAAGTCGTGCCATCATCTCTCTGCCATTTATTACTACAGGACAAAGTCTACAAACACCACTAACAGGTACAAGTCCTCCTCCAGTGAGGATTTTAACATTCTTAGCTAAGGGTGTGATGGAAATTCTGTATCTAGTGGCAAAACTAGTGGCTATGAATGAATGAGTGGCTCCAGTATCAAATAATGTAATAACAGAAAAAGATACAACTAAAACCATACCTGCTATGACCTCTGCCTCTGTCTCTATATCCTCAACAGCCAGTGAGAATACCTTTCCATGATTTGTTCGGGACCCTGAGCTCTGGCCCTCTCGAACTGTGCTGACTGAGGTGGTAATGGCGGGCGAGGTGCTCCTGTCGCTGGCTGAGGTGCTGGAAGTGCTGGGGCTAAGGACTGCTATTCCGGACAATCTTTCACCTTGTGCTGTCCTGACCCGTATCTCAAGCATGATCTAAGTCGAATTCGACAGTCCTTCAAGACGTGTCCCTGCTTCCCACAAAAGTTACAGGTGGGCTTCTGATAAGGTGTGTGCCTCTGCTGGAACTATCCTGTGGCCCTCCTAATAGGTCCTCCCTGTGTAGCTCGGGCTGGTGTAACTGCTGGTGTATGACGCCTCGAAGTCTGTTGCTGTTCCTTGCGAAGAATCTCCTGAGCACGAGCTTCTTCCAAGACAGCTAAATGGAAGACTCGAGACTGAGTAGTCGTATAAGACTTGAGCTCTGGTGCCAGCCCCTGGTGAAATCTTCTCGCCTTCTCTAACTCAGTCGGAATCAATCCCACACCAAATCGACTCAGGCGGTTGAACTCTGAGTCATACTCATCAACTATCATATTCCCTTGCTTCAGATGAAGGAACTGGTCATAGAGACCATATCGAACATGTATAGGGAAGAAACTCTCATAAAATGCATCATAGAACTGCTTCCAGGTGATCCCAGTGCCTAATCGTCTCTCTTTCGCCTTCCACCAGTGGTGAGCATTGTCTTCTAACAGTAAGTCCACTGCTGTCATCCAATCCCGAGCTGGCAACTGGGATGCCTTCAGTAGCTTCTCGGTACTAATAAGCCACTGTGACACCTCTAATGGCTTCTCCATCCCTCTAAAGGCCTTGGGGTTCATATCTGTGAAATTCTTGATAGAGCCTTCATAGGGATACAGAGCCGGTGCTGGTACTGGTACTGGAGGTGGTAGTGGAGGTCTAGCCATAGCTGCCATCATCGTCTGTCTCATCAGCTCAGTCTGCTGCCACTGAGTCTGTATTATGGCATACATAAACTGAGTAGTAGGGCTCCCATCAGTCGGGGGAGGAGGCATCTGAGGTCCCGACTGTGGGAGAAACTGCTGAGGAAATAGTGGTGGAGGAGGCAGTGGTACATTCCCTCCCGGTGGTATGGTAGTAGTCTGTCCAGCCTGGCTGCCTGGGGGTGCTGCGATATCCGGGTACTCCATCGTCGGTATCGTAGTAGGCTGCAACAGTCCTGGCTGGTAGGGTGTCGCTGGAGTTATGGGAGGATTCTGTCCCTCCGAAGTAGCCTCTTCACCAGATGTGAGGGCCAAAGCAGAAGTGCGTCCGCTTCGTAGATTCATACTGTTGGCACGAGGAAGATAAGTTGATATTAGAAAAGATTAGATATGAAGTAAATCGAATAATCAAGGAAGTTTCGAAAAGATTGGAAGTCAAGAGATAGTAGTAGTTCTGGATGAGATATTCCTATTCCTCTATGCAGGCTTGTTAGGCACAGTCATGTAACCCAACAATATTTAATCTGACCTGCATGGGCCATCACAAAAACATGTAACGCCCCAGTCCCAAAATACGTAGGACCAAGTACATGAACATGCCAGCTGCACATATACGAAGAATACTCCAATATATGGAATCCTCGCATATGCACATAAGCTGTAAATAAAATAATCACAGGCCAGAATAACATATCTAATCTCATCACAGCTCAACACAGAAGATAATAGAGTCCAAATAAACAAATAAGAGTATCAAAAGATAGCCGGGTGAACATACTCACTCCAAACAGCTATGAGAAATAGTCTCACAAGATCGGAGTCCAACCTCCGCAAAATAGAAAGAAATGAGATGTAAAATAATGTCCACTAATGTCTCAAATATAGAATAAACTAGAAATCAGTAGTGACTGCCACATCATCGATGTAAGATGGGTCCAGTGCCGCTCCGTACTCCTGCGGAAAGTCGTCTAATCCTGGAAAGATAACCAGGTCCTCAGGGGACATAGCAAGATACAAAAAAACACCATGCCATATAAACTGTGATAATATAATAGAAGAAAAAGGGATGCATGCAATAGGGTGCCTACCAGTTCTACAGTGAAAATGCAGTTAAGAACAGACCTTCAATGCATGGGTATCTGGCTCAGTAGCAGTAACTCAGGTATGGCCCCATCAGGATACCAGGGACCTCAAAGCATAACATTCCTCGAATTTCAGAGGCCAGCAGTATCAGTAATTGGAAAGTGCATAAGGACCCATACGTTAAGGATACTGTTCTCCCTACCCAATGCCTAGTAGGGTCACATCCATGACTCATGAACCTCTAGTAACTGCCAAGTCTTCTAGCATGCAATTCTATTGGCAGTTACTCCTATCCGTCGCACGCTCCATACGTATCGGTGGCCAGCCGACTACGCGGATACGTGTCCTACATGTGACTCACAATACGTGGTAAGCAAGTGTCAAGGCTGTATGAGATATACCAATATCTTTATATCAATGGGTGGTCACTAGACTAAGTCAATACAAGAAAAATAAATAAAGCGAGAAAAACGACCGATAGAGTCGCTTGCACCCAAGTGCGACTTGGACGCACATTTTGAATATCAAGGAAAATGCTAAAAATAACAATTGAAAATAAGAAGTATAATAATCACAGAGTAAAGTGGCAAGGTATCTTGCCTGCAGTGCGAGAAGGGCAAATCCAAGAGTAGCAAGTGTCAGCACCAAAACTCACAAATCACAGATGACTCCAAATGCTGAAACAAACATCAAAAATGATCTCGGTGAAGTAGATATACCTAGGAAATGCCTGTCCAAAAGTCAAATTCTGGAACAGGGGCAAAATCGTAATTTTGGGTCAAAACGATGTCCGTCGTTGGACCCATTTTGCACCGAAACGTGTGCCAAAGTCTACGGTCTCTAAAGTCATAAAACTACATGTCTACAGTTTCAGTTTGTGGAGAGGAACTCAATGGTATGTCCAATTTTGGATTCCGAGGAGCCGTGTACAAAATCGCCCGTTTGTGCGGGTCAAGGGCCCGCCAAAATTGGGTTCCGATTCGACCTTCTTAGAATCGAACCAAACTTGGCATACAGGACCAAAATTTCGATCCAGACCTGTTGGCGCAAGTTTTGTCTCAAATCGACAACTGTACACGAAGTTATGGACAAGTTTGTAAAACGCCGATACGGGGTATCTCGACGGATACGCGTTGGTTTCGTCGCGCACGCACGACGAAACTGAGTTCCGTCAGTTCCCACACGTCCGCAACGTCCATACGCGTCTTTCGATGCATATAGCACGCGACCACGTCGCCCGGTTTATCGGGACGTACGTCGTATCGGACAAAATTCCAGAATTTTTGTGATTAAGAAACCAGTTTTTTTCCGATAACTTCTCATACAGTTTTCTTCCTATATATTAAACGAAACTTCGATCCAAAAGTTGCGTTCCACTCTTGGTTATATTGTTAACGACTATTTTTAATTAGTTCCTGAAAACTCTCGACCTACAGATCGGAATCGGGCTTCTAAGTTGTGGTTTGGGACTGGATTAAAACTCTGTTTTCAACAGTTTTTAGGGGCAACTTTGCCTCGATTTTTCGAGCAATCCCCTGGGGTTCCTAGGATTCTATTAGAAGGGGATTGGATGGGTTCATATGGGCTACGCACAGAAATTGATAGTTCGAGAAATCATCGAGTGTGCGTGAAGAAAAGAGGATTGGAAGAAGGGTACCTCGCTGTCTAGTTCCTGAGCGGGTCGTTTGTTGTCGGTTGGGGCGGTGCTCCGGCGATCCTGGCGGTGGCGTAGCACAGTCAGGCTATCGAGAATGGGCGCTCGAGTACGAGGCTCTAGGTGGAAGATGAGTAATCGGGGTTAGGGTTTGGTTTAATATGCGGTTGTATATATACGCGCCGCTACTCTTCGATTCCTATTAGTGTTAGTATAAGGGGGCTCGAGTTTATGAGGTGTGGGGTCGGGTGCTAAAGTCATTGCAGCTACAAGCTGCTGTTGGTGCTCGGTTGTGTGGGGGGTCGGGCCCCATCGCAGCTATTGCTGCTGCCGTTGTGGGGGGTTCGGCCCTCCACTGTTATATATATATATATTTTTATAAAAACAGTAACTATATATATATATATATATATATATATATATTTATATATATATATATATATATATATATATATATATATATGTTTTTATTTATTTATATATATATATATATTTTATATATATATATATATATATATATATATATATATATATATATATATATACATATATATATAAAAAATATATATACATATATATATAACTATATATCTACATATATACATACATATATGTATATATTCACAAGAAAAAAAAATTCTATAATTCGTAATTAAATATTAAAAATATTGCAACCAAGGTAGGCTATATTTAGTAGTATAAAATATCAAGCTCACAACATGTATATATTATATACATCTATAATTACGTATATATCCCAAATGATTTCTATTTAATATAGAAAAAAAATAGTTTTTAAAGCACTAAAATAATTTAGGAAAATATTGGGGGTTTACATTTGATGCCACCGCCGCAGTCGCCTGGTTGTCACAGTATATCGGTATTGCCGGTATCTGAGCCCCAACCGCCGAAAGATCATACATGAGCTTCCGAAGCCATTCTGCTTCATCTGCTGCAGTTTCAAGTGCATAGAATTCAGATTCCATGGAGGAACGAGAGAGTACAGTCTGCTTCTTCGACTTCCACGATATAGCAGCTCCACCCAAGGAAAAGACATATCCTCCTGTGGATCTCTCGCTTTCCACCTCTGAACACCAGCTAGCATCATTGAAGCCTTCCACTACTGTCGGATACCCATTGTAGTGCAGTGCATATGTCTGAGTCTTCTTGAGATATCTCATCACCCGCTTCACAGCTTTCCAGTGCTTAATCCCTGGGTTGCTTGTGAACCGACTCAGCATTCCTACGGCGAAAGCTATGTCAGGCCTTGTGGCAGTGGTTGCGTACATCAAACTTTCGATAATGCTAGAATACTCCAGCTGCCTGACGCTTTCCCTCGAGTTAGGCTTCAGCTTCTGATCACCCCTGTATGGCATATCGATCCCTGAAAGATCCTTATACCCATAGCGTGTGTGCATCTTCTCAATGTAGTGAGATTGTGACAGCGCTACTCCAGTGTCTGTCCGGATGATCTTTATGCCCAAGATGACATCTGCATCCCCCAAGTCCTTCATACTAAACTTGGTTGAGAGGACCTTATTTGTCTCCGTGACATAGCCTATATCCGTCCCTAGGATTAGCATGTCGTCCACGTACAGACAAACGATGACTCCTCTTCCATCAGCGAACTTTGTGTAAACACATTTGTCCGTCTCGCTGACTTTGTAGCCATTTGCCCTAATAACTTTGTCAAACTTCTCATGGCACATCTTGGGAGCTTGCTTCAAATCGTACAATGATTTTACCAACTTGCAGACTTTGTCTTCAAGACCCTTGACGACAAATCCATCTGGCTGTTGCATGTAAATCTCTTCGATCAGCTTTCCATTTAGGAATGCTGTCTTTACATCCATCTGATGTATCACCAACTTATGTATAGCTGCTAGAGCGATTAACATTCTTATGGTGGTCATCCGAGCTACTGGAGCGTACGTGTCAAAGTAGTCTATCCCCTGTTTCTGAGAAAATCCCTTGGCTACCAGCCTGGCCTTGAACTTGTCAATAGTTCCATCTGCCTTCATCTTCTTCTTGAAGATCCATTTACATCCGATGGCTTTTCTCCTTCAGGTAGATCTACCAACACCCATGTGTTATTGGAGGTGATAGAGTCAAACTCGTCATTCACTGCCTCCTTCCAGAAGATACCATCTCTGGTCTTCATCGCCTCATCATAGGTAAGCGGATCTGCTTCCACATGATATGTGACAAAGTCATCTCCGAAGTCTTTAGGTCTTCTGCTCGCTTTGCTGATGGCTTTGCGAGTTCTGGTACAAGAGTTGTTTCATCAACAACAACTTCTTCTTGGACTAATGGTCCATATGAGATTTTAGTCTCATTTGTACCTACATCATTTTTCAGAATTTTTGAAAGAACAATTTTTTTGTCTTTTGCAAACTTGCACTCAAAGTATTCAGCATCGCGAGATTCGATGATGTGATTTGACTTAATATCAAGAAATCTCCGAGCATCACTCTTCTTGGCATACCCCAAGAAGATCGTCTTCATAGTCCTTGTCCCCAGCTTCTGAATCTTCAGATCTGGGAGCTTCACATACGCCAGACACCCCCACACTCGAATGACATTCAAGTTTGGTCTGACTTTGAACCAGAGTTCATGAGGAGTTACGTCCGAAGTTGCATATGGCACTCTATTCAGAATGAAAGTGGCCGTTAATGCAGCTTCTCCCCAGTAGTATTTTGGAAGACCTGCAGTAAGCAGCATTGAGTTCATCATTTCTGTTAACGTTCTATTCTTCCTCTCCGCTACTCCGTTAGATTGAGGAGAATACGGAGCAGTAGTCTCGTTTATGATTCCATGTTCTTTGCAGAACAATGTGAATTCATGAGACCGATACTCTCCGCCTCGATCACTTCTTAGCCTCTTGAGTTTTTGTCCAGTTTGCCGTTCAGCCTCGGCCCTGAACTCCTTGAACTTCTCGAACGTTTCGTCTTTAGACTTGAGCAAGTAGACGAACACGTACTTTGAGAAGTCATCGATGAAGGTTATGAAATACTTCATCCCGGCTTTTGTAGAGAATTGCTTGAAGTCACAGATATCAGAGTGCACCAACTCCAGAAGATCTGTGCTTCGATTGACCCGATGTGTCATGACCCGCACCCTAGAGTAAGGGCACGAGAAGTGGGTACGTCCAGCCTATGCCGCAGTGTCGGCGGTAGAACGCTGTCCTAGGTTACTATCTAATCAACAACTCACGCAATTATATAATGTACTTGTCAAATCTCAACTCCGAACGGAGGACAAGTATAGATATAATGAAATCTCAATCACAGTCTAAGCACGATAAGATAACACAGAAGTTTATAACTAAAGACTAACAACAACATTTAAAAACTACTAAATAATAATATCTCAAACAAACTCAAATACAAACTCGTATCTCAAGTTATTACAATTCAAATTCTAAAACCTGAAAACTAAACCAAGTCTACTAGCTAGTCTCCCGATCACTCCTGAGTGTCGGGGCCAAAGGTAGCTAAGCCATCTCCTGCTCCAAGGCAAGTAGGGCAAACGTCCTCAGGGCAGTCATCTGTAATATTTTCAACAGGTCCAGTCAGGACAGGAACGAGCACAATCTCATCTAGAAAACCCAAGTAAATGACAGAGAACTATAAAGTAGTTATAGACAGTTGTATTGATGAATATGGCAGTTTATATTCAGGTGATGGTAAGAAAGGCAAATAAAGTGCAAGGAAAAAAAATAACTAAACAAGAGAAGAA
Organism: Iris pallida; assembly: GCA_029216955.1. Lineage (NCBI taxonomy): Eukaryota > Viridiplantae > Streptophyta > Magnoliopsida > Asparagales > Iridaceae > Iris > Iris pallida. Next base: position 8,791,415 of record JANAVB010033011.1, on the reverse strand, counting down.
TCATAGCAACGAAGACGGTAAAATAAGATCTAGCTGAACTAGAGTAACATAATGAGTTCAGATGGTAAAATATAAGTCTAGTGTAATTCCAATGTGAGTTTAATATAAGATGAGTCGAATGTGATTCTAATCATTGTTCTAATAAGGTGAATCGAATAAGGTGATACGAATAAGGTGATACGAATAGTGATTCACAATGTTCTAACAACGATTCGAATAAATTCTCCAAGTGTGTTTTAAAATACTTAGTTAGACATGTAAACGGCTAAGGATAAATCCGGCACATCACACACCTGGCCGGGTATGGAATGGCTATCGTTCGAATATATTCACAGGGGGTGGTTCGAATAGTGGAAATGTTCACATGTCTAATCAAGTATTTCTCTGCCCATCTAATACAAATGAATCCAAAATTCGACACATCAATCGAATAAAAGTCCAACCAACATATGAAGATATGAATAGGGTGATTCGAATAGTGATTCGTATGGTGATTCGTATGGTGATTCGAATAATAGAGGTAAGACAAGTAAGTATGTGTGTCGCATACATGGATTCAGAAATAAAAAATACGTATTTGTAACAGAGAATCATATATAGCTAACTAGAACTGAAGTACAGTAATTGACAAATAAATGAGAGAACTATCAGAGAATGTACTCGCCTGCTACTCTGAAAAGAGTAGTGTAATATCAGATGCCTGCACCAGAGTCACAATGTCCTAAACAGAGTAATATGAGTCATGATATGTAAAATATAAGAGAATTGAAAGCTACAATGCAAACTACATGAATCTAGGTCAAACTAGGCCAAAGTCAACCCTTGGTCAACTCTGGTCAACTGCACTAGTCAACTAGGTCAAACTAGATCATGTCCTAACCCAGCAAGTCTTACTAGGCCTAACCAAGACTATCCTAGAAAGCACACATCAATACAAGGCTATACAAGCCAACATACACCCAACTCTATATAGTATGTAATTATTCAATACTCAAATAGGCAAGAATTCACATTGGATATACACTAGGTAATCTATTACTTTAAGCTATATATGTCTACACATATATACACATGCATATATTGGTATTCAACATTAGGTCTATAATTATGGCATTTCAAATGGTTATATAAACTTATATATTACAACACAATATGCTAACATATATATAATATACATACATAGCTAAGTTAACTGTATTCATAAATACTTATTTAAGAGGCTATGTGTGTGTATGTGAACATGGCAAAGGGGCAAGTGAGGGTTAAATGGGCATACATAGTGTATACATATCAAAGAGTGTCAAAGTGTAAGTGAACAATGTGTCAAGTGTGATAGTGTCAACATAGTATAAGAGGGTACATGAGGTAATATAGGATTTGTGTTAACATAGAACATTACATCTCATTAACTTGTATATTGCATACATTACATCTATTATTACATTACATTCATGCTTGTATTCATTCATCATTCATTTATTCTCTTGCACTTCTATATGCACCATACATTACATACTATGGAACCTACATATTCATTACAAGCCATACTTATACATGCTTACATTAGATAGGATACTTACACCTCATACATCATTTATTTAAATATTTACTCATGCTTGCATTCTCTATTTAATTACATAATGTATATACATTAACATGGGTTAAAATCAAATAGAACATTATATTACACACAAGGGTGCACAAAATGCATATACCGAATAGTAACTCCTACTAATAATCAATACTGTACCATCTCAGCATGAATTAAAATCTAGGATTAAAGTATGTCATAGATCTATGTGTTAGCCTTCCGAAACTTTAAACGGATCGCGTTTTCGTTTCCGAAAACTCCCGGAATCGCAAAAATACCGAGAACGTGTTTGTCTTTCGTACAGCTGACACTCAAATAATTCTCCAGAAAGTTACAGAAAGAATTAGACCTATTAATACATGTTTTTGGAAAGCTAACTTCAATACGCTTCTCTTAAAAAAACGGGAGATTAAACCGAGCTTTGAGCTAGAAGTTATGCCATTTCTAAGTTAGGGCTGAAATTAAAAACGTGGATAAAAATTATGACGGATTTGGGTAGTTTGAGACAAAAGAACACAAGTATATAACATAATATATCAAGAACTCACTCTCTACACTAATATATATATATGAGACACTATAGAACACATCTCCAATACAAAAATATGAGATTAAACATGTAATAATTCATTCATACATAACAACAACACATAGTGTGTCCAAATTTGGGATTTTCCCACATGGACACAACCACAACACAAAGGACACTCCTATGACCTCCAAATGGACACGAAATAGACACAAATGGAGATACAACCATGGGGGTCATTCCTATGGGTTCAAAATAGACCTATATGCATGAAGAAATGAAAAGGAGAAGGAATTTATACCTCCCGATAGATCGAATCGAAGAAAAACCTTCCCGGAGCGACACCGACACGTAGAGATTCCAAAAGGACACGAACGAGCTCCGAATCCTCCCAAACTTGGGTAGCTTCCTCCTTGGCTAGAATGGAGAAGGAAAGAAGAAGATTTGGTGGCGAAATGGAAGGATTTGGTAGAGAAATTGCTAGAAAATGCTCTCTAGAAATTTGGAAAAGAACAAGAGAGAGAGTGTGGATGAGAATAATGAAATGAACTTGAGCCTATCCTCTCCCAAAGTGGCTGGCCATATAGGGCTATTTGTTCTATTATGGTAAGGTCCAAAATGCCCCTACTAACCTATTCTATGAGTATTAGGAAATGGCTAATTGGTTGGGGCTAAATTAGTCATTTCTAAAGTCTCTAATCACACTAACCTTATCCATAATAATTAGTCTAATCTCTAACTAAAATATTTCTATCATGTGGACTAAAATTAATATCATGTGGGCCATGCCTAACTAGTGTGTGGGTCCCACTAGAGTCAAACTACCCCCGGGTCCCCGTTACAAGTCAGATTGAGATGAAATTCGAACCCGACTCAAATAATCCCAAAACAATATCATAAATAATAAAATAATATCAAAATAATTCAAAGAGGTCAAATGCAAAAATATTCTTAGGCCAAAAATGATATTAAAATATCATAATCACATGGTTAGGCTCTAGGTCAAACAGCCTCTAAGGTTTCACTAGCAAAACGTCAAAACCACAAGTCATTGATTTAAATAATTTTAAAATGATTTAAAATCACCAAAAAATCATATCATGAATTAAATATCATTATTAAAATAATTATAAATACGAAATTTCAAAATTATCCTTATTTGGAAAATTGGGTGCAACACGATGAAAGGGTTTTCTTGTGATCTTTGTCTGAGTACATACTTCATACTTCTCTACCTTACCCCCACATTTGGAGATAAGTCCTAGACTGGATATTTTGTTAACTCTTTTACAATGAACATGTCCTAGTCTATTATGCCACAACTCAAGAGAATAATCAGAAAATGCAACTACATTAATGTCATTAAACTGGTTGACAGGCTGAATTTTAAACATTCCTTCGGTTTGATAAGCCTTCCCAAAGTATGTTCCTTTCTTGGACATCACCATCTGACCAGCATTGATGTCCATCTTCAAGCCTGCGTTGCAGAGCAGGCTCCCAGAGATCAGGTTCTTGGCAATCACCGGAACATGCTTCACACCTTGAAGCGTCAGAGTGTTCTCAGAAGTGAATTTCAGCTCCACAGTCCCGATCCCCAGAACTTCAGCTTGGGCCTGGTTTGCCATGACAACCTTCTCAGATATCGGCTGGTATGTGACTAACCATTCCTTGCCAGAACAGACATGGCAAGTCGCACCAGTGTCTATCCACCAGTCAGAGTCAATTCCCATAGTTGTGACCTGTGCGATCATAGCAACAATGTTAGAAACCAATGAAACCTTGCTAGGCTCACCTTTCTCTGATTGTTTAGGCTTGGATCTGCATTCACTCTTGTAGTGGCCTTTCTTGCCACAATTGAAATAAGTCATGTGGGACTTAGACTTCTGTTGCTTGAATGAAGGACCCTTCACTTTTAGATTAGTGAAGTCCTTCTTCTTGTGATGAGAAGCCGCATGCTTCCCCTTGGGATCTCTCGTCTGTACTAGATTGGCCTTAGCCAACTGTTTGGACAGAGTGTCCATCTTCTGTTGGGAATGCATCTCGTCCTCAACATGGATCTCTTGAAGTAGATCTCCCAAGCTAATGTCTAGCTTCTTTCTAAGCATCCTTGCATAGAAGGTACTCCATCCAGCAGGAATTTTTGAGACGATCCCTCCAACGATAAACTTGTCGGGAAGGGGCATCTCTTCGTCTTCCAGTTTCTGACGCAGCTTCAGAAATTTCTTCACCTGTGGCAACATGGACTTCTCGTCCTCAAAGAGCAATTTGTGATATTTTTCAACCACAAACATCTTGCTCCTGTTCCTGTCTTCTTCATATATTTTTTTTACAGACTCCCATATGTCTCTGGCAAATTCCTTCTTCGAGTAGGATTCTGCCAGGGAATCCTCCATAGCATTCAGGATGAGAAGCCTGCAGATGCTATTTTTCCTTCTCCATTTGGCCTGGAGTTTGGTAGCCGCATTGATTGCGACAGTAGACCCAGTGTCTGGAATAGAAGGTTCTTCCTCCAATAGTACATGATCAACGTCTTTGAGTTGAAGAGTTAGATAAACCTTCCTCTTCCAGACTTGATAATGCTCTCCATCGTACTTTTCCAACTTGCAGTAGTCCGATTGGACGAGCGAAGCATTAATGTTTTCCATCTACAAGAATCTTGCTTTGAGATTGTTATTCCCGGGGCTTGACCAAAGATAGAAAAACTGATGCAATCTAGATCTGAGAGTCACACAAAAACTTTGTAGTGATCAAACTCAAGATCTACGATGATATAAAAAGCCAAATAGCCAGATTACAATATGAATGAGGGAAATAGAGAAGAGAAGATCTCTCGTTCTTTCTTGCAAACGTGTTGCAATTGGGACAGAACGAGTTACAATAATCTAGAGAAAGATGAGATGAAGAAAAGTTTCTGGGGTGTCAAAACACCGTTGCTCAAAGCAAGATTCGCCCACACGAATTGCTTCCAGGAACCAGCAAGTTGAAGAACTTGTGGAACGCTCGAAGTCACCTCTTTTCTGACTCCTCAGATGGACTTGCAATGGCGGCAGCAGCTCCCTCTCTCTCTCTTTTCTGACTTATAAAATTTGTAGTTGTTCATAAAGGAGGCCAAAAGAGAGTATATATAGAGAGAGGGTAGAAATCCTAGCCGCCTCTTCAGTTATGGAAAGATTAAATCAAATCCCACAAAGATAGCAACGAAATTAATTCAGATCCCATAAAGATAGCAACAAAATTAATTCAAATCCCACAAAGACAGCAACGAAATTAATTCAAATCCCACAAAAAGTGGATCTGAATTAATCGCGTTGAATCAGTCTTTCCATAACTGACATGTAGCCTGCACAGTCAGCGGAGCCCTCCATGTGGTAGCAGCAGCAGCAGCCTGGCCGCATGAGCCGCATGGCCGCAAGTGTCGCATGGACCGCATGAGTCCGCATGGACCGCATGAGCCGCATGAGCCGTATGAGACCGCATGAGGCCGCATGTGCCGCATGAGCCGCATGGCCGCAAGTACCGCATGGACCGCATGAGTCTGCATGAGCCGCATGGACCGCATGAGCCGCATGAGCCGCATGAGGCGCATGAGCCGTATGAGACTGCATGTGGCCGCATATGAGCCGCATGAGCCCGAGCCCGAGCCCGAGTTCGAGTCCGAGTCGCTAAGCCCCAAAGGGCTTAGCTCCAAATGGAATTAATCCAAGAGAATGACAAAAGCATTAATGCTTAATCCTTGGAGCCTTATTCTTACCTCCTAGTAAAATCACCTACATAGTTCCCTCCTTAGGGTCACCACCCTATGTGCATCTCTCAACAACACAACCAAGTATATATGTTGAGATAACTCATGGTGCATTTTCGATGTGGGACTAAACTTTTACAAGGCATTGTTTGCCATGAAATATAAAAGAGCAGAACAATTATCGGAGGACTGGACTTTTACTTCACAATACAAACTCGCTTGTACAAAGAAAGCCTAGGGACGAAAACCTAGGTACAGCAATCTAAGTACAATTGTTTATTTTAGATTCTGGGAGGTGACGGTAGAGGCTCGGGAAAGCGACGGCAACTCTGCCTTACTCCTTGGACGATCGGGTGCAGCCTTGGCTCTGTAGAAGAACTGCTGGGCATTGATGAAGAAATGCTCTCTCTCTTCAGGCTCTCTGGCTCTCTATATTTCTCTCTGTATATCTCTCTCTGTCTCTGTGTATGTCTCTATGTCTCTCCCTCTATTTATGTCTCCTTTTTTGTAAGGGAATGGCACCTTGCTATTTATAAGAGTGAGGGGGCCTCATTAGGGTTTGCAATGATTGTCCATTTTTGAAAGTCGGCGGCTAAGGATCACTGGATCTGGCCATTCATCAAGATTTGAGCAATAAATATGATTGCATCAAATCTTTTGTGGATAATTAATACTGATTGACATAAATCCTCCTGATTTGTCATGCCAACCTCGGATTTCTCGACACGTGTCATTAATTTGCTTGTTTGCCAATGATCTAATTTGATCCCAATATTTTATTAGGATTTGTTGAGGGATTTCAAACAATTTGATGCCACGTGCCCCGCTATCATGCAACGTGTCTTAACCGCGAGCCACTGCAGAAATCTGAGCCGCAGGAAGGTTGCTCCTCATTGAGCCGCATGAGGCTGGCCACGTGTCAAGGCTGCTTGAGAGTGGTCCCCTTCTTCGTGAACCGCATGAAGATAGTCTTCGTGAGCCGCATGGGGCAGCCTTCGCTTGAACCGCATGGGGATAGTCTTCGTGAACCGCATGGGGATGGTCTTCGTGAGACGCATGGAGCTAGTCTTCGTGAGCCGCATGGGGCTAATCTTCGTAAGCCGCATGGGGCTAGTCTTCATGAGCCGCATAGGATGGTCTCTACTTGAGCCGCATACGATTGTCCACGTGTTAAGACCGCATGACAGTTTCTGAATCTCGGGGGATCGTGTCAGAGATTTTCTTTGCTTCTCAAGGAGTCCGTCATTATGAGGGGGTCATAATGATATCTTTGTGTCAGAACTGTCACCTTGTCAGAGCTGTCAGCCGTCAAGGCATTTAACGCAGTAAAGGACAAACGAGAGAGCTGTTTGCAGGCCACGTGGCTCCTCTCCGAGCCGCATAGAACTTGTTTGAGCCGCATAGACGTTCGAGCCGCATGGATACTTGAGCCGCATGAACTCTCTGAGCCGCAGGGGGCTCTCTGGCCGCATGGATCTTTCTTTATTCTTTTCCATGCTTCTACAAGACCCCCTTCAAAGTTTTCAATTTGCAAAATTGAAATACTTTGAATGAGAAGCATGGCCATATATTCTTCTGGCCGTATATGATGTCTCGGCCGTACGGATGTCTCGGCCGCATGGATGTCTCGGCCGCAAGGATGGCTCGACCGCATGGATGTTTCGGCCGCATGGAGTCAATCAGCCGCAGGGACTTTCGGGCCGTATAGCTCCTTGCCACGTGGGCGCATCATTAATTGCCTCAAATTCGTTTTAGTGCCGCCTTTAGGGGAGATCCCAAGGGTTGGCTCATTAAATCTTTGGATTTTATGCCCTGGATAAATCTCCTTTATGAGAGAGGGGACGAAATCCGAGGAGTCGGTTTCATTTTTTTCGAGGCAGTTATCAATCTACGTGTTTCCCCCCTCTCTTGTCCTCCTATAAATAAGAGGAGTTTGAGAGAGAAGACTTCTTTACTTTCTCCTTTACTTCGAATTTTCCCTACTCCATTGTCATCTTCTTCTTTAATTGCCAATGGCTCCCAAGAAGACCATTGCAGCGAAGGGCAAGAAGGCGGCGTCTTCGTCGAAGAAGACTGCCTCTACTTCAACCGTGGCCGTTCCTCCGCCGGCCGCCGTGCCCGCAGCTCACCCTTACGCCCATCCTCCTATGGCTGGTAAGGACTTTATGTGGGTTTAAATAACCCTAACTGCTATGGCTACGTCACATGCTTTATGTACGAGCCTTTATCTTCATGTGAGTCGCATGTTCGTCCTATGGCCGAGCCACGAACCACATAAGAATAGCCACTGTGGCCGCATACGCGCTTTGCCAATGAAGCCGTATCAGCTACACTGAGCCGCATAGATTCGCTCACATTTGTCTGTCACGTGGTCCGTACGAACTTATCCGATCCCTACGGGCCTTATGAAAGTACTACCGCATGACCCTTCACTAAATGGAGCCGCATGAATGTTCTTCTGAGCTTGAGCCGCATGAGGCTTCAGTAAGTTGGAGCCGCATAAGTGTTCTCCTGAGCCGCATGAGGCTTTGTTGAGTTTGGAGCCGCATAAGTGTTCTCCTGAGCCGCATGAGGCTTCGTTAAGTGGGAGCCGCATAAGCTAGAAAGCACCCATTAGTTCCTTTTTGTCCATCTTTTTAACTTATCTTTTTCTGTCTCCTTCTCAGTGAATTTGCCGGTTAATGCTGCTGGAGAACTCCTGGTAGGCAGTGCCCAAGCTGCTCTGGGCTATAGGTATGACCATATAGTTCAGCATATGGCGGACTAGTTCCTGAATGACAAGCCTCCGGCGAGATTGAATGCCCTTAAGAACCAGCCTTTCTATTTTCTTAATGCTATGATGAACTCGGAGAAATTAGAAGGGGAATACTTGAAGCCAGCATTCTTCTTTGGAGACGCCTTGACTGTGAAGAATAGTCAGATTCTGGAGGGGTCAGAGAACTGGAGTTTTGTTTCTAACGGGATGGCGATCCGCATCCCCCAGATGGAGCGTCACTTTCATTTATCTTGGTTCAATATGCTCCCACTGGAACGGAAGATGGAAGATTCTTTAACTCCTACCCGAAGTGGGATGTTTGTGGGAGACATCCATTATAACAACAGCCTGAAGTCAGTGTGCGCGGACAAGGTACACACCAGCCGTTCTGTAATAGGATTGGCCCCGGGTACGTTCTTGAATGTGCCGGGTCCCAATTTCACAATTTCTACAGCCGACACTTTTATGAACCAACTTGCTCAGAAAGGCTCCTATCCCATCGGTCGGTTGATGCTCCCCAGCTGGATACATCCGATTCCCTCGTGGACCAATCTGTCTACGTGGATTTTACGAAAGTATGAGGCCTTTCTGTGTGAGATTGGTCTTTACCATGCTATTCGGGGCACTAGCCATGGCTTGCCTATAAATAAGAGATTATTTATATCTCTGCTGGAGATGTATAATCGCCGTACGGGAACTTTCTATACTCCCATAGGGGAAATAGGAATTGTGCTCCACGAAATGCATGCGGTCTCCAAGCTTCCTTGGGGGGGCGAAGCTTTTGAGGCGTATACTCCCACGAATGAGGAGTTTGAAGAATTGGAAAGGCGGTATCCAGGCTTCGTGGCTCTTTATCAAGAAGTATTGTGCCATTATAGCACATGTCATCAAATAGCCAAAAAGGAGAGCAGCTCGGAAGGGAATGCCCCTCATACCAAGGACTGGGTGCGCTATCTCTTTACGACGGATGCCTCAGGTCAAGTTACTCCCCGCCGTCCTCAATCCCGGAGGGCGGTGAAAGCCGTAGTGTCGTCAGCTAAGAGGGTGGCCACCTCTAGTAACAGATTCGGGAGTCAGACCGACTCTTTCGGTTATTTTTATTAGGACACTCAATAGTTGTCGGAGAAGGCGCTCCTGGCAGAATTCTTGATGATATGGCTGCAAAATTGTGTAGTCTCGGGCGGAGCAGGTTCCATCGAGAGGATCAGTCGCAATTTCATCCTTCCGGCTGTGAAGTTAGTTTTACAAGTCCGGCTAGCTTTCCTTCCGACCATGGTGTGCAGCATACACCGTGGCCTTCGCACTTTCACATCCAATGTCATTACCCGCAATGTGACAAAAGATTTTGAACGGACTGAGCTGCCCTATCATTATTTGATGGGGTGGCTGTTGATGCATTATCCGTCTTTGATGAGACCGGGCTCTGAAGACGGCGTAACTGATGACGACGCTTTTATCTTCCGCTATCATAATGAGTCTTGGGAATTCGAGACCATGCGTGCTTGCCGGATGGCACTGGCGAGGGCAGACATGTACAACATTTTCGTGTCTGTCCCTCATTTTACTGATGAGGAAATAGCGGCTGTCCATCTCGATGGTATTGGGCCCCCTCAACTTCTGGACGGCCAGATGCTTCTGTGGCTGCAAAATATCCGCCCCTCTCATCTGGTGTATCGCAACCGTAACACTGTCTTTCTGAAGCCTTATTTGCCTAGCAGGTTCGCCCGACAATTTGGATATAGTCAGCTTTTTCTAGACAGCCCCAGCTCTTGTCTGGGTTTTGAAGGTAGCCTTCTTGACGGTATCCGAGCCTGGCATTACTATGACACATTCCATACCCGTACCATTTTCTCAGTTTCTGCTATCAAGGCATCGATAGAGATCTTGTATATGGCGGCTATGTACCACGTCATGGCAAACAAGCCCCCTGTCGGTTTTAACCCGGGTACCAGTTTCGTCGTTGGTACCGGCCTGGATGAAGGTTCCCAGGGGGTCAAGGCAAGGAAAAAGAAGAACAGAGTCGAAGTATCGGATTCGGACTCCGCTGCTGAAGATGATGAAGGCGACGAGCATGGTGGAGATGACTCTTCCCTTCCGGTGGCAGATGTAGGGGCGGATCAGCCGCCTGTTTGGCCAGATGAGATGGTGGTAGATCAGCCATCCGTTACACCCGACTCTGCACGAAAGCGGAGCAGGCAACTTTCTCCTGTCGGCGGCGTTACTTGCTCTCGGAAACTGGCTGTGACCAGACACCGCAGGCTGACTATAAAGGAAAGAGGCGAAGAAGTTGACCCCGCATCAGAGGTAAATAAGTTACTACCGGTCCTTCCTTTCTTCTAGTTTTGATTTTAATTATCTTCTTTCCCTCTTGTAGGCGTCAGAAGAAGAGGACTCTCGAGTTGTCGAGATCGTGACTCAGGATGACGGGGGCTCCGGTGAGCCTGCCCCTGAAATTACTGAGTTCCGTCCAGATGATGCTGATCGAGTTGCCTCTCCCTCGGAGGTGGCTGGGTCAGAGGAGCTGGCCAAATTTAATCTGGAGATCGCGGGTGAGGAGACCCTGGCAGCTGCGAACAAGCTGCAGCCTCAATGCTCCTCTCCCGGTAAGATAAGCCGAATCTTAACTTGCGAGGAGGCCTATCTGCTCTATGATCACATCCTTCGGGTCACGTCGATTGATCATTGTCATGGACATGCAGGTCCTGTCTCTCCAGTGCCGAGGATGGACATTGTGGAGACAGACTTTACCGAAGGGGCACTGGCGGAGAGGAGCGTACCTCCTCCCCTTTCGGCTTATCTTGATGGGCCTCCTGCGGGCTCGAGTTCGGCAAGTCCGGTGATGGGACCATCGGGGCAGAGGATGATGGTCCTCGTGTCTTCTTCTGCTCGGGCGGCCCAGAGAGTCGACCTCTCCGCCCTGCCAAGCGTCCAGGCTCTTCGGGTGGCAGAGGAAGAGTTAGCCGCTATCCGTGCATCGTTCTGCTCGGAAGTCGCCCCTTGGTGGCAAGTTCTAGCACCACTCCTTCGATGCTGCCGGCCACGCTTCCTCTGACGTCGTCCTCTACAAAGGTCCTGGACGAAGCGTTACAGGACGTGGTCGACAGCTTTCGTCGTCACTTGAAAAAGGGGATAGAAGCTGCTGTGGACAGAGGGACCTCTTTCGTCTTGGCCCGGCAATGCATCCAGGATCAAATTGATATCCTTAAGGCCCTTCCTGGTGGGGCAGGGGCGGCTGCACTCCTGGAGACGAAATTGCTGGAGACTGATCAGCTGGGGGCCCAGCTTCAAGGACTGCAGCAGGTTGATCTATCTGCCGCTATAGATCAGGAGCGTGGCTCCCTCACAACTGCTATAGAGAAGGCGAGGGCTGCTCAGGATAAAACCAGGCCGGCCATACTGGAGGATCTTCGTACTCTGTCTGACCGATATGATTAATTGAGCCATGAGAGTGAAGATGTTACAGCTCGGGAAGCGATTGCCTCCCGCGGGATTACTGACACGCGGGAGCAGATCCTTGAGCTCCAAAGGAAGTTAACTTTTTTCAGTCTGAGCTTGAGGCTGCCCGGATCGACAGAGGGCTAATTATCCAGGAGGCTGATAACGTCAATAAAGCTTCGGCTGACTTGGAAGTGGCTCTGAAGAGGTTGGACGATGACTGACGGACACTCATGGACCTGGATAATGCAGAGCGGTTATCCCATTAGGCTGAGCGTAGGGCTAGACAGAGTCTTGAGCGGGGTACTGCCTTAGTGAGAAACCGCCTTTTGGAGTTGTGTAATGCCGAACTATAGTCGGCCTTTTTCTGTTTTCCTCTTCTTTTCTTTTTGAAAGGGACATGGTTCCCACCATATGTAATGCTTTCTTTGTCTATCAAATAAAGAGTACTTTCCATTCTACCCTTCATTTGTATTGCTTATTGTGCTTGTGGTGTAATGGCGATGTTTGCCCCGCATGGGGGACTTTGTTTGTGGACCTGTTACCCCTGGCGTACCTTAGTTTTAGGTACGGATAACAAGTTTGATTGGGAATACCTAGAACAGTTCCACGGTAAGGTGGTCGTGGGTGTTCGGGGTATCGGGAGATAGAATGCCATGGAGCAGCTGGACTCCCGGGACATGATGAAGAATGGTGGGCCTGTACTAAGGGACTTAGCAAAGGACATTTGTGGGCCTATTATCCTTGGCGTACCCCGACTTGGGATACGGATAATAGGATGAAGGGGAACCAACATACTTACTCAGAGGTAATGAGGACATGGCAAGTACGGAGGTTTTACCGTGGAGTCTTCCTACTCAGAGGTAATGAGGACATGGCAAGAGTGGACTCAACAGAGGATATTTGTGGTCAACAGAGGACATTTGTGGGCCTATTACCCTTGGCGTGCCCTGGTTCAGGGTACGAGTAATAAGACGAGAGAGGACCAACATACTTACTCAGAGGTAATGAGGACATGGCAAGTACGGAGGTTTTACCGTGGAGTCTTCCTACTCAGAGGTAATGAGGACATGGCAGGAGTGGACTCAGTGGAGAATATTTGTGGTCAACAGAGGACATTTGTGGGCCTATTACCCTTGGCGTACCCTGGTTCAGGGTACGGGTAATAAGACGAGAGAGGACCAACATACTTACTCAGAGGCAATGAGGACATGGCAAGTACGGAGGTTTTACCGTGGAGTCTTCCTACTCAGAGGTAATGAGGACATGGCAGGAGTGGACTCAGCGTAGAATATTTGTGGACCAATTATCCTTGGCGTACCCTGGTTTTTTTTGGTACAGATAACAAGTCGAGAGAGGAACCAACATATTTACTCAGAGGTAATGAGGACATGGCAAATATGAGGGTTTCTTCGATGGAGCCTTCCCACTCAGAGGTAATAAGGATATGGCAGGAGTGGGCTCAATGAAGGAGGGTACATATAACGACTCAGAGGTAATGAGGACATGGAAGTTCTAAGTAAAGGGGTGATTTGTTTTTGGCGGAAGTGAAACGACTCAGAGGTAATGAGGACATGGCCGTTTTGGAAATTTGTGAATCCGTTACCCTTTTTGTGCACTAGGAGTGCGGGTAGTGGATCATGAGGGAGGATCTCTCCCAGGAAGAAAGTTCAGAGGTATGGTTATACATGACTTACTATCTGAAAGAGTGACCGGAATATGAGTTCAGAGGCACATGCGGGTACATGACTCAATAATCTGGGAGATTGTGAGTTCAGCGGTACGGAAGGGTACATGACTCAATAATCTGGAATATGGTGGATATGAGTTCAGCGGCACCAGCGGGTACATGACTCGATAATCTGGAATATTATGAAAGTGAGTTCAGCGGCACCAGCGGGTACATGACTCGATAATCTGGGATATGTCGTTTAGACATAATATTTCTTCAGGAACTTGCCGTTGACGGACAACATGAGCAAGTCTCCATTTTATTTTGCGAGGCGGTAAGTACCGTTGGAGAATACAGCCTTGATGATAAATGGACCTTCCCATTTTGGCTGAAACTTGCCGGCGGTCTTGTGAGTCATGACCATCGGCCTCCGGATTGCCAGAACGAGATCGCCCACTTGGAATGTTCTGATTTTGACTTTCTTGTTGAAGGCTCCAGAGATGCGTGCTTGCTATAGCTCGATCCGTTGCTGAGCCAGGAGGCGCTTTTCATCTAAGGCCTCCAATTCTTGTAGTCGACGATGGTAGTTATCATCCGTCGTCAATTAGTAAGTAAGGGCGACGCGGAGTGAGGGTATTTGAGTCTCCAATTCTTGTAGTCGACGATGGTAGTTATCGCCCTTAAGCATTCACCAAGCTTCTCGTTCCAGTCGCATTTATTGGACGACACAAACTTTTTGAGTAACTTGATGATGGTTTTGTTGAATGCTTCTGCTAACCCATTCGCTGCTGGATTGTATGGCGTCGAAGCAATATTCTGGATGCGGTAGTTGTCGCAGAACCGATAGAAGGCGTGGCTTGCAAACTGTGGACCATTATCGTGGATGATCCTTCGGGGCTGTCCAAAGTGATAGATGACGTGATGTTTGAGGAAGCTGATCACATTTGAAGTCTTTACTTCTGCAAGCGGGACAGCTTCCGCCCATTTGGAGAAATAATCTGTGATGGCAAGTATGAAGCGATGTCCTCGGAAAGAAGGTAGGGTGATCGGACCGATGATATCCATTCCCCAAGCTTCGAATGGCCAGGACGCCACTGTCGGATGTAGAAATTCGGATGGTTGGTGGATGAAGTCTGCATGGACTTGGCAAGCTTTGCACTTTCTAGCATAGTCTATCGCATCTGCTACCATCGTGGGCCAGTAGTAGCCCATTCGGCGAAGACGGTCTTACAATTTAGGGCCAGGCTGATGGGCCCCGCAGACACCGTCATGAGCTTCTCGTACAGCTTTTTTGGCTTCTGTGTTTGATAGACACCGAAGCAATAACCCATCGTAGGATCGCCGATACAGCATTTTCGACTCTGTATCGTAGAAGAATCTGAGAGAACGCCTTCTGATAGAGGTGGCTTCTTTTGGGTTCTCGGGCAGGATGTCGTAGACTACGAAGACTATTAATGGTTGTCTCCAATCTGGGACTTCGTCGATCGTCTGAGCGGAATAACTCGCCACGAATTGAACGTTGTTCTTGGGACAAACCAGTTCATGGCCTATCACATCTACCGACTGATGAGTATGATTTGGCACTGCTAGGGAAGCGGCCAGGCCTGCTAAGGCACCGGCTTCGATATTTCAGAGTCTGGGAACATGTTCGATGAAGAACCCCTCGAATGACGAGATGATGTCGATCGCTATTTGGTGATAGGGGATCATGTCTTCGTGGCGGACTTCATATGAGCCCCGGATCTGATTGACGATTAACTGAGAATTGCCGTATACCTCAAGATATTCTACCCCAGCTCTCTTGCAAGTTGGAGGCCGATGACCAAAGCATTATACTTGGCCACATTATTAGAGCAGGGTTCCGTGAGGGAGTAAGCGCGATTGATCACCAATCCGGAAGGAGAAACCAACACCACCCCGACTCCGACGATGATGTTGCCCTTGGGTCCAGTTCTCGAAGCACCGTCGAAGAACATTCGCCATATATCATCGTGGGAGGTTGCATGCGAGTCGACGACCTTATTTGGGATTCCTTTATATATTCTGGACGACTCCGAGCCTCGGTGGGCTGCTAAAAAGTCTGTCAGAGCTTGACCTTTAACAGCCTTTTGTGGGACGAAGATCATAAGATAAGGGAACAACAATATTGCCCATGTAGCGTGGCGAGAGCTGAGTGCCCCTAGTTTAGTCATGAGGACCCTGAGAGGGTTGACTCGTGAGATCACATGTATGGTTTGTCCTGTGACATAGTGCCGCGTCTTTTGAATGGCGAACACCAGGGCGAGGCATTCCTTCTCCACAGCGGTGTATCGGTGCTCTGGCCCAATCATCATTCGACTGAGGTAATATATAGCTTATTCATGGCCTGCATCGTTGTTTTGTGCTAGCAGGACGCCAAAGGAATGCTCCATTGTGCGTACATAGAGCAGGAATGGTTTTTCAGCAACTGGGGCTACCAAGACTGGAGGGTTCGACAAATATTCTTTGATGCTGTCGAAGGCACGCTGGCATTCTTCATCCCATACGAATGAGACACCTTTCTTCATGAGACGGGTGAATGGTCGACATCGCCCGGAGAGGTTAGAAATGAACCTCCTGATTTAAGCTAGCCTCCCTTGAAGGCCTCTGAGTTCGCAGAGATTTTTCGGGGGACCCATCTCCATAATTGCTTTTGTCTTCTCAGGGTCTACATAGATACCCTGGGCGGTGATGATAAAACCCAAGAACTTTCTGCTGGATACACCTAGGAAGGACTTCGTAGGGTTCATTTTCAAATTGTGCGCTCGCATCAGGTCGAATACCGTCCTCAGATCCTGTAGATGGTCTTCCTTACAGCAACTCTTGACAGCGATGTCATCAACATAGCACTCCACCGTCTTGCATAAGTGGTCTCTGAAGATGATACTTATGGCTCTTTGATATGTGGCGCCGGCATTCTTCAAACCGAAAGGCATGACTGTGTAGCAGTACGTGCCAATCGGTGTTCGGAATGATGTATGCTTTTCGTCGTCAGGAGACATCTTGATTTGGTTGTACCCCGAGAAGCCATCCATGAATGACATACGTTCGAAGCCACATGTGTTGTCAATCATGATGTCTGTGATAGGGAGGGAGAATTCATCTTTGGGACATGCCTCATTCAGATTGCGAAAGTCGATGCAGATTCGAATCTTTCCATTCTTCTTGAGGACGGGTACTATGTTGGCGACCCAGTCTGGATGTTGTTCCTCATGAATGAAGCCACTGGCTATTAATTTGTTGACTTCGGCTTCGATTGCATCTATGATGCCTGGGCGGAAGCGTCGCTGTTGTTGCTTGACTGGCTTTGCATCTGGCCGAATGTTGAGTTTGTGAAAAGCGATATCGGGATTTAACCCCGGTATGTCTTCATAGCTCCAGACGAACACATCAATATATTCTTTGACAAGTTCCAGCAGCGATTCTCGCTCTTCGTCTGTTAGGCTTTTACTGACGAAGATCGGTTCTGGAGAGGATTCGCTGCCGAGGTTGACCTGTATAACTTCATCTTCAGTAGGAGGTTCTCTCTGTTCGAACCGCTTTTCCTATTGTGCATCCAACTGTTGAGCCTACGGCTCTAACTCGAGGATTTCAGGGATGTCTTCATCTTCTTCATAAGCGTCGGCGAATGCCATGTTGACTGACAGGACTTGTCTGAATAAGTCTCCGATGCTGGTATCCGAGTCAGAAGTTGGTGATCCGGTTGAATGTGAATGCCAGTCACATTCTTCGTCTGAACTTTCAGGGGTCGTTGTGGGTGTAACATACCCTAATCCACATCGAGTCTTGCTGTAGTAGTCCCATGGTTTGCCAGCCGGGACTAGTGGCTTCAAAGGTAATCATCGCCCAGTGCCGTAGTTCAAGCCTGGCATAGTTGCCAGATCATACCCCTGTTTTTGCATGAGATATTTGGATTAGGGGCTATAAAGATACAGAGGCAGTCTCCCGGCATCTGACTCAAGGTTGACTTCTTCTACGGTGAAGGGCTGCGGATCGTCCTTCCGGCCGAAGATGATTGGATGGTCCCCTTCCTCGATTATTCAGTAAGCGCCTTCCACTGGAGTAAGCTGGTTTACGGTGTACACATTTGTCACTTGTGTGTGTAGGTGAGTGCCTATACCGTGTTCCATAGCATACATTGTACAAAGCTTATTAAGCTCGAGGTAGTTCAAAGATAGCCCTTTATTGATGAAGTAAGGTATCTTTTCTAGCGGGATTATATCATCTGCTGAGGGAACATCAGTGTGGACGCCACATACTTGGCTAGCTCCGGTTCCTCTTCGGCTACCCCCTGCGTAAATGAAGACTGAGAGGACGACCTGGGAAGCTTGATCGTCAGGGGTTCTGTCGGTGGAGCAGAACGTGGAGTCGTCGACAAACTAGCGACCCCTAGTTTGGTACTCGATGCTAGGCGGGGAGTTGTTGGCTCACTAGAAGCCCCAGACCTTGCATCGGGGTGACGACTCTTCTTGGGAAGGCGTATCGTCATTGGTTTGTCGGAGAGATTGAGCTTCTCCATTTATGGTTGGCCGACTCTAGGCAGCCTGATTGTCAGTGGCTCCGTTGTGGGTCTTAGCACTTGGCCAGACCTTGGCAACCGGATTATCATTTGCTCTTCTTGTGCCGAGAGGCTGATTGTGTCCTTCTGCAGAGTGGCGGTAAGGGGTGTGGACTTGCCAGGTTTGCGAGCTTGGAGTTGGATCGTCAGAGGTTCTTCT
Source organism: Iris pallida (assembly GCA_029216955.1). Classification (NCBI taxonomy): domain Eukaryota; kingdom Viridiplantae; phylum Streptophyta; class Magnoliopsida; order Asparagales; family Iridaceae; genus Iris; species Iris pallida. The sequence goes on along the minus strand of JANAVB010033011.1, from coordinate 8,772,955 downwards.
GATCCTGTGGCTGTCTCGGTACGAGCTTGCACTCCTTCATCAAGGTGCCTCTTCGACTTTTCGTATAGGTAGGAGTCTGAGTAGTAGGATTCGACCCCTTTGAAGGGATCGATGTCGGCAAATTCTGTCCTCACGAAGCCGTGTTTGTCGACATACTTGAAGCATTGGTACAGTGTGGAAGGCACGATCATATAATCGTGTATCCATGGGCGCCCTAGGAGGATGTTGTAAGAAGTGTCTGCATCTATGACGTAACAGGTGACTTTCGACTGGAGATCGCCAATTTGGCACTTCAGACGAATCTTCCCAATTGGGTAGCTCCTGCCCGAATTGAAACTGCTGATGGCGGTACTTGTAGGCCTCAGACGATGCATAGGGATACGGAGATGATGTAACAGACCCTTTGGGATAATGCTTATGGAAGAGCCAGGATCAATGTGCATCCGATCCACCTTCACGTCGTCGATGTATCCAGTGTAGTATAACGGGCGATCGTGCAGGTTGGTTTTGATGAGCATATCCTACGGAGTGAAGACAATATTGGGCATCGCTCCCGCGCAAGCGCTATCTTGGAGATCTGCCGGCAGGTTCTCTCCCGTGAGGTTGACCTGAGCCAGGTATGCGTCGGCATTTTGGAGTGCATCGCTCAAAGCCGCGCGAACATCCTTTGAGAGCCTCAGGAGCTCGTATAATGACAACTTGGCCGGTGTGTTGGCCAATTGCGCTAAAATGTCGAAGTTGTAGGGCTTCTCCAGCCCCTGTGGTGCCTCTTTTCGGAGGGATTTGTCAAAGCGAGTCTCCTTCGGCCTAGGCTTGTCGGTCGTCGGAGGCTGAGCCGGTCCCGGAGCGTCAGTTGTAGCGGGCTGATGATCTTCGGCCGAGTTGTCAGCCACAGGTTGGGATTGTGCCCCAGACCGAGTGACGACGGCTGTAGCTTCTTCGATATCTGTCGAGATTGTGCGGCAGGACCTGACTTTTCCACTCTTCTTCTTACCAATGGAAGATGGTGTGGGCTGAGTCACTTCTGATACCAAGTCTGGATGGACCCACATGACCTTCCCGCGTGATGTGGTGAGGGGCACTAGACCAGTAGCCTGGTTTCGGGGAGGTAGAAGATTAGCAATCTCCATTGTCGCCAGAGGGATGGGGACCACGCCGTCTTGAGTTTCTGTTGGAGGGAAGCTGCCAAATTGTACTGATACCATATTGGCTGCCACGGTTACCTCTTCGAAATTGATGGCCAGAGCGTTCGAATCGATGAGATTTTGGATGTACAGTTTTAGCTGGTAGCAGTCGAGTGTAGCATGGTGGACGTAGCATTGGTAATGGCAGTACTTTGGGTTCTCCATCTCTGCCGGTCGAGGTTCCCGTCTTGGTGGAGGAAGCTGAATTCTGTCTTCTTGTATGAGCATGTCCAAGATGGGCTTGACGTGGCCGTCTTCGAAGGAGTTGGTGATTTACGGCCATTGTTTGTCTGCAGGTTTTGGCTCAGGTTTCTGGGCTGTGTCGGCCACCATAGCCTGCTTGCCCCTGCTGTCCCGATTGTTGGAGGGGCTACCCCTATTGTCGTTGTTGGTATTAGGATGCTTGCTAATGTTCTCTCCGTCCGAGATGTGCAATCCCAATTGGCGAGCCTTCTTCAATCGTTCTTCGGCGCTTGTGGCACTGATGATAAACGTCTTCCAGTCCTTGAATTGACTTTTGCCCATCTAGAGACTGATTGTTGGGAGCAATCTCTTTTGGCAAATTTTAATCAAGGAGGAATCTGGATTTCCAGACGGCAACTTCATTGCGGTTTGGCAAAACCGCTCGTTATAGTTCCTTGTCAGCTCTTTCTCCCCTTAGACGACGTCCATGAGGGTGGACATTGTAATGTCCTGCCCTACTTCGTAAAATCTCTCCAAGAACAAGCGCTTGAAGACGGCGAAGGAGTAGATGCAGTTGTCCGACAGGTTGCGATACCAGTCGAAGGCGACTCCTTCCAATGCCCCAATGAATAATCGTGTGAGGATGGCATCGTCATGGGGCAGATGGTCGGTGGTGACCTCGAAGTAAGTGATGTACCGACTGGCGGAGGTCTTGCCATCATACGGGTTGATGTTGAACGGCTTATATCTCGGCGGAAAGGGGACATCCCTCCATGCTGCGGGGTACGGCTGTCGTATTCTGAGGTCCTGAGAGGTTTCTCGAGCGTAAAACATGGCTCGGAGCTCCTGGACCTCTCTTCTTGCTTCTCGGGCCTCGTCCACGACGGTGGGGGCCATTACTTCAGGAGGATTGTTGTCCAGGTTCGGTGCCGTTGAATTCGAGTCCGCATTGACCATGGGACCCGTGCTTGTTTGGCCAGGCGTCCCTCCTTGGAGAGTTGGAAGGGCTGCTTTGATCTCGTCTACAGACTTGACCAAGGCGTGTAATATTGCTTCGAGAGTGTCGATGCGTTGGCGATCACCGGAACCACCTTGGCTGCTGTCCGTCATGAACACCGTCTTTACATGAGGAAAGATGGACGGGACGGTGGAGGAAGCGCCCTCCGAATCATACCCCTGTAGTGAGAAGTCATCGGGATATATGGGAATGTCTTCTTCTGATTCGGACTCAGAAGGAACAGTACCCCCAGTTTCCGAGTTCGTCTCGTCTTGGGAGTTGTGGACATCCTCGGGGACGTCGGGGTTTGCTGCATCTGATGGGAGAGTTGTTACCCCTGGCTCGTCTTCTTGGAATACCGGATTGTCGTGGAGGTTGGGAGGAGTGCTACCCCCAGTCCTAGCAACCCCCAGTGGTGCGGACGACGAATCTCCTACTGTAGCAGATTTCGTCTTAGAACGGGTACCTTAGAAAACTTCGGTGGTGGGCACCCATTTAGACGATAGTCTCTTAGTCATAGTGGTTGAAATCTTCGGGCTGGGAATATTTGTCTTCTTTCCTCTCCCATCGGTGGGGACTTTCTGAGCAGAGTTGCAGGAGACGATGGGAAATGCTTCATCCTCTGAACATGGTTGTTGCAGTCTTTGGAAGACGGACTGTCGGTCTTCTCGTATCGTCGCGTTATTGCAACAGCAGTTGACGATGACTTGGGTGCAGTGCCATCCGTGGGAGGACTCTTTGCACCCCGATGCACCTTCTCTTTCCTTGCGTTTGTGGAGGATGGCCTCACGCAAGTCAGATGGGTCCGGATCGACCATGTTTGCTCCCTGGGTTTTGGGAGACTTTTGGGAACCTCTCTGTCCGTTTGCCGCAGGGGGCTGGACTCGAGTAGTTTTGTACAACTTCCCATCAGAGGCCCGCATAACGGTATGTGGGACGCTCGGATGGTCAGAGATCGGATCAGCGGACCGAGCTTGCCAAGCTCGTGCTGCCCTAGACTTCTTTACTCTAGTGCGTAAGGGCACATAGTAGGAAGAGTCTAGGTGGTGCTGGAGAGAGTCAGACATGTCTTCTTGAGAGCACAGGAGATCAAGGCCATAGGAGAGACGGTCGAAGACAAAGCCGCATGGAGCAGGCGGCATGCGGCTAGCATCAATAGTCTCCATGCGGCTGGCAGTCGTAGCCTCATGGGCTTTCTTCATGCGGCTGAAAGTCTCAGCCGCATAGGTCTTCTCCATGCGGCTGGAAATCCTGGCCGCATGAGTATTTTGCCTCTGGCTAGTAGTCTCAGCCGCATGGTCATCGTTCATGCGGCTGGCAATCTTGGCCGCATGAGTCTTCGTCTTGCGGCTAGTACCCTTTTTTGATTTCTTCCTGGAGCACATATGATCGCTCTTTGCCCCTGCAAGTCCAGCATCGTAGTGCTTTCCTCTGCCGAACTTGGGGACAGCAGAGTCCTCTATGGCTCGAAGTGGGGCCGTACGAGAGTCGCCTTCGCCGTCTTGGGCAGCAGAGAGTACTCCGTCCAGAGTTTGGGAAGGAGCAAATGATTTTGGCCTCCACTCGCAGCGAGTTTTCTTTGAGCGGGTTCGCTTCTGGACCGGGCCAGCACTTCCTTCAGAGAGCATTTGTTCAAACGCCTGTTGGTCGAAGCGGACGACCAACTTCTGTTGCGTGGAGCCAAGTTTGGCTGCATCCGATTGCGTCACCAACTCCTCAGCCGTAGAGAAGTTTGTCTCCAGCAGAGTCGCCATCGTGTTTGTCAGGAAATATAAAAGAGCAGAACAATTATCGGAGGACTGGACTTTTACTTCACAATACAAACTCGCTTGTACAAAGAAAGCCTAGGGACGAAAACCTAGGTACAGCAATCTAAGTACAATTGTTTATTTTAGATTCTGGGAGGTGATGGTAGAGGCTCGGGAAAGCGACGGCAGCTCTGCCTTACTCCTTGGACGATTGGGTGCAGCCTTGGCTCTGTAGAAAAACTGCTGGGCGTTGATGAAGAAATGCTCTCTCTCTTCAGGCTCTCTGGCTCTCTATGTTTCTCTCTGTATAACTCTCTCTGTCTCTGTGTATGTCTCTATGTCTCTCCCTCTATCTATGTCTCCTTTTTTACAAGGGAATGGCACCTTGCTATTTATAAGAGTGGGGGGGCCTCATTAGGATTTGCAATGATTGCCCATTATTGAAAGTCGGCGGCTAAGGATCACTGGATCTGGGCCGTTCATCAAGATTTGAGCAATAAATATGATTGCATCAAATCTTTTGTGGGTAATTAATGCTGATTGACATAAATCCTCCCGATTTGCCATGCCAATCTCGGATTTCTCGACACGTGTCATTAATTTGCTTGTTTGCTAATGATCTGATTTGATTCCAATATTTTATTGGGATTTGTTGAGGGATTTCAATCAATTTGATGCCACGTGCCCCGCTATCATGCCACGTGTCTTAACCGCGAGCCACTGCAGAAATCTGAGCCGCAGGAAGGTTGTTCCTCATTGAGCCGCATGAGGCTGGCCACGTGTCAAGGCTGCTTGAGAGTGGTCCCCTTCTTCGTGAACCGCATGAAGATAGTCTTCGTGAGCCGCATGGGGCAGCCTTCACTTGAGCTGCATGGGGATAGTCTTCGTGAACCGTATGGGGATGGTCTTCGTGAGCCACATGGAGCTAGTCTTCGTGAGCTGCATGGGGCTAATCTTCGTGAGCCGCATGGGGCTAGTCTTCGTGAGCCGCCTAGGATGGTCTCTACTTGAGCCGCATACGATTGTCCACGTGTCAATACCGCATGACAGTTTCTGAATCTCGGGAGATCGTGTCAGATATTTTCTTTGCTTCCCAAGGAGTCCGTCATTATGAGGGAGTCATAATGATATCTTTGTGTCAGAACTGTCACCTTGTCAGAGCTGTCAGCCGTCAAGGCATTTAATGCAGTAAAGGACAAACGAGAGAGCTGTTTGCAGGCCACGTGGCTCCTCTCCGAGCCGCATAGAACTTGTTTGAGCCGCATAGACGCTCGAGCCGCATGGATACTTGAGCCGCATGAACTCTCTGAACCGCAGGGGGCTCTCTGGCCGCATGGATCTTTCTTTATTCTTTTCCATGCTTCTACAGGCATGTTGAGAGCAAGCTCTCTCCATGTAAAGAAAGCACCAACAGCAATCACCATCCATTTGAACCCACAAAATAATACAAAGTATCTGTGTGTTTGTTTATGATATTGAGTAAAAACAAATGTCTCATCCAAGCAATCGACATAGGATTTTCATAATGCAATACACACCATGCATCATAACCATACCTATCATAACATTAGCACAATATCTCGATCAGGAAAAAAAACTAAAATGATCTAAAAATTAATGAAGTTCATAAATTTGACTTTAAACTATAGAAGATAACGATGCTATTATTAGCAGGTTTAAGCAAATGTAAGTATATGAAGTTCTTCATTACGGATAACTATTGGTTCTTGAAACCTAGTAAAATACAAAATCTATAGTAGTGATAACTAAGATTCCACGTACATACCAAGAAATTAGAAATTAAAGACTCAACAAAATTTTAGTAACCACTATATGTAATATTTGATCAATGACAAATGGCATATTATGTATATGGCAATATATGTCGATAGAGCACTTACATTCTTTGTTCCAATTTTGATCGACTCTTCTTCAACTATATATTCTTGCATACCCTGGCTTGTGCATATTTGCTCATCATTTCTAGTCATTTAATGTTGATCATGACATTTTTTCCTTTCTTGGAGATACGATTTCATGTAAAGAGATTCACAGTTGTCGATGTTTCCAATTTCCTACCTTTTTCATTTTTATGTTCTCTGTCCTATTTGTTTTTCTTCTTCTTTTTTTCTTCTTTGGACTTTAGATGCATGGCTAGGCAATGGGGTGAAGGTTGCAGGTCCCTTGGACCTTAGTAAAAAAAATCATAGTTAATACAAAAAAAATTTGGTGCCCTTTGGGGCCTTGGGCCCAAGTCCTGTTTGCCCCTCCCCCGGGCCGCCCCTGTGTGTACTTCATCTCTTATATGCAAGTTGTATGTGCAGAAGCATTGGACGAAATTTTAAATCATGTAGTAGTTCCAGCTGAAGTGTCGAGGAAGAGGTGCTAAAGAATGTTCCTAAGGCAATATGCGACTTCGAAATGAAATTTATATATGTTGTTATCGGATGGGAAGGTGTTGTCTATGACTAGAGGGTGCTAGGCGAAACTATACGAGGAATCCGACTTCCAATTTTTAAATTCCTCCAAGGATTTTTTTTCCTATTTGCCATATCCGACGTCAGGTACGAAACTTTGTACATGCTACTACACTGCTTTCAATCTTCACACACACACACCCCTCCACGCAATTCGATTCTGAAATTTAGTTACATTATTTAACTTTCAATTTTGGTAATTTTTTAATATTATTTTAATATCCAATTGATTTATTTTGTTGTATTGTATATAAGTATTATTTGTGCGACACGCCTTGTACACATATAGAGGATCCATGACTCCTTATTGTATAGTCGTTCTTGGTTGGTATATTTTCGATGTGGGAATCGTCCTTGGATGAAGGTGGAAAAGTTATTAGGAACGTGATTGCGAGGACCTATGGTGTTTTAAAGGCTAGATTTTTGATGTTGAATAAGAAGCCTTCGTATAGTTTCACTACCCAAAAATACATAGTTTTTGTGTGCATGGCCATACATCACTACTTTTGTGGTATTAAACTCAATGATGATTACGAAGATACAAGTGTGGAGTTAGGACAATGGATCTCAAATGAACAATGAAATTGTAACCCTAGATACTCAACGTGTACTTAGACCACAAGATCAATCATTTATGTACGAAATATTTGATTAAATTGCAACAAAATTACACACAAAATTTTCAAATTTAATGTAGGTGTTAGTGCTGCTGCTCCTTTTGACTCAAAAATCAACTTCCCACTCACCTGTAGTCCATCGGCTAAATAGGATGTCTCCACTATTCATACATTGCTTTACTTTCCATTATTTCATTAAAGCCTTAGTGTCGGCGACCCATGGGCCACACGTGTGCGCCGCCGCCGTCCGGTCCGGTTCGATTCGGCGCACGTAACGGGTGCGGGTATGTGTCTACATCTGCGGGCGTTACGGGTGCGGGTACGTATCCACATCTGCGGGCACCGAATGCCGATTCGAATTCTTCTTCGGATTCGGGCTAAGACCCTTACAAATCATTTAATTAAGTTTACTATTCAAATTCGGTTCAGATTCAATGTACCATGTGTTTTATGTGCTATAAACATTTTGTAACGTTCAATTTTAATTGCCTGATTAAATTATTTTGATACTCCTATCCGTTGCACAGCCTCTATATATATCCTGGGTTTTTCTCCTCTAAGGACACTAAAAAACTTTACATCAAACATCTCTCTAAATTCCAGCTTTCCGAATCTCGTTGTTCTTCGTATGTTGCTCTGGCAGAGCTAAGTTGGTGGACACTCTCTATGTCATGTGCGGTAATGAGATTCAGGTGGAGCATAAATTTTACCACTATGAGCATTCAGATATAGTTTGCACATAGACCAGAGCTAACTCTTAGGGCAGTGCTACGTGCGCGACTTCCCCGAAGGCCGGTAACAAATTTACAATTTCATTTTTGTGCAGATAATAGAGGCAAGAAAATTGAAGAAAATCCAACAATCTAAGAGTTAGTTAAGATTATATATTCTAATTTGTCAAATTTGCTACTGTTAACAAATTATTAATTTATTATGGTTAAAAAGTGGCTACTGTCAAATTTAACAAACCTCTGATGACATCTATTGTTATCACTTAGATAATTTGCTTCTGTTAACTTTCCTTGCTTGCTTTTGTTTGCTATTTTAACAATTGTTATTGTTCAAAACTTGCTACTTAATATTGCAATATAGTACTTCACATTTTTTTCTCTCAAGCCTCTGTTTGCAAACTATTGTTAGGAACCTTCTGTTTGCAAACTACTCTTAGCAAGCTTCTGTTTGATAGCTTCGGTTAACAAGCTCCGTTTACACAATTATATATAAAAAAAAATATATCTATATATATATATATATATATATATATATATATATATATATATAAAAAATATATATATATATATATATATATATATATATATATATATATATATAAATATATATATATATATATATATATATATATATATATACCCCTCCCCCTCCTCCTCCTCCTCCCCCTCCTAGCGGCGGCCCTCCTCCATACCGACGTCCTTTCCGGCCGGGTCGACGTCGTCCCTCCTTCCTTCGGCTGTTGCGGTCCTCCGCGCCCCATGGCCGGGGCGCCTTGCCTCGGCGTACCTACCCTTGGGGTTCCTCGTCCACCGTCGGACTTGGCCTGGTCCTCCGACCAGTTGGCCATGGTTGGATTTGGGGTATCCCACCGCAAGTCCTGTTGGTCGTCCTCCGCCCAGGGAGTGGTCGACGACGTAATGCTTCTCTCGTATGCAGCATGCTGCGACCTCCCCGAGGATGGTCGTGCTCCGGTCATCGGCGGTGGCCTACCGCCCTTCTTTCACCCCATCCAGTCTTCCCTCCCTCCTCCTCCCTCTCATTCGGGTTGGCATTCGAATTCAAATCTCCCATTCCTACCCATCCATTTCCCCCCACTGATTTTAAATTTGAAAGTTGGTGCAACCTCTGGGGAGCCGTCGCCGGCACAACCTGGGGCCCCTTCTGGGCACCCCTCTCTCCGGATTGGCGCAATCCAGCATTTGTTGGGCGATGCTTCGCTGGGCGCAACCCAGCGTTTGCTGGATCTTGTGCAACCTGAGGTACGCCCCTTGGTGGCTACTCACCTGGACCTTGCGCAACCCGGAGAGCATCCCTTGGTGGCGCCTCTGAATGGTCCACTACAGCTTGCGCCGATCAGGGGCACAACCCACAACCACCCTTTCCAATCCCTCGGATTATTCTCGTCGATGTCCGAACAGAAATTTTACCACTAGGAGCGTTCGGATACAGTTTTCACATAGACCATAGCTAACTCTTAGGGCAGTGCTACGTGCGCGACTTCCCCGAATGCGGGTAACAAATTTTTTATTTTATTTTTGTGCAGATATTAGAGGCAAGAAAATTAAAGAAAATCCAACAATCTAAGAGTTAGTTAAGATTATATATTCTAATTTGCTAAATTTGCTACTGTTAAGAAATTATTAATTTATTATGGTTAAAAAGTGGCTACTGTCAAATTTAACAAACCTCTGATGACATCTATTCTTATCACTTAGATAATTTGCTTCTGTTAACATTCCTTGCTTGCTTTTGTTTGCTACTTTAACAATTGTTATTGTTCAAAACTTGCTACTTAATATTGCTATATAGTACTTCACATTTTTTTTCTCAAGCCTTTGTTTGCAAACAATTGTTAGCAACCTTCTGTTTGCAAACTACTTCTAGCAAGCTTCGGTTTGATAGCTTCGGTTAACAAGCTCCATTTACACAATTATATATATATATATATATATATATATATATATATATATATATATATATATATATATATATATATATACCCCTCCCCCTCCCCCTCCTCCTTCTCCCCCTCCTAGCGGCGGCCCTCCCCCAGACCGGCATCATTTCTGGCCGGGTCGACGTCGTCCCTCCTTCCTTCGGCTGTTGCGACCCTCTTCGTCTCCATGGTCGGGCGCCTTGCCTCGGTGTACCTACTCTCGGGGTTCCTCTTCCATCGCCGGACTTCGCCTGATCCTCCGACCAGTTGGCCATGGTCGGATTTGGGGTATCCCATCGCAAGTACTGTTGGTCATCCTCCGCCCAGGAGGTGGTCGACGACGTGATGCTTCTCTCGGATGCAGCATGCTGCGACCTCCCCAAGGATGGCCATGCTCCGGTCATCGGCGGTGGCCTACCGCCCTCCCTTCACCCTATCTAGTCTTCCCGCCCTCCTCCTCCCCCTCATTCGGGTTGGCATTCGAATTCAAATCCCCATTCCAACCCGTCCATTTCCCTGCATTGATTTTAAATTCGAAAGTTGGTACAACTTCTGGGGAGCCATCGCAGGCACAACCTGGGGCCCCTTCTGGGCGCCCCTCTTTTTGTATTGGCACAACCCAGCATTTGCTAGGCGATGCTTCGCTGGACGCAACCTAGGTTTGCTGGATCTTGCACAACCTGAGGTGCGCCCCTTGGTGGCTCCTCACCTGGACCTTGTGCAACCCGGAGAGCATCCCTTGGTGGCGCCACTGAATGGTCCACTACAGCTTGCGTCGATCGGGGGTGCAACCCACAACCACCCTTTCCAATCCCTCAGATCATCCTCGTCGATGTCCACTTCCGCCGTCGATGTGATGCTCCTCTCCGATGTGGCCGGGCTACGGATCCCGTCGGCCGGCTTCAGTGGACAGCTGGCGCCTCCGGGGCGGCCATCTTTGCCGCTACCTGAGTCTATCCCCCCCGAGCAACCCAGCATTGGCAGGGAGGTGCTGCGCAACCTGGAAACCCCCTTGGGCTGCCCAACCCCCTCCTAGGCGCAACCCACGATGCTCTCCTTGGCGTAAGGGTTGGTGCTCCTTGCTTGGCGCAACCTAGAAACCAGTTAGGGCCTCCCGCGCTGGCACAACCTAGGCTCCCTAGTAGTCACCCCCCCAACCCTCTGGGCGCAAGCCAACCTCAACAGGGCCCTACTTCTACTGGCGTAACCCAACCACAGGTGCAACCTATTCTAGGTGCAACTCACTGCCCGATGCCTTTCTTTGCCGACAAGCTTTGGCCTGACATGGCACCCAAGCAGGGGCTCTTATTCCTGGACGTTCCTGTACCCGAAGTCGAGTATCCGCTGGCATCTTCCATGCCGACGGTGCCCTTCACCGACCAGGAACTCTCCTCTCTGGCCACCTCCTTTCCCTACTCCTTCGTACTCAAATTCTCATCAGGCTGCCCCAAACTCGCCCGGGTCCAGGAGGTTATTGCCAGTTGGCAGCTCTCGGCAGAATGCAGGGTAGCCCCACTCGACCCGAGGCATATTCTACTCCATCTCTCCTCCGACCTTGACCACCGGACCGTGTGGTCCGAAGGCACCGGTAGGGTTGACTCATACCAGATGAAGATAATCAAGTAGTCAGCGAACTTTAACATTAAGGAAGACTTAGCGACGGTCGCCGCCTGGTTGACCCTTTCCAATCTTTTCTTTATTTGCTTTGTTTCGGCGGCTCTTAGGCGTATAGCCAACTCTTTCGGGATTTACGTGGCCACTGCTGCAGAAATCAGCAACCTGACCAAATCCCACTACGCCAAGATATGTGTGGAACTCGACCTCTCCTCCGGTCCCCCCAACCATATCCTCATCGAACTTGGCAACCAGACTCACCCCTAGCAAATCATCTACGACAATCACATAATCTTTTGCTCACACTGCCATTTACGCTGTCACCTCTCAAAGCATTGCTTTCGCCTCCATCCAGAGCTTAAAAAGAAATCGGAGCGTAAAGAACCCCACCCCAAAGAGAACCAGCATCAAAAACCTGCCCAATCCCCCCTGCTTCCTCTACCGAACTCCTACACTAGATTCAACTCCAGTGAAGGCAAATCTGGCAGAGGCACCTCCTCGGACAAAGTGGTGATCCCCTACCACCCACCAATCCTACCCCTTTCCAACCAGTTGAAGGCTCTCGCTTCAGTAAAGATCAACTCCCTCCAGGAAATAGCCTTTCCTGCAGACTCAGTCATGGCCCCCGGATCGGACTCTGAAGACCTCAGCGGCCCCCCCCAGAGGACGCAGAGGAGACCTTCCAAAAACTTTCGAACGCCACAGACCACCAAACCTCCTACGGAGTCGCCGCCGTTGACGCCCTTGCTATTCTAGGGCCAGAGCAGGACCTTAGAGGTCTTCAGGTCCTTGCTGCTGGTTTCCTGCTCCAGTCGGAAGGCGACCAGAGTGGATTCTCTGACGACTTCCTTCTCATCCCATCGGAGATATCCGACCTCGACTCCGTTGGAGAAACGGTCGCCTCCCCCCTCCCGAATCTACCTTCCAAAACTGCTCCGAGGACTCCATCCTCGACACATCCACCAAGACGGCGGGGGAAGCATCCACCACAACCAGGAAATCTGATAAGAAAGGGGCCGCAATATCCTCGACCATGCACACTAGGTCCGCAGCAAAGCGGACAAACCAACTCCCCCAAGCTCCATTAATGCTGAACATTCTTTTCTGGAATGTCCGCGGTCTGGCAAACAAACCAACTATGAGGAGAATCACCAGCCTTAAGAAGACTCAAAAGATTGACATCTTGATCATCCTTGAACCCAAAATCCCATATAAGAGACTCAAATCCATTCAACTGCAGTTAGGCTTTCGCTCGGCCATTGCTGGTAGACACGACATTTGGATCCTCTGCTCCAAGGCCGTTAAAATCAGAGTCATCCAAGAATCCAGACAAGCCCTTTCTTGCTGGATGGAATACCCTTTGATCCCCAAGCGTGCGATCCTTTCTGCGGTTTATGGCAGCTGTGACATCGCAGATCGTAAACACCTCTGGAATGACCTCCTGGACATCCACTAACACTACCATAACCTCCCGTGGCTTTGTATAGGGGACTTCAACCTATCACTTGCAGATAAGAGAAGGCAAGCGACCGCCCTCCTCCTCATTCAGCCATGCAAGACTTCAACAACTTCATCTTCAACACTCACCTCACCTATCTTCCGTTCAGTGGCAGCACATTTATCTAGTGCAACATGCAGGAAGACGACCGTCGACAATACTCCCGCCTCGACAGGGAATTAACGAATGCCCACTGGCAAGCTATGGGGACTACCTCCAAGTTATCTCACCTTAATGCTACCGAATCCGACCACGCTCCCGTGCTAGTTGGAATTACAAGCATATCCACCCAGTCCATAAGGAGTTTCCGCTTTCTGGACTTCTGGAGCGAGTACCCCTAATTCTTAGGCGTCGTCACGGAAGCTTGGAACAACGCGGACTCCCCCGAACCTCTCAACAGGGTAGCCAACAAGCTCAAGGCCACGAGAAAAGCCCTAGCATCCTGAAGCAAGCAAGCTTATGGAGATATTTTTCAAGCCATTCGTGAGGCTGAGGATGACGTTACTCGTGCCGAAGTCAGATACATGACCGACTGTTTGCCAGCTACCAGGAAGGCCCTGAACCTTACCAAAGCTATCCTAAAATTCAGGCTGAAAGTTGAGACCGATTTTTGGAAGCAGAAAGCGAGGCTTAAATAGGATAGCGAGGGGGACAATAACTCGAGCTACTTCCACGTCTGCATCAATGGTCGCAGACAGAAACTCACTCTCCATCAAATTACCGATGATAACGGGACCAACATCACCGATCAAAGGGGTATACAAGTGGCGGCAGCGAAGTTCTATTCCCGACTATTCTCCAAGGAAACGGTCCTCAAAGACAACACCTTCCTGGAGGAGGTTCCCTACCTTATTAGTGATACTGACAATATCCGGCTAGAACAACCCCCTTTAGAGGAAGAGGTAAAAGATGCCGTCTGGGCCCTTGACGAACACAGTACACCTGGACCAGACAAATTTTTAGGGGTTTTCTTCCGCACATGCTGGGACATTATCAAGGTAGACATCCACCATGCGGTCTCCGCCTTCTTCCAGGAAGCTTCTTACCCCCGATCCATCTCAAGCACCAATCTGATCCTCATCCCAAAGAAAGACAACCTAGAGACATTCTGCAACTTTTGCCCCATCAGTCTTTGTACCTTCACCAACAAGATCATATCCAAGATCATCGCCTCCCGCATGGCTGGCCTACTTCCCAAGATCATCTCGGAGGAGCAGAGTGGCTTTATCCAGGGGACAAATATCCAAGATAACATCATGTTGGCCCAAGAGTTAATTACCTGCATAAAGCTCCCAGCAAGAGGGGGCAACATAGCCATCAAATTGGACATGAAGAAATCTTGCGACAGACTGGATTGGCAATTCATGATTTGGGTCTTCAGAGCCTTCGGATTTTCTGAAACCTGGACCAACATCATGTGGAGATCGATCAGCAACGCATGGTTCTCCACGGTTATCAACGGTCAGGCGAACGGTTTCTTCAAATCGAGTCACAGGGTTAGGCAAGGAGATCCTCTATCTTTCACTGTCTTCATCATTACGGTGGATGCATTGAGCAGAAACCTTAATAAGATGGCGAGCACCCCCAACTTCCAGCACTATTATACCGCCAGTGGTTGCCCGATCATCACCCACCTGGCTTTTGCAGACAATATCCTTATATTCTCTTCCGGGGATGCCGGGTCGGTGGAAGTTGTCCACAATACGCTTCAGAGATACGCCGGGTGCTTTGGGTAGATGGTCAACCCGGATAAAAGTGTTATCTGTATCCACCATAAAATCAAGAGAGAGCAAGCGGCCAACCTCTCCATCACCACCTCCTTCCCTATCAAGCATCTTCCATTCCACTATCTTGGATTCCCCCTCGTGTACGGTAAATCCAACACCGGTATCTTCGAGAACCTGATCAACCGCATCAGGAACAAACTCGAGGGCTGGCATAACGCTACCCTATCTCCCGGAGGCAAGATGATCCTCATCAATCACGTCCTCACATCCATTTCCATCTACACCCTGGCTGTGTGCTATCCCCCAAGAAAGTTCTATCTTCCATCGAGAGTATCTTCAGCAACTTTCTCTGGGGACACAGCGGCAACAATGACAAGCACCATTGGGCTAGTTGGGATACCATGACCCGTCCTACCGGAGAGGGGGCTTGGGTTTTATAAAACTTTCCCACATTATTAATGCCTTTTCGATAAAACTGTGGTGGACGCTCCGCACGAGTCAGAACTTATGGACCAGATTCATGAAGGCCAGATACTTTAAGCACATCCACCCATCGACGACCATCTCTAACAGCAGATCCTCAATGGCTTGGCGTCGCATTCTCATGGGCGATCTCTTGCCGAACCAGCGATTCACCTACAGGTGGGAAATGGCGACTCATCGCCATTTCTGGAGCGCTGGGTTGGTAACTTCTTTCTTCCCAACCTTTCAGCTGCCCCTAGGAACAGCACTATCAAGGACCTGTGGGACCCCTCTGAGAACAACTGGAATTGGAATAAAATTTGGGTCTGGGCCGGGTCAGAGGCAGTCGATTATATCTGCCGTAGCGGATTGACGATTGGGTCAGACGCAGATAAGCTCGAGTGGTCGCCCGCAGTTGCCGGAGCATTCTCGGTTAGATCGACCAGAAGAGTGATCCTTGGCAATGCTATGCCATCCCCAACCATTGCATCCTTCTGGCAGACATGCATCCCAAAGAAGTATTCCTTCCTTATTTGGAGAGCCCTTCGTAATATCCTACCCACTGATGACACTCTCAACACTATTAGGTTCAACCTTGCGTCAGCGTGCACATGCTACTCTGATCGTCAATCGAAAATAGTCAACCACATCCTCAGTCAAGGGGACCTCCCGGTCAAGGTCTGGAGAGTACTTTTCCAGCGTTGCAGAATGCCTCATAGGGGCGACAACCTCCATGACCTCATGGCGACCTGGGCGTCCGTGTCCCATGGCCACCAGATCGTAGCTGCCGCCGCAACGTGGGTTATCTGGAAAAATTACAACAACGCGAGATATGAAGGCCACTAGTACTCCGTAGACCAACTGATTTCGGAAACCATTCGACAGTGCCGCAAACGGAGCTTCCTCTGTTCGCACGGCCAGACGGACTTCTGGAACTCTCTCCTATCCCCAGCTTAGCCATTTTAGTTTCTGTTTTTCTCCTCTTTTGACAGTATACGTGTATAGGCCTCGGCATTTTGTGCCTTATGGCATAAAATGGGTTGTTGGTTAATATATATATATATATATATATATATATAATATATATATATATATATATATATATATATATATATTTCTTGTTTAAAGAGTTGCTTTGTCAAAATTATTTGTACTATTGTTAACATTTTTTAAACAATTATACTACTATTAACAAATTATCATTACCAATAATTTATTTTCTACTCTTAACAATTGTTTTAGAATATTCACATTGTTTGATCATTGTGATATATTATTCACTAGACAATTGTTCCTATATAATTGTCCTCATTTAAGTAGCTTATTGTTCAACAAATTTTTAGTTTAACTGATCTAGGAATTGGCACTTTCCATAAGAAAGATTATATTAGTACCTCTTTTGTCAATCCTAGTTTCTTTTACTCAATATTCTGATTTGGGCTAAAATAAACAATTATTTGATTCAGTAAATTCCTTTAATTTTAAAGTTCTAAAGCAGAAATTTGTTTGGAAACAAGCCGAAAGGGCCATTCTGTCAACAAGGCAAAAAATCGTCTAAGTGACCTGTACTTAAGTGTTACTTGTGAACCTCCGCTTGTTGGGATTCGGCCCCTACAGCTAACCCAACTTTATCAAAACTTGAAAAACTAAAATTTTAAAGGTCCATTACTAAAATCATTTGAATTGTTAATTTTTAGCTTAAGCCATCTTATTGAGTAAATATAATTTTTTACAGACTTTTAAGATAACATGTCTGCTAAGGAAGAGACATTTTCTGCAAAGCCCGCTAAGTTCAATGGAACCTACTTCAAGAGATGGCAGAGCCAGATAAAATTTTGGCTTACCACTCTAGGCCTGATTTCTACCAGTGATGGGTCCACACCCATCTCAAATGATTCTGATGAGACTGAGTCTGACGTTGGGTGTCCATGTCCTCTTCATCTACCAAACCTAAGACCCCTAAGGAAATAGACTACCATTGCTTCTACAGAATCTTAAGAGCTATGTCTGAGTCACTTTATGATATATTTTTTGAATATAAAAGTGCTAAAGAACTCTGGGATGCTTTGGAAGATGAATATGGTTGTGATGATGCTGGTTCAATTCCTCCACATTCAACAGATATGTCATGGTAGATAATAAACCTATCAATGACCAAATTTATGAATTCTAAGAACATCTTAGGCATGTTTAAGCCAAGGGAACATTCTTTTCTACTGAGCACAAAATAGGATGCTTAATAGACAAACTCATTCCTTGGTCTAATGTGGCAAAGGATCTCCTCCATCTACAAGGATCTATTACATACCCTCAAGCCCTAAAAAGACTTAGAACAGAAGAAGAATATAGGTCAAAGGCTAAAGCTAGGTCTAATGCCACAACTAGGGTAAACATTATAGAAAGCCACGGCAAATTCAAGGCCAACCACAATCTCAAACCCAAGAAAAATTCCTTCAAAAGGAAGCAGAGTTTTCAACCAAATCACCAAAACCCTCAACACCATCAACCCCAAAAACCTAGAAACTTTGGTCAGACTCAGGATCAGAGAAGATTTTGTTTTGTGTGTGGTAGAACAAACCATACGACCATCAACTGCTTCCAAAGGAAGAAAGGACCTATCAAGGCCTCCTTCAAAGAAAAAAGGCAGGACAGAGGCCAACATAATTTTGAATGGATCTTCCAGCTCCTTCAGGTATGCAAGCTATCAACCTGTAGTAAACCTTTCTTTCCATTCTGATGATTGGTTGTTAGATTCTGGAGCTAATATTCACGTTTCATTTGATCGCTCCTATTTTTCAACCTATCAGAAATCAGGTGGAGGAGACGTGACTCTAGGAGATGGCTCAACGGCACAAATCGTAGGAAGAAAAAGAATAGATCTGAAGATGACATCAGGAAAAATTCTACCTCTCCATGATGTGCTTCATGCACCGTCGGTTAGAAAAAATCTAGTTAGTGGATCTCTGCTTGTATCCTCAGGATACAAAATTATAATGGAGGCCAATAAAGTAGTTTTTTTTCTAACAATGATCTTTTTGTAGGAAAAAGGATTTGTAAAAGATGGACTCTTTATTTTAAGTACTATGAATAAAAGTTCAAATACTTCTTTTATTACAAATGTTGAATCCTCAAATATTTGGCATGGTAGACTAGGTCATATGAATTTAGGATCCATTAAAAGGATGATGAACTTAGATCTTATCCCTAAGACTCCTATAGATGATGAACACAAATGTAAAATTTGTGTTCAAGCCAAACACACAAGATTGCCTTTCAAATCTATCCATAGGGATTCTGAACTCCTATAACTTATCCATAGTGATGTTTGTGATTCCAATATGGTTTTGACCCGAGGCGGTAGGAAATACTTTATTACATATATAGATGATCATTCAAAGTATTGTTACACCTACCTTCTTAAGACCAAAGATAAAGTTCTAGACAGATTCAAGGTCTATGTCTGAAGCTGAGAACCAGTTAGATAGAAAGATTAAGATTCTTAAATCAGATCATGGTGGAGAATATACCTCAAATGAAATGAATAACTTCTATGAAGAACATGGAATTATTCATGAGGTAATTGCTCCTTATTCACCACAGTCCAACGGAGTTGCTGAGAGAAAGAATCACACTCTGTTAGAAGTTTTATCTTTAGTCTTACTGGGTATCCTATTAAGGATATAACAGGCTGACAATAAGGCTTCTCTCTAAAGATTATCAGGGACACCTGAGCTGAGAAGCCTTATTGTCAGCCTGTGGTAAATGCCATGCTTCTCAGCTCAGGTGTCCCTGATAATCTTTGGAGAGAAGCCTTATTGTCAGCCTGTTATATCCTTAATAGGATACCCATATGAGTTATGGAAAGGACGAACCCCTAGGACTAATTACCTCAAAGTTTGGGGATACCTAGCTAAGGTAGAAAACCTGCTACGTCATAGATGAAGATACGTCTTACAATATCCTCTTGGGGCATCCATGGATACATGATTATATGATCGTGCCGTGCACACTCCACTAGTGTTTCAAGTATGTCAGTAAGCACAGCTTCGTGAAGACGGAATTCGTCGACATCGATCCCTTAAAAGGGGTTGAGTCTTATTATTCTTTGGAGGCTTGTCTATATAAAGAATCCAAGAAGTACATAACTGATGAACTGGAGGCCATAACAGGGTTAGAGGAACCTTTGAAAATCCATCTCCAGGCCCGTAAATCGGGCAAATCCGTACCCCTTCTCGTAACTTTGCATAAAGAGGTGCCCGGTTCCTCCGCCCCAGCTGTGCAGTTGGAACCGATGGTCATCCGACTCCCGAGATCCAGCCAGGAGCCAAAATCTATCGTATGGTCGATGGCGATTCGATTGCCAAAATCCAATCAAAGGCGATCGAAAGATGCGAGGCCCTCCGTGGAGCTGATGGTGATCTGTTTGCCAAGATCCAGTCAAAAGCAATCGGAAGATACAAAATCCTCTATCGAGCCTGTAACTCCACTGTCCAGATTTTTGCAGTATAATAATAATTTTTCTAGATTAATTCCCTTTAACTGTATATTTAAAATTAAAGGATATTTTCTTATTTAATATATTACTTTTCTAATTAATTGAGCTGGTTGGCCCAAATCAACCGGCCCAATTCGGCCCAATTCAGGTTGGCTGAATTAGTGATTACTAATTTTGAACTAGGAATGACTTTAGATCCATGAATCTCAATTTTTGAATTCCTTTTTACTCTAACAAACTATTACTGTAGCTTACCTATTTTCCCGCCAATAGCTTCTTTAACTGCCTATTTAAATCACCTTCTCCTCTGAACTTCTCATTCGACTCATTAATTCTGAGCTCCTTCCAACTCATCTTCTTCCATCGATTCCAAACGCTAAGTCAAGATCGGTAGAGAACAGCCATGACGACGATGACGATGGCAACAACGATGAGGATGACAACTGCGACGGATATCTCTTCGAGGCAGCGTGGAGTTTGATCTTCACCGAGATCCAGTAGGTACATCGACGCCATTGTTGTAGATACATCTGTAGGAATTGAATTCTTCGATCTATTCTTAATTTGATTCTTTTTTCGTATGAACTCTGTTCCTTGGACTCGATCGTTCATCGTCTTCTTACAAGATCGGATCGGTGAATATATTTTAAGTAATTTCAATTCCAGATCTAGAAATTTGTTTTTCTTAGGTTTTATAAGCGATTAAAACTTCCTGGTAAATTTGGATCATGAGTATAGGCAGTGGATTAGCGGTTTCTTCGTACGAGCTGTCCTAACTCTGTCCAGTTTAGTCGAACAGCGGGATCAAATCAACCTTGTAGCTGATCGATCTGCGAATTCCTATAGTTGAGTGGTTGACCTCTGTTTCGTTCTTCTGAGTTTAATTTTGTTTGAGTGGTGATGTGGTGTGAATTCTTATGAATCATTTGTTGAGTTTTCGGTTAATTTTCAATTTGGTTCAATCAATGGGAACCTGGGGACGTTTTCTGTAAATTTTCGTTGTTCGAAGAACAGAGGGAAACCAGGATCTTGATGTTTCGATTCTGACCACAACCTGTTTGGTACAATGTCTCAAACAGGATAGTAGTAGTGAATTGGATACGAAGAAGTTGTGTCCGAGTCTGTGGGGAATTCTCTTGACAAAGGATTCATCTCAGGTAATTCTTGTTCCCTTGACTCTTGCAATTTCATCTAGAATTTTTGTATTATGTTAGGTTGTGTCTAGATGCTGCAGTTCATGTCCGATCGAGTTCACTAACTGAACTTGCCAGTATTCTTGTGTCCGAGTGTTCACGCCAGGCGTGGGTTCGTGACTTTCAGACCGTGTCAGTTTTGCTGTGTCCGTATCCCACTGCATCAGCTTAGAGTCCAGACGTGGGGACGCTGTGCCATTAGCTACTTTATTTCATTTCAACATTCAGCCTTGGTAGCAGTAACTGTTTGGTGTATTAATAGCATGACTGAGGGTTGTCTTCGGATAATTGTCCTCTGTTAGCAAACCTGAATGCATTAATTTATTAGGGATTAACTATGATTTAAGTAGTGAGTTAGTTATGGTTTATTTCATTTGTGTGTGTGAGTTGAGTAGTACTGTCAGGCTTAAGATCACATATATACATAGTTGACTTAACTACTACAGGTTGTGTATGTGTATAGGCGACTACGAATGGTTAACATTCGGGTTTGGTTCAGATTGATAAAGGAATTGGGATGGTGGATTAAGAGTATTTGATGTTTATGAATACAACCATGTAAGCCATTTAGATGAAATCCAGTTCAATTTATGTTGCAATAAGTGCATTGAATAAACCTGGGTATTATTTAGCTATGCTTGGTTTTCGAGAACAAGTCCTGGGCTAAATAGAGGATCAGATCATATTGTATGATAGTAGTTTGGTGATTGATACCTTAGGCTAATGAATACCTACTATCCATTAGATGTACCTTGTGTAATATTTTGGTTATTCTTGAGACATCAGATTCTTTTAAGTATAGAGCCCAATTGTCAATTCCCTTAAACAAGCAGCCTTGGTGTAGATATCAGGGATAATCCTGAGAAGTTGGGTCTTTTAGAGTCATGTGGATGGTGTGACTATAACATGGGAAGTCAGGTTCAGTAGACTTCTTGATGTTTGGTGTATCATTTTAATACTAATTTGTACTAGGGTAAGGAATGATAGCAGCTGTAGTAACTCTTATCTAAGTTAAATCTTTGGCTAGTGCATTGATTATGATTTGGGTAGTAGTATATTTTGTTAATAGTTAAATGAATGAACTTAACCAAATTGTAACCATATAACAGGAGGACATCCAGCTCCATCTAGTACACTTGAATTTTCGGAGCAAGACAAGTACTTTTCTACGGTTATTGTACATTTACATATCTTGTACTCTCCTTGTGACACGTCATGGCACGATATCTTGTACTCCTATATTTTCTATTCTTGTACTTACTTGTGTCGGGTGGGAAAATACACTAGCTATGTGACCAAACTCCGGTTACTATATTCATGTAGATAGCTTAGGCCTCGCATCGTGCACGCGGGTCCTAAGCCGTACCGATATTCATGTACTCCTGTACATGCTCCTGTACTCACCCCTTAGCCGGTCACATAGGATAGATGTATTTCAAACATAGTGCACTTTTTATGTCTTGTACTTCAGGTTCATAGTTACATTCCTGTACTTTACATTCCTGTATTTTACTTCCTGTATTTTTATTCTTGTACTTTTATGTTCATTTCCTGTATTTTCTAGTCATGTTCTCCTGTACTTATTTTCCATATCATGATGTTCTTATTCATTACCTAGAACTGTACTTTGCTCCACTTCTGACTAGGATATATTGCAGGTGAGATGGAGGCCCTGTGTGATACATATTATGGCCGAGAGCCTATAGATGCAGTAGAGCCAGCTGGATTTGCTCTTGTCTTAGAGGCTGAGGAAGCCTAGCACTTTACCCCTTTAGTAGTCTATATTTCCTGTAATTGAGACTATTAGACTTTACTTTCATTTTGTTAGAAATGTAATAACTTTGAGACATGTATCTGGATTTGGGATTCGTTTATAGATGCTATGTTTCACATTTACTCCGGTTTATTTGGTTAGTTTTCCCTAGATTGGTACAACTTATTTTGTCGTGTCTAACGATGAATGCTGGACGTGTTCGACTCGTGTCCGATTATTCGAAAGCGGGTCGTGACAGAGCCGATGGTTATCCATCTCCCCAAGACGAGCCGGCAACCAAGTGTTGATCCGAGGGCCTCAGGCAAGCCAGTACCGCAAGCAGAACCCTTGGTGGTCAAGCTGCCCAAGACAGCGACCCAACCTTGGGTCACGCAGGGGGTAGCTGAAGAGGAGACAGAACTCGCGAAGTATCTGGTTGTACAGGTAGATAATCCCTCCCTTGATGATGTAATCTCTGTTGACAAAATTCCTTACTTCATTAATAAGAGGCTACCATTGAACTACCCTGAGCTTAATCTGATGTATGCTATGGAGCACGGTCTGGACATTAACCTGCACACACAGGTGATAACCGTCCATACCGTAAATCGACTTACCCAAAAAAGGAAGATATGACCTAAGACTGTAGATGCTGTGTTCATAGGATATGTCCTAGATAACATAGCCAATAGATTTCTTGTAACCCATTCTGAAGTAAATGAAATCTCTAATAACACAATTATAGAAGCTAGAGACGCAGTTTACTTTGAGAATATATTTTCCTTCAAGGATAGAACCCCTTTATCTTCCTCCAACCCTTCTCTTACTCCATCTACTAGTTCTCATGATCAAATATCTATTTATCAACCTGAACAAGTCATAAAACCTAGAAGGAGTAAAAGAGAAAGGATTGAAAATAATTTAGGAGAAGAATTTTTTATATTTTTGATAGAGGGTGATCCCTCAACCTATGAAGAAGCCATATCTTCTCATAATGTCCCTTTCTGGAAAGAAGCTATTAACAATTAGTACAACTCCATTATGGAGAATAATATTTGACTTTTAGCAGATCTACCTTTAGGTAGTAAACCTATAGGTTGTAAGTGGATATTCAAAAAGAAACTTAGAGTCGATGGTACTATAGAGAAATATAAGGCTAGATTAGTAGACAAAAGTTTTACCCAGAAAAAAAGATTAGATTATTTTGATACCTACTCACCTGCAGCTAGAATCACTTCTATTAGAACCCTTCTAGCCTTAGCTTCTATTCATGATATGTTGATCCATCAAATGGTTGTAAAGACAACATTTCTAAATGAAGATTTAGAAGAAGAAATATATATGGAACAACCTGAAGGTTTCATTGCTAAAGGTCAAGAAAAGAAGGTTTGTAGCTTAGTAAAATCTCTTCATGGCCTAAAGTAAGCTCCCAAGTAATGGCACGACAAATTTGACAAAGTCATTATAGAATTTGATTTTGTACCAAATGAATATGACAAATGTTTGTATTCTAAAAATTCAAATGGAAGTTGTGCTATCTTATGCTTGTATGTTGATGACATTCTCATTCTAGGATCTTCACTGGAATTGATAAATAACACTAAAAATTATTTATCTAACCAGTTTGATATGAGAGACCTAGGTGAAGCAAACTTGATCCTAGGAATGCAAGTGTCCAAATACAAAGAGGGCTGTACTCTATCCCTAGTATATTCAATTGAGAAAATGCTAAAAAACTTTGAGTATTTTGACAAAAAACCTGTCCTTACTCTGTATGACAGTAATGTTGTTCTCAAGAAGAATGAATGATCACCTATAGAATAATATAGATATACATATTGGGTCCCTTATGTACATAACAAATAGGACCAGACTCGACATTGCATTTGCCATTAGAAGACTAAGTAGATATACTAGTAACCCAAAACAATCTCATTGGACTGCATTGGACAGAGTATTTAGGTATCTTAAGGGTACTCTAGATTATAAAATTTATTTCACTAGACTCCCTGATATCATAGAAGGTTACTCAGATGCAAATTAGGTAACTGATTCACATGATATGAAATCCACAGCTGGATATATTTTTACCCTAGCAGGAGCTGCGATCTCCTAGGATCATGTAAACAAACTATCATTGCCAGAAGTACAATAGACTCTGAAATGATAGCTTTGGACACTATCTGTACAGAAGTCGAATGGCTTAGAAATCTTATTATGCATATACCTGTTTCTGTTCATCATGTTCTTACAATTTCTATAAATTGTGATAATAAATCTGTTATAGAACTACTAAAGCATGATTCTGTGAATGCTAAGATGAACAGACACCTGCAGCTGCGCTTCAAGTCAATAAAGAGCCTATTAGGCAAATATGTGGTTCTTGACTATACAATGTCAGAAAAGAACCTTGCAGACCACTTGATGAAGGGTCTGTCTAGGACATTGATCCTAAAATTATCGAGGAGGATGGGGTTATGCCCATAGTATAGTCACCAGAAGTGCCAACCCAACCGAGTCGGACTGGAGATCCCAAGAAGCCGGTTCAATGGATAGGAACAAGCTGGACTAGGTGACTATTATAGAACACTGATCCTGAGATTAAATTCTTTTTAAAATAAAATCCCAAGAGGCTGTACATGTGTACATTAATACCCCATCCCTATGGTGATAGTGTTCCTTGTGTGATATGGATAGGGTGAGTTTAAACTCTTAATAAGTCCAAGCATGATATGCATGGTTGATTCCTATCACCAACCCTTGAGGACTTACCTATATGAGAGGTCGTGAAGGCCGCGACTATAGGATATGACGATCCTAGACAACTCTCATGAATATATAAAAGTGTGTATGGCCAACCAAATGTGCCACCCGATAGACCAAAGTACCTCTAGCGTACTATGTGTGCTATTGTCTGAATCTGGCTCAAGAAGACTGATTCAAGGCATAGTCCATCAAGCTCTTCTTCAGACAAAGACAATAGTCACTATGTGAGATTCAAGGCTGTACGTAGTCCATCTCATTTATGCATAGTATATAACTACCCAGAAATTTTCTTACTCTTATCTTATCTTTCCTTCTTCTATTACCTAGGAACTTGGTTTTTTTTGGGGGGGATTGTTAGTGCTGCTACTCCTTTTCACTCAAAAACCAACTTCCCACTCACCTAAGTCCTACATCGGCTAGGTGGGATGTCTCCAATATTCATATATTGCTTTGCTTTCCATTGTTTCATTAAAGCCATGTGTCAGAGACCCATGGGCCACACGCTTGTGCCGTCGCCGACGTCCGGCCCATCTCGGCTCGGTTCGGTTCGGTTCGGCACGCGTAACGGGTGCGGGTGCGTGTCCTCATCTGCGGGCGCCGAATGCCGATTCGATTTTCTCTACGAATTTGGGCTGAGACCCTAAAAATCTTTTTGCTCCATCAATTTTTTTACCGTTACAAATCATTTAATTTTGTAACATTTACTATTCAAATGCAGTCCAGGTTCAATGAACCATGTGTTTTATGTGCTATAAACATTTTTGTAACGTTCAATTTTAATTGCCTGATTAAATTATTTTAATACTCCTATCCATTGCACAGCCTCTATATATATCCTGGATTTTTCTTCTCTCTGGACACTGAAAAACTTTACGTCAAACTCTCTCTAAATTCCATCTTTCCAAATCTCGTTGTTCTTCGTTTGTTGCTCTGGGCAGAGCTAAGTCGGTGGTCACTCTCTCTACGTCGTGTACAGCAAGAAGATTCCGATGGAGCAGAAATTTTACCTCTAGGAGCGTTCGGATACAGTCTGCTCATAGATCCGAGCTAACTCTTAGGGCAGTGCTACGTACGCGACTTTCCCGAAGGCCGATAACAAATTTACTATTTTATTTTTGTGCAGTTATTAGAAGCAAGATAATTGAAGAAAATCCAACAGTAGGTTCATTGTTTTTTATGATGTATTTATTATGAATGATAAGAAATTTATTTCGGATATAGTTTGTAGAAATAAATATACTGACCGTCCTATTTTTCATGAGTATTACAGGACTAAAAGATATACTATATTATAAGAATAAAAAGATAAATACACTGGACACGCCCACCCTAAAAATAAATACACCGACCCTCCCATTATTTTGTTTTAGAATTATTCTACTATATAATGCCAAAAGTTGCTTCACAGTAAAAGTTTTATTTTCAAAAATATCCTTTATTATATTTATTAATTAAAAATTAATTACAATTAATATGGGGTATCTAGGTAAATACAAAAATTATCCTTTGATATTCTTAATTATAACCGCTCTTAAATGCAATAACTATCTAAAAATGAGGTATTGAAAATGGACTTTGTTTAGCATTATTCATTCATTGAAAAATGAACAAATTTTGATTACAAGTATCATTTAATCTTTCTAATAATAAATACATGCAACACACGTGCATATATGCTAGTATGTTATAATAAGAACAAAAAAAATTGATGTATAAATAGACATTAAAAAATAAACATATAATCACTAATTAGTAAAAAATAACTGTTGTTATAAACTACTATTAGAGACTTTAATTAGTGGTGTGTTATCAACCTCCAATTAATATCACACCTCTCATCATCGAAAGAAAAAAAAAAACAGACTTAGGCCACCTCTAATGGGAGTTTCTATCTCCCCTATTTATATGGTTGAAACCCACTAAAACAACATCTCCCAGTAAAGAATTTCATAACAATTTATATCATGTATGGCGGTGATGTAGGAGTCTCATGTAGCATGGAGAGTTTCTGTGAAGGC
The DNA here is from genome assembly GCA_029216955.1 of Iris pallida. Lineage (NCBI taxonomy): Eukaryota > Viridiplantae > Streptophyta > Magnoliopsida > Asparagales > Iridaceae > Iris > Iris pallida. The sequence continues at coordinate 8,745,555 of JANAVB010033011.1, read as the reverse complement.
ATAGAAATTTTTTTATCTCTTATACCAATTAATATTGAGCCCCACACTATTAAATCTATCATTTCATTTGTTGCCACATAGCATAGAAATGAAGGATCTTTGGAGTTTTTTTTAATGCTCAGTTTCTATATAGAAACTCTATCAATTAGGATAAAAATTTCCATAAATTACATTGAAAAGCGGGATAGAAACACGTATGTAGAAATCTCCATTGGAGACGGCCATAGTGTCGGTTGATTTATGGAAAAAAAAAAGGGTTCGATCATTGTCGCTCAAAAATAGAAAACTGTTTGATGTGTGATTAGCGGGCCTAATGTATCAACCATTAATTATAGAAGAAAGATATGTTTTGGCTTTATTCGTTGATGAACTTTACATCTGTTGCTTAATTATTGCATTAGCATCAGCATAGGCTAAAAGGAGAGAGGAGGGGTTAGGTGATCAATCAACCCTTCGTCGTTGATTGATGATCTCTCTGGTGGTTGCTCAGTCTGGAATCTGATGGAGCATGCACGAAGAGTGTGACAGTACAGACATATTATAGATGATAGTGATTTGAGTACTACAAAATAATAAAGTTCTTGCTGGATGTTCGTCGCTTGCATGCAGCACACGGAAAGATTATCGAGAACAACAAACACTAATTACAACAATGTTCGATAATGTAGCTTGATTACGACCTTGGCATGGAGAGAATCGAGGACTCTGAGAGCAAGAAATTACAACTTTAATTCAGTTTAACAATGAATTGCTTACTCTCCACCTTTTATTTTGTATCAGGGTACCAGATTTATGATCTAATTAGACTTTATACTAAATTTGTCCATTTTTGACTTTGGTATTCCAACTTTTTACTGAGAAATATTTATCATTAGAAGACTTATTTCGTCGATGAAAGTCCAATTTCATTCTTAAGATGTTATTAAAAAAATAGAGTAACCAAAATCTAAAATGGATAAATCCGGTATCTAAAGTCTACTAATCTTTGGTGTCCTTGTACAAAATAATCCTAAAAGTTTTTTTTTATCATAGTGGAAGAATAATTCTATATCCTAGAAGATATTGAGAAGAATCATGTATACAAGATTTTTAACAGATTGCATAATTTTATAATAATTATTCAGACAAAATTTTAGTTTATTCACTATTTTTAGTAAATCAAACTTACGTGAAAAGATTTTATAATATTTTGGATTAAAATTAAATGATAATATATATGCATGGGTCCACAGTTCAATTGAGGTGTCAACTTATAGCATTAATATACGACCTATCTTTAAATTCACTAAAAATTCTAAAAAATTGTGAGAGTTCGATGACTACGTCTCTTTATGTTCTTAATATGAATATGAAAACAAGATTTGGATGAATTAGACTGGCAGCAGGTCGGACCTTCAGTTTTCAAGCTAAAATCCAATCCAGAGGGGATACAGACTTTTACCGGGCTGGATCAGACTAGCCTGAATATGACCGATACCCACTAAACACTTTAGGCTCATATACATATGTTATCTACTTTCTATATTACGAATCGCAAAAGTGAGCATTCACTCAATTCAGTTCATCAGAATCTAAATTTTTTTAAGCTAAACCTAAATTTACAGAACCGAATCAAACTGAAAATTTTGAAATCGAACTCAACCGAATCGAACCGATTCGGTCCGGTTGTTCGGTTAAATCATTTGGAACAATTTTGCTTGGCTCATTACTTAAAGGATCGGGCTAAAGTATTTTACTGATACAATTTTTGTATCAAACAAACAACATCAATCAATTACAAATCAATAAAATACCATATTTATATAATACAACGACAAATAAATTATAATCATGTTGTTTTTCTAAACTTATAATATACACACACAGAATTGAGGGTATATAGATCATCTTAAATCAGTTTTAGATACCGGTCGATTCCAAAGCCCAAAATTGGATATCAAACATAAAAACTATTTTTTTTTCCTTATATTTTTTAAAACCGAATATGAAATTGCACAAAATCAAATTTTCTTATTTCGGCTCAATTCAGTTCAAACGATCTTTCATTTTGTACCAAAATATACTCACCCCTAATGAAGACATTGCCCAGATGGTCATTTTACATATGCTCTTATATTCCAGTCCCTAAAAACTGAAAAGGCTCAAGCTTAACACTTATGTTGCACACACACAAACAACGATATGATATTGTTGGTACACGATACCTATTATGACTGTTATTTAGAGTATTTCTACCTGTTCGACATGATATGACATGACATGATCATGCGAGACAACTTAATGAGGCCGGAGACGTTGACTTCTTCAAAATAGGACATGTTATGAAACAGACGAGGAGTGCTTCTGATTTCCAAAAGCTGCAAAGAGAAATAAGATATGCTTTTCTTAAGGGGAGGGGGGACCGTACGGTGTACCATACTGACGTGGCGGCCCACCAATGGATGGACGGATTCGGTGCTAGCAGAGGGAGGGGGATGAAGCCCATAGGGAGGACTATGTCAGCACGGTGACTACGTCAATGCGGTCCCCATCCCCCTACACACCCCCTGTGAGCCTTCTGAATTTTTGGGTTATTTTAAAAAAAATTAATGATTTATTTTCAATAAAATAATTTATTATAATTATTTTTTATCATTAAATGTACATTTTTGTGACTTTGATTTTTGGTGCATCAGGGATGTCAATCTCTCGAAACTTCCTTTAGGAGGTTTGCAGTAGACAACTTTATCTTTATTTTGATATATCATGTCCCACTCAAACTTGTTTTCTTGTATTTTATTTACATCGCACAACTTTCGGATCAATTTAGGCCATTTGACCATCTGTCGTAAAACTTAACCTAACTTCCAATTTATTTCGTAGGTCGATATCGATTCAACCTAATTGACCCAATATATGATTTTGATATATATTTTTAGTCTACTACACACATCCACTTGAGTGCCATCCACTTGTGCTTCCACATGCTATATTTCATCAATGATCATAATGGACCTAAATTATAGTCATGGTCGCACCAAGTCCAAACCTAACCCAATCTAATTACCAAATAAACCCAAGCCCAAAGGTATATCGTATTTGTGTTTGGGCCATGGAAATTCTCTCTTCCGTGCTCATACCCTTAATGATGTAAGCCTTCTGACTTTAACTAATATATTATATTCCTAATTATCAATATAAAACTACTGTATTTAATGTGTAGGACCCTCATTAATAAACCATTAGCAGGCATTTTTATTTCCTATTAATCGTAGTTGGCTACCAATTATTTTCCAAGCTCAATTGGATTGTTTAACTAACATATATAGGGTAGCCAAAAAATATAATTCCTAAGGCCAAGTAAGATTTCCATGAGTATGTATCTATATAATACACTGCCCAACCTATGTATCTCCCCATCATATACGAAGCCCATACATTAGTCCATTGGTTTAACCCTAAGACCAAAATTCTATTTCTACTTATTTCCTACTAATTCCTTTCCATTATTATTTTTGTTTGCAAGGCCCAAGGCTTTTTTTTCCTTCCTATTTTCCTTCCTAACTATTGAGTGGAGCCCAAGCCAAACCTTCCTTCTCTACTAGCTATCCCCACAAGGGCTCATGTCTGTACAAGTTGGTATAAATAATCTCATAGATGCATAAGTGCAACAACCCCAAGCAAAACCCTTGCCGTAAAGTGCTGAGCACACTCCTCTTTCTATTATTTTTCCTTTCCTTTTCTTATGTTTCCTCCTCCTCCTTCTTTTTCTTCTGCTCCTCGATTCCGATGATGACGACGCCGACCACGAGCTCCTACTGCTCTCCTCTGAAGGATTTATGTGACGTCCTCTCGGAACGATGCTCCCGGCTCGTCCCGTGCTGTCTCGTCGATCCCGCGATGAGGTTTTTGCTGGGACTGAAAGCAGATTTGACGTGTCGGCGACCCCACGGCCAACCATGGCAGCGTCGAGCACTGTCCAGTGGTTGGTGCGTGTGTGGTCGGATAGTTTCGCTACATACAACTCAGGCGCCGAAACGACTGCCCCAGTGCTGCCATGTCGTCTACTCCGGCAACCGCTTCATCTCTTCTAGCGGTGACAGCCTTCCCGACCGTCATCCCTGTAGACCACCGACAATTGACATACTCCCTACCCTCCACGAACTCGTAATCGACTTCGTTACCACCTTTCAACTCCGAACCGACAAATTTCCGTCGAGATGCCACTATACCTCGTCATAGCCGGAGCATTGTCGCCCCTTCCATGCTCCTCGTGCTAGTACCGTTGCTACAGCATCTTCACCATTTTGTCAAGCGACTATGACATAATGCAGTGGGCCGGACGTGGCAACTCTTGCTGTAGGCGGCGTAGAGCCCTGCAAGCTCGGCTGCTACAAGTGAGAGTGGCGAGCAGCAACAGGTAAACTTACGAATGTGCCCTTTGTTCTATTGAATAGCTATGTTACATATTGTATGATGATATATATATATATATATATATATATATATATATATATATATATATATATATATATATATATATATATATATATATATATATATTGTACAAGGTTAAGCATGTTATATAATGTTAAGTATAAAACAAGTTTTGTACCCGTATATAAGTCAAAGTAGTTTTATGTATATATGCAACTGTATATATTAATGTTATGCAAACACCTCACTTTATAAAGTGTGTACATGTATTATTGGTATGAATATTTTAGCAAATATATACCATTATAAAACATTTGTAGATAATAAAATTAGGAAAAATAACTAACTCTTCTTATATCTGGAACATATATGAGTCCATACATGAATTTTCTATGTGTTTTATATTTGTAACTATGAAAATAATTTGTGAACCATCTTGGTATAAATATTTATCCCTATCATACTTTCTAAACATTTAGTAATATTTTTGGCTCTTGTATAATATTTTAGGTATCACTTGCGTAGGAACTTATGATTATTTATACATTAGTATAAAAAAAATTTATTCCTTAGTAAACTCTAACAAGGACTTTGTTCTAGATGTATAGTATAGTGTGTAATACTTGGTTGTTTATCTTGGATTCTGGTAGAGATCTCGAGGACCGTGTCACTCCCGTTTTTCGTTATACGTGTTTTCAGTACACGTGTACGAAATTCTGACATTTGTCAGGTGACCCATGCTTTGACTTGTCTTGCTTAGCCTTGTCTTGGTTTAAACTTGACTTGGTTTAGTTTTGGTTGGTTGGTTTGAGATGAGAATGGTTCGTATATAAACCAACTTCTCTCTCTCTCTCCTCCATTATTATCATTTATTTCTCCACCTTCTTCTTCTTCTTCTTCTTCTTCTTCTTCTTCATTTACTCCTCCCCCCAACCCAAGGCAAGTGCAACTTGCTCCATGGAGAACATTTTGGATCTCTAATTTTTATTGATCTATTCTCTTCCTTGTATGATTCTAAGCATCTTTAGAAATTGGGATTTTTGGTTTTGATGGATATATTTTTGTAGATCTAAGTTTTAAACTTTTCTTGTTTTTCTTGGTTTTGATCTATAAAAAGTTAGTCTTTCCAAAAACTAAGGGTTTCATGTTGTAGGAAATTCAATTCTATCCAATTTTGGCTTTCGAAAACTTGATTTTGATTTATTTTGAAGAAGTTATGGCATTTTTTGTATTCATGAGTTTTCCACACCTTCGGTGCTGTTGGGACGATGAACAGTATCGCGCGCCCGCGCGCCGTGCATCTGCAAGCTGCATGTTTCGGGTGCCATGCTCCTACCCGATTCGTTTGTCGCGTGTCGTGCATCCGCGTTCCGCACGCTGCGCATTTCGAGCAACGTGCGCCTGGACAATTCATTTATCGTGCGCTTGCATGCCGTGCATCTGCGCCCTGCGCCCCGTGCATCTGGGCTCTACATGTTTCACACGACGTATGCCTGCGCGATTCGTTTGTCGCACCCCATGCATCCGCGCCCCGTGCTCCATGCTTCCGCACGCTATGCGTTTCGCGCGCCGCTCGCCTGAGCAATTTATTTTTCGCAGGCCCGTGTGTCGTGCATCCGCGCCCCGTGCACCGTGCATATGCGTGCTGCACATTTCGTGTCCTGCACATGCGTGATTCGTTTGTCGCATGTCGTGCATCCGTGCCTCGTGTACCGTGGATCTGAGCGCTGCACGTTTCGCGCGCCGTGCGCCTTCGCGATTCGTTTGCCGCGCGTCCGAGCGCCGTGCACCTACGCCTCGTGTATCGTGCATCCGTGCGCTACACTTATCGTACACCGCACTCCTCGGTGATTCGTTTGTCACCTGTCGTGCATCCGCACCCCGCGCGCCTTGGCCAATTTTGTTCGTGCGTGCGAAACTGTTTTTGCCTGTTTAAGCTATTTTATAGCTAAAATCTTGTAAAACTCAAAACATGAAAGTTGTAGATATTCATCTTGGCTTCAAGAATCTTTTTGTCTTACCTTAACTGGAGTTCATATGCGACTAATTGTTTCAATTACCCATGTATGTCCTTTGTCTTCTTTGTATATTTTTTTGTACTTGGCCTAAATTGTGACGACCCGACTTGACCACATGAACTTGAACTTGAACATAACAACATGATCCCATCTTGATAATCTTGATAGTGGCCCGTCGAGGCGCACTCTTGACAAGTACTCATGACATGACAAGTAAACCTGATATGACATGTGAAATCTTGATTGTTGTTGTGACAACTATTCCTGTCTTGCTAAGTGTAACCCTTGTCTTGACTCCGTGGTTGATTTTCCTTGATTGTGACTGTACAAGCTAACTGTCTCATCTTGCATCATGTCTAGGACTTGGATTCCTGGTTACCACGGTCATGGATTAATAATGAATCTGATTAGATTAACGACTAGATTGATCAAGTCGTTCAAATAGAGAGATTCCCAGTTACAGGTGATCCCGTTATCCCGGTCACACCTGTGGACTTGTAGCCTGTCGTCGAGTAGGGCGCATTTCCAGCACACTGTCATGTGTTACACTCCTTGTAACTAAAAGTAATCTTCAATCTTGATAAACACTTGTAACACCCGCTTGGATAACCTGGATAGTCTACAGGACTTGTGACTGCAGGAACATCTCAACTGTATCTTATTAGTAACTAGGCCTATGATAACCCCAGTTATCTAATGATAGCAAGCCGTAGGACTTGATTGGCCGTGCCTGAATGATTATCTCATGATTAACATGGGAATTATATCCCAACTCTTGTTTTCCTAATGCAAGCTAGTGTGTTCTTTTAACTCTGACTTTTATGTTATCTAATTATGTTCTTTTATCAGTTCTTCTATTCATTTTTATGCTGGTTTTAGTTCATAAGTGGAGCCTCTCTTGTGGTACTTGTGTAATCCCCATATATTTTATATATGTATTTAACTAATTTATTCTAGATTTATAGTAATTTTTAGGAATTTTATATAAAGGGGAATATATATATATATATATATATATATATATATATATATATATATATATATATAAAGGGGAATATATATATATATATATATATATATATATATATATATATATATATATATATATATATTCCCCTTTATATATATATATATATATATATATATATATATATATATATATATATATGGATCCGGATCAAGAGCCCCGCCCGCGGAGCCCCGCCGAAGCCCCACCCCCCCTGCACCATCGGATCGAGCGGGGCCCGCGAGGGGCCCACGCGATGCCGCGCAATCCAACGGCCAAGGATCGCGGGGCTTCGGCGGGGCTCCGAAAACGGGGCTCCCGATCCGGACCCTATATATATATATATATATATATATATATATATATATATATATATATATATATTTTTTTTTTTTTTTCTATATATATATATATATATATATATATATATATATATATATATATATATATATATATATATATCTATATATATATTGTATATTATATATATATATATATATATATTATATATATATATATATTTGTATATTATATATATATATATATATATATATATAATATACATATATTATATATAATATACATATATATATAATATACATATATAATATACATATATATATATATATATATATATATATATATATATATATATATTATATATATATATATATATATATATATATATATATATATATATATATAAATATATATATATTTTGGGATATACAAATATATATATATATATATATATATATATATAATATATATATATATATATATATATATATATATATATATATATATATATATATATATATATATATATATATATATATATATATATATATGATATTGCTTACAAATACTAATGGAAATGATACTATTGGAATATAGGAGTATTAGAGATTTTTATAAGCTGTTTTTTAATAAATTTTTGCTATTTAATTATATACATATTTATGTGTATATATATATATATATATATATATATATATATATATATATATATATATATATATATATATATATATATATATATATATATATATATATATATATATGCCGAAGCCTGTACAAGTATAACCCTAGGGACAAAAAAAAAAAAAAAAAAAAAAAAAAAAAAAAAAAAAAAAAAATATATATATATATATATATATATATATATATATATATATATATATATATATATATATATATATATATATATATATATATATATATTTCAGATATCTCTATTTTATTCCAGTAAGGCTCAAAATGCCGAAGCCTGTACAAGTATAACCCTAGGCACAAAATACCGATACCTATACAAGTATACCAGCAAAACCTGAAAGCCGAAGATTAGGAGAGAAAAGAAACCCAAAAACTGTTCTGCCCGTGAGAACAGTCGGACCTAATCTTCTGGCACTGCCTGGTGACCTCCCTGATGATCTGTTCGGCATTGTACTGATAGCCCTCATATCTCGCTTTGTTACGATTCTTCCAAATTACCCATATGGCTGCAGCCGTCACAATTAGGTGGCCGTGGGACGTAGTAGCCCAGTTAGCCAGGAGGTCGTGAATGCACCCAATACCCAGCGGCCTTCTGCACCTTTGAGATAGCAATCTCCAGACCCTGGCTGGTAATTCCCCATGACAAAATATGTGGTCGATGGTTTTCGTCTGACATTCTGAGCAGCAGTTGCAAGCAGATGCCAAGCTGAAACCAATGGTGTACAAAATATCGTCGGTGGGTAACCTCTTCCGAGCAGCTCTCCAGATAAGGATAGACTACTTCTTGGGAATACAAGTCTGCCAGAAAACAGCGTTGATCTGAGATGGCGCTCCGTGCCCACGGGCCAGTTGCCTGGCCGAGCGCACCGAAAATTTGCCCGAGGGTTCGGCTGACCAACGCAGCTCGTCCGCATCATTATCAATCTTCAGGCCGCGCTGGCGGATGCGGTCTTCTGCCTCATCACCGGCCCAATTGCGTATCCTGCCCCAATCCCAGTCGTTGTCCAGCTGGGTCCCACACATGCCTGATCCTGGTGATCCCACGGTCCGCGGTGCGATTAAGGAGCAAAGTATCTCAGCCCAACGTTCGAGGAAGAGCGAAGAATTGCCTTCGCCCAAGTGAAGTCGGATGACCGGTTCGGCCATGGTGCATCCGGTAAGGATGCACCGCCAAGCTGTGAATGACCTACTGTTGGGGGCTGCCTGGGATAGGTGAGTATGCTTGAAGTATCTGGCCTTCATGAATCTAGCCCAAAGATTCTGACTCGATCGAAGCTTCCACCATAGTTTTAAATAGAAGGCGTCAACAATATGAGAGATTCTGGTAAATCCTATGCCTCCCTACTCGGTAGGCTTGGCCATGGAGTCCCAGCTAGCCCAGTGATGTTTAATGTTCCCGCCGCCATGCCTCCAAAAGAAGTTGCACAAGAGGCTTTCAATCAACCGGATCACCTTCTTGGGGGGGAGAGCACGCTAATAGGGTATATATAGGAATGGAAGTGAGCACGTGATTGATGAGGATCATCTTCCCGTCCAACGATAGGGTAGCATTGTGCCATCCCTCCAACTTTCTCCTGATTTTGTTAATGAGCCCGTTGAAGATGCCGGCATTAGTTCTACCGTACACCAGTGGACATCTGAGGTAAAGGAAAGGAGGGCGCTCAATGGTGAAAGAGGTGATATTGGAGATGTTAGCCGCGCTATCCCTTTCCATGCTGTAATGCACGTAAATGACACTCTTGGCGGAATTGACCTTCTGACCAGAGCTGGCTGCATATCTCTGAAGGGTGTTGTGTACCACCTCCACCGACCCGACATCCCCAGAGGAGAAGATGAGGATGTCGTCATCATAAGCTAGGTGGGTAATGATCGGACAACCGCTGGTGGTATGGAAGGGTTGGAAGTTCGCAGTTCCAATCATCTTGTTCAGATTTCTGTTCAACGTGTCCGTCGTGATGATGAAGATGGTGGAGGATAAGGGATCTCCTTGCCTGACGCCCCGGCTAGATTTGAAGAAGCCGTCGGCTTGGCCTTTGATGACAGTGGAGAACCACGAGTTACTGATCGATCTCCACACAATGTTAGTCCAAGTCTCCGAGAAGCCAAATGCCCTAAAAACCCAAATCGTGAATTGCCAGTCAAGCCTGTCATAAGCTTTCTCTATATCCAGTTTGATCGCTATGTTGCCACCTCTAGTGAAAATTTTCATGCAGGTGATAAGCTCTTGAGCTAGCATAATGTTATCTTGGATGTTTCTACCTCGGATAAAGCCGCTTTGCTCCTCCGAGATGATCTTAGGGAGAAGCCCGGACATACGGGAAGCGATTATCTTAGAGATGATCTTATTAGTGAAGTTACACAGGCTGATGGGACGAAAGTCACGAAAGGTTTTCGGATTGTCTTTTTGGGGATGAGGATCAGATTGGCGGCGGATATGGCTCTGGGGTAGGTCGCTCCCTGAAAGAAGGCAATGATCGCTTCATGGATGTCATCCTTGATGATGTCCCAGCATTAACGAAAGAAAATCTTGGAGAATCCATCTGGACCAGGCGCGCTGAGGGCGTCAAACGCCCAAACAGCGTCTTTGACCTCTATTTCAGTCGGAGGGTGTCACGCCCCAGAACCAGAATACTGGAGAGCGGGGGCAGACATAGCCAGCTACGTATATTGAAATGGATTCCATCTCGCTATACGGTCACGGCTGTCTAGGATACATGAGGGTTTATCTACAAGCCAGCAGTCTCTTAAGGTCAAGTACAAGCCTATTGTCTCAATCACAAGCAAGTAAATATATGTTACAAGATGTATGATCATTAAATATACAATAATAAGGCGTCCCAAATATTACATATTCAGCTGATCATGAAGCTAGTCGTTACAAAATATTAGGACTAGCAAGAGTTTAGTCATACATGATCAACCCTAGGATTTGTCAATCATGTTACAGCCCGTAGGCAGACAGTAAGTAAGTGCAATCGAGCTAAACAGGTGCTCGTCGGCTAAACGCCTCAAAAGAATATTTTTTTACAATAGAGCGGGAGAGCAAAAAAAAATAACCCACTCGTTGCCAGGGTTCCGTCTAGTGGCCACCATCTGGCTGGAAAGTCGGTAGATCCTCTGGAGCTGCTCCGAAATCTGGCCACACAAAACTAGCTGGGTCAGACCCCAGAAAGAGCAAGTGCCATAAAGGAGGCTTCACTTAAGAACTAAAACCAACAATCAGCACAGAAATATAAATATAAATAAAATAAGGACTGGAATAAAAAGAAACTTACCAGGATGATATACGACGAGATAACCATGGAACTATTCAGATAGCCAGGTTATAACCCGTAAACCAAACAAGGACCGGGGTTGTAACCTTTCGTCTGAATGGAGCTTGGTTTCTCACCATTTATCGGTAAAATAAATACAGGCATTCAAGTTAGGTAGTGATCTGGAACAAGGTCAGGACAAGACTAGACTGGTTAGACTCCATCCAATCATTTCACAGCCACAAGCCCTGCAGACTATCCAGGTCACACATGTCGAGAGATTAGGGTTGAATTCAGGTGGGTACATCATCCAGGAAACGTATGTACCCTTAAGCAGTTTGAAGGGTGCAACACATGACAGTGTGCTGGAAATGTGCCCTACTCGACGGCAGGCTACAGATCCCAAGCGCGCCCAGGTAACGGAATTGCCTGTAGCTGGAAAATCTCTTCATGACTAATGTATTAATCTAGTTGTTAACCTTAGTCCATTTTAGTAGGTACTCCTGACCGTGGTACTCAGGAGTCCCCTCCTAGACATGATGCAAGACAGGACTGGATTATTTGTACAAGCACAATCGCCCACGGTGTCCAGATTATTCATACAGGTCATGTCATGTCAGGTAGCCGTCGCAACAGCTTATCAAGATATAACATGTCGGGTTTATCGTGTCAAGTATACTTGTCAGGAGTGCGCCATGACGGGCCACTATTAGGTCATGTCAGGTCATTATGTCAGGAGTGCACCACTACGGGTCACTATCGTGTCATGCTCAGGTATCATTTCCAAACATATTAAACAAATCCATGATTATCAAGTTCATGACAAAAGGCATAAGGATATAAAATGGACGTTAAATATCTAATAAAATATCAATATACAGGGCTATAGAAGATCAAGGGTAATCAGGCTACGCTCAAGCCAGTCTACGCTCAGGCTAGCGTACGCTCAGGTCTGCGTACCAAAGGATCCATACACTTCCAATGGGAAGCGTACGCAAGGGTCAGCGTACACAAGGGCACGCTCAAGCTACAGGTCAGCGTACGCTCAAGCTACAGGTCAGTGTACGCTCAAGCTACAGGTCAGCGTACGCTCAAGCTAGCGTACCAAGGCACGCGTACGCTCAAGCTAGCGTACGCTCAAGACACGCTGCCAATAGGCAGCGTATCAAGGCTAGCGTACGCTCGCTAAAGAGCAGCGTACACAAGTCAGCGTACGCTCGCTAAAGAGCAGCGTACACAAGTCAGCGTACGCTCGCTAAAGAGCAGCGTACATAAGTCAGCGTACGCTTGCTAAAGAGCAGCGTACACAAGTCAGCGTACGCTCGCTAAAGAGCAGCGTACAGAAGTTAGCGTACGCTCGCTAAAGAGCAGCGTACACAAGTCAGCGTACGCTCGCTAAAGAGCAACGTACACAAGTCAGCGTACGCTCGCTAAAGAGCAGCGTACACAAGTGCGGCGTAAGCTAAAAAGCTAGCTCACTGTTCACTGTCTTCTCCAAATGGCAAGAACAGCAAGAACTCTAAAGTTGAATCTAAGCTTCAATTATCCAAATCTTGGTCAAAACAAGTCCGAATCCAACTTTCCAAAGGTCAAAATTGGGTAGAATGAAATTCTCTAAAACATGGAACCATCAAAACTTGAAAACAAGCAAGTATGATAGATCAAAACACCAAAAATCCAAAAATAGCAAAACTCTAGATCTACAAGAATTAAAGCCTCAAAATTGAAAATGACAAGTTCTAATGTGGTTTAGAATCATGAGGAGAAGCTAATGAAACCATCAAAAGGAGTTCTCTTGTGGAAGCAAGTTGCACTTGCCTAAGGTGTTCTTGGTTGGTGGAGAAGAGTAATGGTAGGGGAAGGAGAAGTAAATGAGAATTATGGAGGAGAGAGAGGGTTGGTGGGGATAATAAAGAGGGGGTTGTGGTAGAAATGAAGGAGAAGCATAGGCTAAGGTGTTCCACCCTTGGCCCATGATGAACCAAGCATTGGGCCGGCCGAACCAAGCCAACCCAAACCGAGAGTAAACAAGCCAAGCCAAACCAAGAAGATATGCAAATACAAGATAAAATACGTATACGTATTCCAAATACGCAATACGAACAACAGGCATTACAACTCTACCACCTTAAAAGAATTCTGTCCTCGAAATTTAATTAAGAGGCTAGAGGGACAAGAACAAGCTATACTATTCACAGGCAATTATACTAGGCAATCAATCAATCATGCAAGCAAGGAATTGATGGCATGAGGCATAAGAAAGACATTATACCTCACGAGTCAAACAAGTCAGGATATCGCGATCGGATATCATCCTCACGCTCCCACGTTGACTCACCCAAAGAGTGATGACCCCAAGCAACTCGGACTAACTTGATAGTCTTGTTCTTGAGGATCTTCTCTCTCCGGTCCAATATAGACACGGGCCTCTCCTCATACGAAAGGTTGGTACCAACAACCAATTCTAAATGATCCAGGATGTGGCTCGGGTCCGGGATATACCGTCATAATTGGGATACATGGAACACGTCATGCACCTCGCTTAGCGACGGTGGAAGAGCGAGACGATAGGATACATCTCCTACTCGCTCCAGAATGTCAAACGGTCCTATATACCTTGGACTCAGCTTTCCCCATACGCCGAAACAAATGATGCCACGGTTAGGCGAAATCCTCAGGAATACATGATCGTCGACCGAGAACTCGAGAGGGCGTCGATAAGAATCGGCCCAATGACGCTGGCGATCTTGGGCAACTCGAAGGTGATCTCTGACTCGCCTGACTACTTCAACGGTCTGAGCAATCATTTCTGGACCAAGCATCTACCTCTCTCCAACATCATCCCAGGCTAACGGGGATCTGTACTTCCTGCCATACAGTGCCTCGAACGGTGCCATGTGGATACTGGCCTGGAAACTATTGTTGTATGAGAATTCCACCAGGTGCAAGTGATCTTCCCATGAACCACCGAAGTCAAGTGTGCAAGACCGCAACATGTCTTCAAGAGTCTGGATCGTACGCTCCGACTGTCCATCTGTCTGCGGATGATATGCTGAACTGAACTGGAGATGAGTTCCCAAACTCTCTTGCAAGCTATGCCAAAAGTACGACGTAAACCTTGAATCTCGGTCCGATGTGATACTGACTGGGATACCGTGCAATCTGACAATCTGCCTGAGGTACATCTCTGCTAGCTGAGCCGTCGACTGACCAACTCTGAACGGGAGAAAGTGCGCTACCTTCGTGAGCCGGTCAACTATAACCCAGATAGCATCTCTACCAGCTGGGGATCTAGGTAATCCGGTCACGAAATCCATGGTCACATGCTCCCACTTCCATTCTGGAATCGGTAAGGGCTGAAGAAGTCCAGCCGGTCTCTGATGTTCGGCCTTAACCTGTTGGCAAACCAAACACTAAGAGACAAACCGAGCTATCTCCCGCTTCATGCCATTCCACCAGAAGTGCTGACGAATATCACGGTACATCTTCGTACTGCCAGGATGGATAGAATACTGAGAACTGTGCGCCTCTGACATGATCTCCTGTCTGATATCTCCACTGGGTACACAAAGACGCTTACCATGCCTAAGTGTACCATCCTCATGAATACATAACTCTAGTCTTCGTCCTGCTTCACACTCTGCTCTGAGTCGCTGAAGCTTGGAATCTGCCGACTGCGCCATCCGGATCCTCTCGACTATAGTGGACTGAACTCGCATACTGGCCATCAACGCCACACTGGAAGGGAGAACAACTTCAATACCCATCTTCTGAAGATCTGCTAACAGCTCTGGTTGTGCTGTTAGGAAATAAGCTCCGGCTCTCCTGATCAATGCATCTGCTACGACATTGGCCTTCCCAGGATGATACTGCAAGCTGACATCATAATCCACAAGAAGCTCCAGCCACCTCCTCTGACGCATGTTAAGATCCTTCTGGGTGAAAACATACTTCAGGCTCTTGTGGTCGGTGAAAATCTCCACCCTATCTCCGTACAAGTAGTGCCTCCATAACTTAAGTGTAAACACCACTGCTGCCAGCTCCAAGTCATGGGTTGGATAATTTCTCTCATGATCACAAAGTTGTCGTGATGCATAAGCTATTACCTTTCCATGCTGCATCAGAACACATCCTAAACCTCTACCTGAAGCATCACAATACACTGAAAATCCTCCGGTTCCATCTGGAAGCGTGAGAATAGGAGCTGTTATCAATCCTCGCTTCAAATGCTCAAAAGAACTCTAACACTCTGCTGTCCAAGCAAACTGTGCATCCTTGCGGGTCAACTGCGTCAATGGCACTGAAATCCGAGCAAAGTCTGAAACAAATCGTCGGTAATAGCCAGCCAATCCGAGGAAACTGCAAACTTCTGCAACGGTGCTGGATACTGGCCATGACTCAATAGCCACAATCTTCTGGGGATCCACTTCTACTCCTCCTCGAATGATGATATGACCCAAGTACGAAATACGATCGAGCCAGAACTCACATTTACTAAACTTGGCATATAACTGGTGCTCTCTGAGGATCTGAAGAACTATACGGAGATGCTGCTCATGCTCCGCCTCACTCTTGCTGTAGACCAGGATGTCATCCAAGAACACAATCACAAACTGATCCAAGTAAGGCATGAAGATGCGATTCATGAGGTCCATGAATACTGTCGGCGTATTGGTTGCTCCAAAAGGCATAACAAGGAACTCCCAATGCCCATATCTTGATCTAAAAGCTGTCTTCGGGATGTCCTGCTCTCTGACTCTGATCTGATGATATCCTGAGCGCAAGTCAATCTTCGAGAATACTGATGCCCCCATGAGTTGATCAAACAAGTCATCTATCCTCGGAAGAGGATATCTGTTCTTGATTGTTACTGAGTTCAAGGTACGATAATCAACACATAACCTGGACGTACCATCCTTCTTTTTCATAAGAAGCATCGGGGCTCCCCAAGGCGATCCACTAGCACGAATGAATTCCTTGGTTCTGAGTTCTTCAATCATCTTGTACAATATCTCTAACTCTGTCGGCGCCATCCTGTAGACTCTTTCTGATACTGGGGCTGTCCCGGGAATCAAGTCTATAGTGAACTCGATCTTCCGCTCCGGAGGCATACCTGGAAGTTCTGCTAGAAAAACATCTGGAAACTCATCCACTATCCTGGGCAACTGAACTGCTGCTACTGCCATCCGTAATATCGGAGGAGAAGGCTCAACCTCGCCTCGAGAGAAAGAAAACTCTGGCTCTCCTGGAATGCTAAAAACAACCCTACCAATATGGCAGTCTATTCTAGCATACTGGTTCCTCAACCAATCCATCCCTAAGACCACAACATAATCGGCCATCGGGAATTCTATCAATCTAGCGGGGAATTCTCTACCGCTAACTACGATCCGACACGAGAAAAACACTCTGTCTACTCCCACAAGTCCGTTACCAGTAAGTATATTGAGCCTTACTGATAATGACTCGGGCTCCAATCCTACCCGTGTCGCGAATCGTACAGACATAAAAGAATGCGATGCACCAGAATCAAATAAAGCTGAAGCTGGAAAGGAGTTGACGAGAATAGTACCTGCCACTATCTCACCTGGTGCCAACTCTTCCTCCACGGTCATCACCATAGCCTGACCGTGCCCTCGGGGTGCTGGTCTCCTCTGCTGAAACCCTCGCTGCCTACTCTGACTCAAGGCTTGGGCTTGCACATACTGCTGGGGGCTCTGTTGCTGAAATGCCTGGGACTGAGGCGGCAAGGGCCTCGTCAATCGATACTGCTGCTGCTGCTGCTGGACCGGTGCGGGTCCTCTCACGGAAGAGCTAGAAAGGTTGGACGAGGATGAACCACCCCTGTTCGGGCAGGATCCAACCCTATGGTCTGGTGCTCTACAAGCCAGACACAATCCCTGCGCCCTACGGCACTCTGCCACCACATGGCCTGGCTTTCCACAATGAGAACAACCTACTGCGGAAGATTGCTTCTGCTTCTGCTGCTGCTGAGGGTGCGTAGGAGTTGAATGCTGAACCGACGTCACTGAGGCTGCTCGCCTCGGAGCCCCAATAGTCAAGGCCCTGGCTGCCGGGGCTGGTGCTGAAGACTGATTCATCTGGCCGTGAGATCTCTTCCGACCTCCGGTCCTAGCCACAACACTCTGGGAGGTATACTCATGCCTCCGGGCTGCTCTCAAGACTGCATCAAAAGTCTGATGCTCAAACTGCTCAACTGCCAACAAGGGTGGAAGCAAACCGACTGAGTCTAGAAAACTCGGCCGCATATCCGTCGACCGTCCTGCCTCCTTGCTTCAGATTTGTGAACCTCGTCTGCAGATCATACCGAGCCACGGTATCGAAGTACTTGGTCTGGAATCTCTCCCTGAATACTGCCCAAGCAATAGGTGCTGCTAATCCAACGGCCTACACTGCCCACCAGCTGCGGGCAAGATCTAACAACTGCAGGCGCTCAACGGCTACCTTCTCGTTCTCTGGGGTCCTGGCTGCTTCTAGAATCACTTCTGTGTCCTGAAGCCATGCATCTGCCGCGATAGCATCTTCACTACCGTCGAAGAATGGAGGGTTCAAGCGCTTGAAGCTGTTGGCAGCGCTGTTACCCTAATGACCACCCTGGGTCAAAGCATCCGTCACTGCCTGGTGCAAGACATCTCCATGCCGGTCTTGGGAAGCTATCAAGGTCCTGACGAGTCCTACCAAAGTGCCATCATCAGGCTCGGCAGGTTGAACTGGCTGAACTGGAGGCTCTTGTCCAATAGGCTCGACTCTGGAGGCTACTCCGGAATGCTGGACTTGATCTCCAGGTTGCTGCTGGTCCACGGGAGGTGCTTCGCCTTGCTGGTCGGCCGGGTCAGGTACTATGCCGCTGAAGAAGACGACATAGGAAACAATAAGGAAGGACCAGGACAGAGCAACGATACAAGCATATGATCAGGACAAGAATCCAGGGATTCAGAAGATACGAACAGAGATCAAGGACGAATACTGATTGAGACATCAATTCGGTAAACCCTCACATATCTTGATTTACAAGACCTGCATGGGCCACCACTTAAACCATGTCACGCCCCAGAACCAGAATACTGGAGAGCGGGGGCAGACATAGCCAGCTACGTATATTGAAATGGATTCCATCTTGCTATACGGTCACGGCTGTCTAGGATACATGAGGGTTTATCTATAAGCCAGCAGTCTCTTAAGGTCAAGAACAAGCCTATTGTCTCAATCACAAGCAAGTAAATAGATGTTACAAGATGTATGATCATTAAATATACAATAATAAGGCGTCCCAAATATTACATATTCAGCTGATCATGAAGCTGGTCGTTACAAAATATTAGGACTAGCAAGAGTTTAGTCATACATGATCAACCCTAGGATTTGTCAATCATGTTACATCCCGTAGGCAGACAGTAAGTAAGTGCAATCGAGCTAAACAGGTGCTCGTCGGCTAAACGCCTCAAAAGAACATTTTTTTACAATAGAGCGGGAGAGCAAAAAAAAATAACCCACTCGTTGCCAGGGTTCCGTCTAGTAGCCACCATCTGGCTGGGAAGTCGGTAGATCCTCTGGAGCTGCTCCGAAATCTGGTCACACAAAACCAGCTGGGTCAGACCCCAGAAAGAGCAAGTGCCACAAAGGAGGCTTCACTTAAGAACTAAAACCAACAATCAGCACAGGAATATAAATATAAATAAAATAAGGACTGGAATAAAAGGAAACATACCAGGATGATATACGACGAGATAACCATAGAACTATTCAGATAGCCAGGTTACAACCCGTAAACCAAACAAGGACCGGGGTTGTAACCCTTCGTCTGAATGGAGCTTGGTTTCTCACCATTTATCGGTAAAATAAATACAGGCATTCAAGTTAGGTAGTGATCTGGAACAAGGTTAGGGCAAGACTAGACTGGTTAGACTCCATCCAATCATTTCACGGCCAAGTAAGAACTACGGCTTGATACTTTAACTAACTAGGGTTATCACAATCCTAGTTACTAACAAGATGCAGTGAGATTATTCCACAGCCACAAGCCCTGCAGACTATCCAGGTCACACAGGTCGAGAGATTAGGGTTGAATTCAGGTGGGTACATCATCCAGGAAACGCATGTAACCTTAAGCAGTTTGAAGGGTGCAACACATGACAGTGTGCTGGAAATGTGCCCTACTCGACGGCAGGCTACAGATCCCAAGCGCGCCCAGGTAACGGGATTGCCTGTAGCTGGAAAATCTCTTCATGACTAATGTATTAATCTAGTTGTTAACCTTAGTCCATTTTAGTAGGTACTCCTGACCGTGGTACTCAGGAGTCCCCTCCTAGACATGATGCAAGACAGGACTGGATTATTTGTACAAGCACAATCGCCCACGGTGTCCAAATTATTCATACAGGTCATGTCATGTCAGGTAGCCGTCGCAACAGCTTATCAAGATATAACATGTCGGGTTTATCGTGTCAAGTATACTTGTCAGGAGTGCGCCACGACGGGCCACTATCAGGTCATGTCAGGTCATTATGTCAGGAGTGCACCACTATGGGTCACTATCGTGTCATGCTCAGGTATCATTTCCAAACATATTAAACAAATCCATGATTATCAAGTTCATGACAAAAGGCGTAAGGATATAAAATGGACGTTAAATATCTAATAAAATATCAATATACAGGGCTATAGAAGATCAAGGGTAATCAGGCTACGCTCAAGCCAGGCTACGCTCAGGCTAGCGTACGCTCAGGTCTGCGTACCAAAGGATCCATACACTTCCAATGGGAAGCGTACGCAAGGGTCAGCGTACACAAGGGCACGCTCAAGCTACAGGTCAGCGTATGCTCAAGCTACAGGTCAGCGTACGCTCAAGCTATAGGTCAGCGTACGCTCAAGCTAGCGTACCAAGGCACGCGTACGCTCAAGCTAGCGTACGCTCAAGACACGCTGCCAACAGGCAGCGTATCAAGGCTAGCGTACGCTCGCTAAAGAGCAGCGTACACAAGTCAGCGTACGCTCGCTAAAGAGCAGCGTACACAAGTCAGCGTACGCTCGCTAAAGAGCAGCGTACACAAGTCAGCATACGCTCGCTAAAGAGCAGCATACACAAGTCAGCGTACGCTCGCTAAAGAGCAGCGTACACAAGTCAGCGTACGCTCGCTAAAGAGCAGCATACACAAGTCAGCGTACGCTCGCTAAAGAGCAGCATACACAAGTGCGGCGTAAGCTAAAAAGCTAGCTCACTGTTCACTGTCTTCTCCAAATGGCAAGAACAGCAAGAACTCTAAAGTTGAATCTAAGCTTCAATTGTCCAAATCTTGGTCAAAACAAGTCCGAATCCAACTTTCCAAAGGTCAAAATTGGGTAGAATAAAATTCTCTAAAACATGGAACCATCAAAACTTGAAAACAAGCAAGTTTGATAGATCAAAACACCAAAAATCCAAAAATAGCAAAACTCTAGATCTACAAGAATTAAAGCCTCAAAATGGAAAATGACAAGTTCTAATGTGGTTTAGAATCATGAGGAGAAGCTAATGAAACCATCAAAAGGAGTTCTCTTGTGGAAGCAAGTTGCACTTGCCTAAGGTGTTCTTGGTTGGTGGAGAAGAGTAATGGTAGGGGAAGGAGAAGTAAATGAGAATTATGGAGGAGAGAGAGGGTTGGTGGGGATAATAAAGAGGGGGTTGTGGTGGAAATAAAGGAGAAGCATAGGCTAAGGTGTTCCACCCTTGGCCCATGATGAACCAAGCATTGGGCCGGCCGAACCAAGCCAACCCAAACCGAGAGTAAACAAGCCAAGCCAAACCAAGGAGATATGCAAATACAAGATAAAATACGTATACGTATTTCAAATACGCAATACGAACAACAGGCATTACAGAGGGAGCTCCAGCTGGATGTTATCGTTGTCGTCGATGAGGAGAGGAATCTCAGCCAGAAGGTTGTTGTCTCTGTGGACCCTTTGTTTGGTGAAAAGATGGGAGTAGAAATCTGCAGCCGCTGCTTGGATATCCCGCTGGCTGCTAATGATGTTGTTCGCATCATTTTTGATTTGGTGAAGAGTCAGTTTCTGCTTGCTGCCATTGGCATAGGCGTAGAAATAGGCCGAGTTTTTGTCTCCCTCACTGTCCCATTTCAGCCTCGCTTTCTGCTTCCAATATTCTATCTCCACTTCCATACGGAATTTGAGAATGGCTTTGGTGAGGTTAAGGGCGGTCCTAGAGGCCGGCGATCGATCCATGAAAAAGAGCGTCTCTGTGCGGGTGACATTATATTCCGTCGCGCGCACCTCCTGAAAGATATCCCCATACGCCTGTTTGCTCCATACTGCCAGAGCTTTTCGCGTAGCCTTAAGCTTGCTGGCCACTCTGATCAGCGGGTTAACTTCGTCCACAAGGTTCCATGCTTCCGTGACGACATTCTTAAATTGAGGGTGTTCGCTCCAGAGGTCGAGGAACCGAAAATTCTTTTTAATCTGGCTGGAGGAGTTATTTATTTCAACAAGAAGCGGGGCATGATAGGACTCGGTAGCGTTAAGATGGAAGAGTCTAGACCTGAAGCCCATGTCGTGCTAGAGGGTGTTGTGGAGGGCTCTATCAAGGTGGGAATATTGTCGACGATCGCCTTCTTGCATATTACACCAAGTGAACGCATTTCTCGAGAACTGGATCGAAGAAAGGTTAGCATTAAAGATGAAGTTGTTGAAGTCGTGCATGTCCATGTGAGGAGGTGGTCTCCCCCCCGACTTCTCCTCTCTATAAGTGATAGCATTAAAGTCCCCGATACAAAGCCAAGGGATGTTTATGTGGTTGGAGTGGATGTTGAGGAGGTCGTCCCAGAGTTGTTTTCGTTCAATAATGTCACAGCTGCCGTGAACAGCAGAAAGAATGGCGCGCTTGGGTAGGGAGGGATGTTCTATCCAGCACGAGAGAGCCTGCATGGAATCCTGAATAACTTCGATGAGGACATCCGAGGAGACGAGGATCCAAATGTCATGGTTGCCGGCTACGGCATTATGGAAACCTAATTGGAGCTGAATAGCTTTGATTTTCTTGGAGTGGGTCTTCGGTTCGATAATGATCAAAATATAAATCTTGTGCAGTTTTTTTAGGGTGGTAATCCGCCTCTTGGTGGGTTTCTTGGCCAGACCGCGAACATTCCAGGAGAGGATATTAAGCATTAATGTTATGGTTGAGGGCATTTTTTACCCGCTTGACTGCAGATCTTGTGCGAATTATATTCATCTCGGTGACTTCTGCAGACTTGTCTTGGATTGGGTCCTGAGTGTTTGTGAGAAGGTGGCCTTTACGGGAGCGATCCTTTCTCCTGCCGAGTCCAGAGTGGTCTCTCCGTCGGGTAAATTTAGAGTGTCTACCATGCCTCCCGATGCTGCTCCTACTGACTGGAGGGGGAATCCTGCTGCAATGACCTGCTTACCTCTCAGGACCTGCTCTGGTCCCAGGATTGCCAGAGCCTCTTCAACAGCAATATTTTCGGTGGGGGTAGACTTGAGGTCTTGGGAGGTTTCCGTGCCATTGTTCAAGAGGATTTCTCCGGATGTGGGGGCCTCGTCGGTCGCTTCTTTGTGCCTGGGTAGGTCCTCAAAGGATATAATGGCCTGCGATGTCTCGGTGCCGTTCAAATCCAGGACTTCAAACTTGTTGGAAATGTTAGTCAGGTCTTCACGGAGAGCCTGCACAGGTTTGATGGCTTCCGGGTCCTGAAAGGGGACAATAGCTTGCAGCGGCTCGGAGGCTTTTGAATCAAGGACGTCGAACTTGTTGGATAGGTTTAGGGATGCAGAGGCACTATAGGTCGCATCATCGACGGAGGAGGTACCCCTGTCCGGTGTTCCGCCGGGATCTTCGAACCTAATGTAGGTGTTAGGGAGCAGAAGCAGCGGAGGAGGGAGATTTCTGGACAATATTGCCGCCCTTATTATGGGCATCTTTCCTGGCGAGATGTCTCTTGAGCTCAGGGTGTAGGCGTAAACAGTGTGCCTGAAGGTGGCCCCGCTGGTGGCAGTATTTGCAGTAAATGATGTGGTTATCGTAGACTATTTGCTGGGTGTGTATCTGATGGCCTAGCTCGTGGACGATGTGATCGAGGAGCTCATTGTTCAAGTCAAGTTCCACATAAATCTTAGCATAATGAGCCTTAGTGAGGTTGCTGGTTTCTTCCGCTGATGCCACGTAGGTCCCGAACGAGTTGGCAATGCGCCTGAGGGCCGCGGGGACGAAGCAGATGAGGGAAAGGTTAGGTAGGGTCACCCATGCCGCGACCTTTACGGAATCTTATTTGGTGTTAAAATTCGGTGACCACCTGATAATCTTCATAAGGTAGGAGTCCACCCTACAAGTTTCCTTGGACCAGACAGTTTTGTGATCAATCGTTGAGGAAAGGTGTAGCAGGATATGCTTAGGGTCCAGGGGGCTACCCTGTAATCCTCGGACAGCCGCCAACTGAGGATAACTTCCTTAACCCGGTCAAGCTTCGGGCAGCCCAAGGAGAATTTGAGGACGAAAGTGTGGGGGAATGACGAGGATTGAGAGGTCAGTTCCGTAGCGGAAAAGGGGACCTGGGGTACCGAGGATTCCGAGGGGTACACCACTTCCGGGAGGGGAACGTCGAGGAAGAGGCTACCCCTCGTGCCTGCGCAGTCCGGACGCAGCACGGCGGCATAGGAAGTTGACGGGCCACCTGACTTGGGGGCGCAGGGGCTCCGCAGATGGAAGGAGATCCGTAGACAGGCCGTGGTGGCTGAGCAGTGGGCGGCCTGGGAGCTGCAGACGAGCCGGGGTCACGAGGGGGGCATCAGAAGAAGGAGACGGACGGGTGGGGGCTGATGCTCCTCGAAAAGGGGACAGACAGCCAGAGGATCCGCCGGAAGAGCCCGATCCGGGGAAGGGAGAGGTCCCGAGATGGGGAGGGCGTCGACGCAAGATGGAGCGCCCGCGAAACCCGACTCCCCGGTACCCGAGGGGGGACAACCTGAGACATCGGGGAGAGGGGGCCGAGAGCCCAAAACAGAAGGGGGCGGCAAACCGGCCACGGTAGCCACCGCGGGGGGGGGGGGTGGGTCATACGCCCGTTGGGGGATTAGGGAGAAGGAGGCCTCGGGAAATAAAAAAGGGATATACAGGAATGGAGGAGGAGGCCTCGAGGAATAAAAAAGGGGGGTTAGGAAGAAGGCGGAGGATGTAGGAGAGGCCTGGGCGTGGCGGCAGATTGGGTGATGGCAGAGGTTGGGAGGGCGGAGGGGTAGAGTGCGGGAGGAGGAGGTAGGCACGGTTGAGGAGCCTCGACCGGCTGGGAGCCGAGAACGGCCGGGGGAGGGGGCTCAGGCCTCGGGGGAGGCGCCATGCGGTGAGGGACAGGAAGAAAAATGGGAGGGGAGAAAAGGCGGGGGACGGCCAGCCGGCGGCCTAGGCCGGGCCGGCGGGAAGAAGATGACAGGAGGAAACGGGGGGGGGGGGGGGGGAAGGGGGAGCAGATCATGCTAGCTCTCTTCTGAAAATTGTGTATATATATATACATATATATATATATATATATATATATATATATATATATATATATATATACATATATGTATATATATATATATATATATATATATATATATATATATATATATAAGTGGGTAAAAAAAATTAACCGAGCCAATGTTCACTGAGTGAATAGTGCCCTTTAGTCCCCGACCCTTTATCCGCACATACAGAGCCGAGTCCGTGAGAGATTCAAAATCTCAAACTCGGTCGATATTACATTAAATCAGTTCAAATTTTTTTGGTGTGATCTGTCTATGACTCTCTACCAATTAGACTCGTCAATCCAAATCAAAATCCTGATAGAAATTCGAATTTAATAAGGTTTCAAATTCAGTATATAAACCCAACCACCGATAGCATCTCCTCAAAACTTTAAGAAGATACGTCTGTGTGAATTGAGCGATGACCCAGGACACGTCCTGACCTGGGCGAACCCCCATGCCACCGTCGACCACCTGGAGATTGTCGGAGCAACGCCGCCGACGTCATCAACCCGCGAACAATAATCCCATGTTCTGTAATTTTGACTTCCAAGTAACCCTATTCCCGACTACTTTCCTATTCCAATACTTGACAAAATTTTGATCTATGGACAATTATAGAAAGCCTGCATAACCCTCTTCGATACCCTATAGAAGGATCTTGTCATACCACAATAGGTCGATCAGAGGCTCGACGCGAAGTCAAGCAAAAAATTGGTCGAAGAACAGAACCACCATCACCATAAACCCTCAACTTGGGAGCCAGATTTCGATCTGTGTATTAGGATTTTTAGTAATCTAGTTGAAAACAGCCGACCACAACATATACGAGATTGTAATGCACTTTCTGGAAGTAATTTTTATCTATTATGTAGTAAGTTATTTGCCATTTAAAAATAAGGAAAAACCTAGTTCGAAAACTATAAATTCTAGAGTAAATTTCCCGATACGGCGTGTGCCCCGAACAACCGGACGAAATGGTTGCGCACTATATACATCGAATGGCGCGTATGGATGTTGCCGCCAAGTAGGAACTGACGGAACCCAATTTTACTGCCTGTGTGAGACGAAATCATTATGTACCCGTCGAGATACCCCCGTATCGACCTTTTGTAAACTTGGCTATAACTTCGTGTACGTTCGTCGTATTGAGACGAAACTTGCGCCAACAGAACCAAATCAAAATTGGTCATATGTTCCAAGTTTGGTCCGATTCTGAGAAGGTCGACCAGAACGCCTATTTGGCGGCCCGCAACCCGCTCCTACAGGCAAAATTGTGAACAGTCTGCCGAAATCCAACTGAACATACGGTTGGGTTCGTCTTCTCAAATCAAACTCGTAGACATATAGTTTGACGACTTTAGAGATCGCAGGTACTGGCACGCATTTCGGTACAAAATAGGTCCAACGACGGACATCGTTTTGACCCGAAATTACGATTTTGTCCCTGTTCCAGAATTAGACTTTTGGACAGGAATTTCTGAGACATATCTTTTACACCGAGAATGTCCTTGATGTTTGTTTCAGCATCCGAGGACGTTTGTGGATTCTGAATTGCTTGTTTCGTCAATTTGTTGGTTTGAGCTATTGGATCCTGCTCTTTTGTACACCACCTCAGGCAAGATACCTTACCTTATTTACTGTTTATAATTAGTTGCATATTCTTTATTTTATTACTGTATATTTATTTTCTGTTTATTTTCAGTTGG
Organism: Iris pallida; assembly: GCA_029216955.1. Taxonomy (NCBI): domain Eukaryota; kingdom Viridiplantae; phylum Streptophyta; class Magnoliopsida; order Asparagales; family Iridaceae; genus Iris; species Iris pallida. Next base: position 8,718,626 of record JANAVB010033011.1, on the reverse strand, counting down.
ATCCATGACTTGCTGTTTATAGTTACTTTATTTTGCTTTCAATTATTTTTCTTGCTTGTATTTTAATATACATGGGGACCAAGTTTTAGCAGACTACCTTTTGACAGAGACCCTTGGGAGGGTAAAGACAGTTATATGTATGGGCTACCCAAATCCAAAAGTCGTAGTAACTGCGTATTACGGTAGTCGTGTCGCGACGGTCACTAGCCTCGAGCTATGTGGACTGATGGGTCACGTGGGCCGCTAGCCTCGAGTTATGTTGGCTGATAGTATTGGTACTTAACATGTGTGTGTTGTGAGTTATGAGTTAGTCATGGGGGAGTCAGCCTTTTCCTGTCCATACATTGAAATGTCTTCTAAATTGCATACTAGAATGGTTAGTTGACCTTAGTAAATTTTATGCCACACTTCGCCCTTGTCATGGCATGGGATAGTGTTATATCACGGAATAGTGCACTACCCCTTGTCCTTGTTTGGTTGTAGGGGTGGTCCACTCTTTCGATGATAGAATATTGGGCCGTGTTATGGTTGGAACATTCTACTTTTACTTGTGACTTATGACATATTTATATTCAGTTTTTATGGCATGTTCTTTGTGTATCTTGTTACGTCCCTCTGATGACCTGGTGAACTCTTCAGGTGTGTGTTTGTGACCTTCTGCGGGTGCTCTAGCCAAGGCCATGATCTACTCTTCCTTCGAAGGTGATTGCTCCTGAATCGTCTTCTGCTTCGCTCGGCAAGTTCTTCATTATTATGTATTCTTTTCATTTGAGTTGGTAGTGGATTTGTCTCCGCCTAACGTTATGTACTAAAGAACAAATTCATAG